>JBBCBC010000003.1:1319873-1603817 GCA_037126765.1 Stenogyne calaminthoides | reverse complement strand
TATCTATATAGTAAATTTCAATTTTTTCATCCATAAAATAGAGGAGGTGGATTTTTGTGAATATTTTAATTATGGGAAAAAGAATATAAGGGATATATTCAAGATTTCTTGGTGACCAAGAAAAGTCTTTTTCCCACATTGAAAAATCACATAAATTTCTGTCCAACCTCCCTCCTATATATAGGGGGATGATTAGTTCATTCCCAAGTACAATTCCATGTGGCCGAAATATTAGCAAAATCCACGAAAAAGTGGTGCAACAAAGTTTATTTTTTCCTTTTGTTAATTGTTCATGAAAGTATCCTTCCAATCGGATTGTCGAAAGCAAGGGCTAAGGGAATACTTGGGAAGTCCTTTTGGTTAGTCCGTCTCGACCAAAGTCACCGCCATCCCGAGAGGTACGCTCACGAAAACCCGTGATTCCGCATGCGTAGGTTTTACGTGGCTTTTTATATGCATGATTTGTTGTTGCAATTATTATTTGAATTAATATAGGATTAATTCATGCTAGTAATAATTAATGAATTAAATTTGTATTTAAATATTCACCCCGAATAGATCTGTGCAACTCATTTCCCAACACTCGCCGCCTACGCTTGGTTCTGGATTTCGTCCTTTAATTCTTCGTCTCTTTGTTCCCGATCCGGTTACAATTTATTTACAAAAATAAATAAACCTAGATCTAGACTAATCTATTACATTGATCAAATCAAACAAATCCTAGTCTACTCATTTTCTCACGAGGCAAAACAAATCCGAACGAATCGAATTAAAAAAAAACCACAGTTTATATGCATGCAAAATAAAACATTAAAATCCATGACAATTGGATACCTGCAAAATAGATCTTACAGTTCTACTATCCAATTTCAAATTTAATGTCCACGAATTAAATTACAATTTAAAAAATTCAGAGCCCGAAACCGTGGCTCTGATACCAGTTGTTGGGGAATTATTTGCACAGATCTATTCGGGGTGAATATTTAAATACAAATTTAATTCATTAATTATTACTAGCATGAATTAATCCTATATTAATTCAAATAATAATTGCAACAACATATCATGCATATAAAAGCCACGAAACCTACGCACGACGCGAATCTACGGGTTTACGTGAACGCATTCTCCTGGATGGCAAAGACTTCGGTCGGACGGACTAACCAAAAGGACTTCCCAAGTATTCCCTTAGCCCTTGCTCAACTATCCGGTGGAAGGACACTTGTCGAACAATTAACAAAAGGAAAAAATAAACTTTGTTGCACCACTTATGTGGATTTGCTAATATTTCCAGCACATGAAATTGTACTTGGGAATGAACTAATCATCCCCTATTTATAAGAGGGAGGGTGGTCGAAATTTTAGTAGAAAATCAATGTGGGAAAAGACTTTTCTTGGTCACCAAGAAATCTTGAATATATCTCATATATTCTTTTTCCCATAATTAAAATATTCCACAAAAATCCCACTTCCTCTAATATATGGATTTTCGAAAATTTAGTGCAAGAATCCAAGATTTGGATCTTCTTGAATTTATGAGATATTCTTGTATTTCAAGAAATACATATCTTCCATAATATCTTTTCAAGAAAATCAAGAAAATCTTTCTTGCCCACTATATTTTCATCTTTTTCGAAATTTACTATATAAATAAGTTATTGGGAGATTTCTTGAATTTAATGAGATAATCTTGTAATCCAAGAATACATATCTTCATTCCATAACAAAATTCAAAGAAAATCTTTCTCCCAACATATCTATATATTTCGAAAATAATTCTTGGAAAATTAAGCAACAATATTTATTTTATTTTAATCACCTTTTTTCGCTTATTGGACTATTTGTTGGGCTACTCAGGGGGGCCTTTTAGAGAATTAAGATTGACCTTCTAATGGATCTTGAATATCTAATATTGAGCCACAATATAATTCAAGCCCATAAATATTAATTAATCCCACTACATAATTAATATTGCACTATCCATCTCAACCCATATTACAGTCAATATGGCTCCCGATCATTATTTCCCGTGTTTAAGATTATCTAGCCCATTAATTAATTCAAGCCACCGAAATAGCTTTCCGTTAATTAATATCTTCTCGCCCTGGTCGAGGAACAATTTCAACATTATTATCCATACCGAAACTAATTCCACTTGCAAGATTTGGTATGATAAATCTTATGAACCTCCCAAGGGGGCAAATCAATCAAGCCGCATTTGCACACGATTCTTCAGATAAATCTTAGCAATCACATGTGACCAATAATATTGCCCAAGATAAAAAGTATTGAATCTCTCTGATTCGCTACCCATGATAAGTCAAAGCAACAGTTACCAATCCCACGTGATCCTATTTAAGGGACAAAGGTTAAGGAACAACGAACCACTGAGGTCTAATTCTTCCTTGTTCGCCTCAAGAATTTATCCTCCTCAGAGGTCCTATTCAAATTCACCATGCACTAGTGTAATCTCTTGGTCAAGACAAACCAATCTGAGCCTTACACCTCAACCTTTCGCGATGGATTGTTCATTTCCATCTAGGTCGTGAATGGCGTACTTTTAGTTACAAGAGATCAAAATTTAATCTTCGTGATCCGCATCACTAAATTAACTACAATGTAACACGCATTTAATTATTGAACAGCTTATGCAAAGAAATATATGTAACATTCAATTATATTTAAATCATCAGTGATAAACAATTTATTTCAGTAAATAAGTCTGAAAATTCAGTTTCGATTATACAAAGTAAAAAGCATACTTTTTAGTATAATCCCAACAATAGTTACCTGTTTGGTGACCTGCTACAACAGGTTAAATGATCAATTTTAAATTTTTTGATAACTTACAGGGTCAATATCAAAAAGTCGAAACAATCGGGATCAATTTCAAAACGAAGCAAAGTTACAGTACTATAAAATATTTAATTCCTATAATTTACGTGAGCTTAAAATTTTAACTTTGTTAAAAAAAAAAAAGTCTAACTTCGTCCTTAACAAAAATTGGTATTCCGAGTAATCGTGCATTTTTATTGTTGAGCTTGAGTTGATTCGATTTTTTAGAGTTTACCTTTTTTTTTAACAAAAATAAATAAATAAATAAATTAAATAGCTAACGATCTCACAAAACATTTAAAACAAAGTATTATGCGCATCATGTTCACTATACACCATTATTACTATTACTTATAAGGATCAAGTAGTATTTACAAATAAAGTGTTGATCCTTATAAGTAATAATGTTGATCCTTACAAACAATACTAATAATGATGTATAACGAACATGATGCACATAATATCTTCACTAACATTTAATTAATGATCGCCCAAAATAATACTCTCGATTTTATAACATTCATTGTTTAGTCTATGAATATCTTTGAAATACCTAGCATATGAATACTCCTAATAAATATATACCGCGCATTTTTTTTTTTATGAATTACACATTAACTTTGCATGATCAAAGAGTAAATTGGAAAAAATAAACTAACTAGTCGACCTTGAACTAGCCAAATATCAAATAATTAAATTACAATAAAATTGAGCACCTAAGACTCCATTTGGATGGATGGATTTGAAAATTCATGGATTTCACACATAAATCATACTCTTCAATAGATTTATAAATACTTAGATGTGAAAGTTTAGGGAAGAGAGTGAAGAGGGAGAGAGGGAATGAGTAGAGATGACGAGATTTCATAAATAACTAGGTTTTGATGATGATTTGAAAATCCCTCCATTTTAAACTAACTTCTCAAATCTAAGTATTTGTAAATTCATTGAAGAGTGATGATTTGTGTGTGAAATCCATAGATTTTAAATTCATACATTCAAATGGAGCCTAAAAGTATTACGAAACTAAAATTGCCAATTAGGTATATATCACATTTCTTCTTTCATTTTCACTAAAAGTAAAAATAATTTAAGCAAGGAATAGCAAAAAATGGAACCAAACTCAAATTAATAGAGACAAAAAGGCAAGATCAAAATCTGAGAAGAAACATAAGACAAGGCGGAAGCACACACAGTGAGCGTGTGAGAAGAGTAAAAAGATTTTGAGTGATTGGAAGATATATAGACGACAATATCATGAATGTCGGAATAGCGTGGCAATTATTGGATTATTCGATTTCTCCTATCACTTTCGAATTTGGATAATATGTTGCACATCACCATATTGTGCAAATAGATTTATACGGGTCTACAATGCTTTTTTTAATTGAATAACACAATATTGTGTTGTCTTAAATTCAAATATACAATAAATTAATATGGATTTACTGTACGGAAAATTCAAGAGGACGGGTGCTACATTCTGAATTTGCATAATTTGTACCATCTGGAATTACAGAAATGAGGTGACCTTCAACAAAACTACCAAAACTACCGTCTCTTCACTCAAGGTACTTGACGAGATCAAAGGTAGATTATGATCGTGGCTTTCTATTAAGTTATGTAAGTCTAAGGCGCTGCATTTTTTTGATTGGTTGAGATATCCTATTAGATGTTGTGGTGCGATAGTAAAATAGAAATAAGTTTTCCTTTAAAAAAAAATAGAAATAAGTTTTGAATAATGTTGTAATTTGGTATGGTGTTGCTATGATAAGTAGTGCATGTAGAATTATAACTGTGTAAGGGTTGTAGTATCTCTTGTATTTCTTATTAATATCACTCTTTCTCTGTTCAGAAAAAAATATGGATCTACTGCAAAACACGGCTCTATACATCATATGATCCAAACCGTCATTTTCACCACATATTCCCTGTATCTAATTTCTTTCCGGATTTCTCGTTCCCATGTTTCCAACCCACTCTCTTCCAATTTCCTTAATTATTTTTATTGCAAATCACACTCTGTTTTGTATTTTAATGTCCTATTTTGAAGTTGTAATAATGCTATTTAATAGTACTTAGTGATGTTAGTGGCAATTAAATACTAGTAGAAGATAAACGGCTAATACACATCGGATCATGTTGTTGGAATGTACTAGCACGTAGAACACGTAAACATGTGCAGCGAAAATTAAAGAATAAGGGAAAGAAAGATTTTCTTGATTTTCTTGAAAAGATATTATGGAAGATATGTATTTCTTAGAATACAAAAATATCTCATAAATTCAAGAAGATCCAAATCTTGGAATCTTGATCCTTAAATTTTCGAAAATTCCATAACAAGATGAGGTGAGATTTTTGTGGAATATTTTAATTATGGAGAAAAGAATATATGAGATATATTCAAGATTTCTTGGAGATCAAGAAAAGATTTTCCCACATTGTTTTTTCCCCAAATTTTCGACCACCACCCCATCTATAAATAGGGGATGATTATTTCATTCCCAAGTACAATTCCATGTGCTGAAAAAATTAGTAAATCCACAAAGGTGGTGCAACAAATTTTTATTTTTCCCCTTTGTTAATTGTTCGCGAGCTTCCTTCCACCGGATTGTCGAGCAAGGACTAGGGAATACTTGGGAAGGTCTTTTGGTGTGTTTTCATCGACGAGGCCATCGCCATTACAAGAGGTAAGTTCACGTAAACTCGTAGTAATTCCGCATGCGTAGGATTTACGTGAACTGTTTATATGCATGATTTGTTGTTGAATTATTATTTGAATTAATATATGATTAATTCATGCTAGTAATAATTATTAGAATTAAATTTGTATTTAAATATTCATCCCGAATAGATCCGTGCAATTAATTCCCCCACAATTGGTATCAGAGCCTCGGTTTCGGGCTCTGATCTTTAAATTGTAATTTAATTCGTTTTCATTAAATTTAAAATTGGATAGTAGAATTGCTAGATTTTTTTTGCAGGTATCTAATTGTTATGGAATTTAATGTGTTTATTTATGCTGCATATAAATTGTTTTTTTTTAATTCGATTCGTTCGAATTCGTTTTGCCTCGTGAGAAAATCCACGAGTAGATTAGAATTTATTTGATTTGATCAATGTAATAGACTAGTCTAGATCTAGGTTTATTTATTTTTGTAAAATAAATTGTAATCGGATCTAAACGAGGCGAGACGAAGAATTAAAAGACGGATCCTAATCGGCGTAGGGCAAATATGTGTCGCGCGGTAAACATGCCAAAGGAGGTATGCGACGACGCGGACGCCAGAGGGCGGCGCTGGCGTGGGGCGAGGGCCGCCCGAAATACAAGGCGTGATCGAGGTTTGGCGCAGCGACGCGCCGGATATGCACGTGGGCACGCTGGCTGGTGGACGGGCGAGGCGGCATTTCGCGCGATCGGCATGGGCGGGCGCGCTAAGAGCGGCTTGGCGCAGGCTGATGCGCGTTTCCTACCGGCAACCGCCGTTGTCGCCGAAGCGGGCGTGATTTGGTTGGCGATAAGCGCTGACGCTCATACAGCACACGGACGCCACTCGACACGGCGGGAGTACTACTAGGCGGGCACTCCGACCATGAGCTGGGTGATGATGATGCTTTTCGACAAGGTGTTTTTTTAAGACGGTCAAGTGAGAGCTTTTTCGAGATTTAACGATGAAGGCTATGAAAGATTTCTTTCAAAGATCAAGACATGACAAAAATTAACCATGACAATTGGATATATTTGCCCAATATGTTTAATTTTTTGTTTTGATGTTATGCATTATTTTATGCTTATTTAAATTGTGTTTAAATTTGAAATGCATGAGAAAATGTTTTGAAAAATATCACTTTCGAAAATTACTAAATATGCTTAAACAATTAATTGACAATTTTATGAATAATAAAATTGAATTAATTTTGACCTCCATGATTTATTTATTTGTGAATTCTTTTGGAGAAATTCCCCCACGGAATTTGTCAAAAGATAGCTTTCACATGAATAAATTCCAAATGGATGATTGTGGATTATTACTAGTGGCATTTATGACCCTCCCCACGAGGCTCGCTTCAAAGCGAAATAATAATTATGTATTTAATCATGGTTATTACTTAGGTATAAAATTGATATGCATATACTTCCCCGAAGTCCCTGTCAATTTTATATTGGTCAAGTGGGAGCCAACTATTAATCTAGTTATTAAAGGTTTGTAACTGTTCTTTTTTGTAACCTGATTGATGGTGTTTAAATAATGACCCACCCCACGTGGCTTATTTAAACTGTTTTGAGATGTTGGCTGATGCATGTTCATATTTTTTTTGAGATTTTAATATAAAACATGTGATCGAACCTTGTGATATATTTGTGCTTATGCATATTATTATTTATTTCAGTTCATCATGTCGCAACCTTTTAATCCACTGTTCAATATACTTAAAGACAATTTGCTTATTGGTGAAAACTTCGTTGATTGGAATCGTAAACTTACTATTGTCCTCACTGCACAAAGCCATAACTGAGTTCTCACTACACCTAAACCAGAAAAACCAAAAGATGAGTCAACTAAAACGATTAAGAAAGAGTATGCTGACTGGGAGCGTTCCAACGAAATGGCAAAGTGTACCATCTTGGCTTCTATGTCAGATGTGTTGCAACACCAACACCAGAACGTTGAGACCGCTACAGACATCATGACTAGTCTTAAAACGATGTTTCAACATCAGAACCGTGTGGCTCGTCAGATCACCATGAGGGACTTGCTCTCTATGAAAATGGTGGAGGGAACACCCGTAAGGGAGCACGTTCTCCAGATGATGGCTCACCTTAACAAACTTGAGGTACTTGACGCTGAATACGACATTAAGACCCAAATCGATTTCGTGCTCCACTCTCTGCCGAAAAGTTTTGAACAGTTCAGGCTGAACTACCAGATGAATAATCAGAAGTTCTCGATGCCTGATCTATTGCAAGCTTTGGTCTTGGCAGAGGCGATATTGGGGCAAAAGAGCCAAGCCTTGGTGGCAAATGGACCTTCTTCTTCTTCTAGACCAAGGGGTGGTAAGAACAAGAAAAAGGACAAAAACCACAAGCAAGTGAACTCAAGTGTTGCCAATGGCAAAGAAAAGGTGAAGGGAGGTGGAGGAGTGAGCAAGCCAGTTAAGGGGAGGTGTTTCAAATGCTGTGAAAAAGGACATTGGAGGTCAACCTGTTCCAAACCCAAAAGGAATAGAAAGAAAGGTAATTCTCACGCACTAGTTGTTGAAACTTGCTTAGCGGCGTATGCCTCCCATTTATGGGTGGTGGATACGGGATCCACTGATCATGTTTGTTTCACTTTACAGGGGTTCAAGCGGACCGACAACTTAGTGGGAGTGAGATCCTCGTCACACTGGGCGATGCTACGAGAGTGGCAGTTGAAGCAGTGGGAGAAGTGCACCTGTCCTTTGAAGACAGAGTTTTAATTTTAAGAGATGTACTTTACGTTCCGAATTTTAGAAAGAACTTAATTTCAGTTTCTAAACTTTACCTTGATGGATATTCGGTTACTTTTGATAAAGTTGTTACCATTTCTCTTTATGATAAATTTATCTGTCATGGAACGTTGTCAAGTAATCTCTATACAATTAACTGTGCACACCACTCATGAAATGCATCCTATAACATATCAATTGTTTCCAATAAAAGAAAACAATCATCAGGCGTGAACGAAACACTTCTATGGCATCTAAGATTAGGACATATTAATCCAAAGAGGATCCAAAGGTTGGTGAAAGACGGTTCACTAGAGTTTCTCCAAGTTGAACCAATTTCAACCTGCGAATCATGTTTGGAGGGTAAAATGACCAAGAGGGCATTCGGAGCCAAGGGATTAGAGCCAAAGAAGTGTTAGAAATCGTTCACACAGACGTATGTGGTCCAATGTCAACCAAAGCAAGAGGAGGTTATGAGTATTTTGTCACTTTAATTGATGATTACTCAAGGTACGATTATATTTTCCTTATGAAGCATAAATCTGAGACCTTTGAAAAATTCAAAGAATTTAAGGCTCAAGCAGAGAATCATAGGGAAAAACGTATCAAGTCTCTAAGATCCGATCATGGAGGCGAGTACCTCAGCGATGAGTTTTTGAACTACTTGTCAGATGAAGGGATTGCATCCCAGCTAACTGCACCCAGAACCCCTCAACAAAACGGGGTTGCAGAGCGAAGAAACAAAACTCTTTTAAAAATGGTTAGATCAATGATGTGTTATGAGGATCTTCCCAAGTCGTTCTTGTTGGGGAATGAGTTGCACAGATCTATTCGGGGTGAATATTTAAATACAAATTTAATTCATTAATTATTACTAGCATGAATTAATCTTAAATTAATTCAAATAATAATTACAACAACATATCATGCATATAAAAAAGCCACGAAAAACCTACTCATGCGGAATCTACGGGTTTACGTGAACGTACCACGTAAAATCCTAGAAAGTATGTTTTTTACTTTGTATAATCAAAACTGAATTTCAGACTTATTTACTGAAATAAATTGTTTATCACTGATGCTTTAAATATTATCGAATGTTACATATATTTACTGCATAATTGTTCAATAAGTCGTACGTGTTACATTGTAGTTAATTTAGTGATACCAGATCACAAAAGATTAAATTAACAGTCCCTTGTAACTAAAAGTACGCCATTCACGACCTAGATGGAAATGAACAACCCATCGTGAAAGGTTGAAGTGTAAGGCTCAGATTGGCTTGTCTTGACCAAGAGTTTACACTAGTGCATGACTGATGCACTGAATAGGACCTACAGGAGGACAAATTCTTCAGAACTGAATAAGGAAGAATTAGACCTCAGTGGTTCGTTATTTCTTAATCTTCGTCCCTTAAATAGGATCACGTATGATTGGTAACTATTGCTTTGACCTATCATGGGTAGAGAATCAACGAGATTCAATACTTTTTATCTTGGGCAATATTATTAGTCACATGTGATTGCTAAGATTTAATACGAAAAATCGTGTGCAAGTACGCTTGTTTGATTTGCCCCCTTGGGAGGTTCATAAGCTTTATCATACCAAATCTTGCAAGTGGAATTAGTTTCCGGTATGGATAATAATGTTGAACCGTTCCTTGACCAAGGACAAAAGATATTAATTAATGGAAAGTTATTTCAGTGGCTTGAATTAATTAATGGGCTAGATAATCTTAAACATGAGAAATAATAACCGGGAGCCATATTGACTGTAATATGGGTTAAGATGGATAGTGCAATATTAATTATATAGTGAGATTAATTAATATTTATGGGCTTGAATAATATTGTGGCTCAATATTAGATATTCAAAGTCCATTAGAAGGTCCAATCATAATTCTCCTAAAGGCCCCCTGAGTAGCCCAACATATAGTCCAATAACTGAAAAGGTGATTAAAATAAAATAAATATTGTTGCTTATTTTTCCAAGTAATTTTCGAAAATTATGGATAAGTTGGGAGAAAGATTTTCTTTGAATTTTGTTATGGAATGAAGATATGTATTCTTGGAATACAAGATTATCTCATTAAATTCAAGAAATCTCCCACTTGGTTATTCATAAGAGAATTTTGAAAATTTTGAAATATAGTGGGCAAGAATGATTTTCTTGATTTTCTTGAAAAGATATTATGGAAGATATGTATTTCTTGAAATACAAGAATATCTCATAAATTCAAGAAGATCCAAATCTTGGATTCTTGATCCCTTATAATTTCGAAATTAACCATAAATATGAGTAAGTGGGATTTTGTGGAATATTATAATTATGGGAAAAATAATATAGGAGATATATTCAAGATTTATTGGAGATCAAGAAAAAAAATTTCCACATTATTTTTGGGCACAATTTTCGACCACTTGGACTATATAAATAGGGGATGATTCTTTCATTCCCAAGTACAATTCCATGTGCTGGAAAAATTAGTAAATCCACAAAGGTGGTGCAACATAATTTATTTTCCTTTTGTTAAATCGTTCATAAGTGTCCTACCACAGGATAGTCGAACGAGGACTAAGGGAATACTTGGGAAGTTCTTTTGGTTAGTCTAATCAGCCAGATCACTGCCATCCCAAGAGGTACGTTCACTTAAACTCGTAGAATTCCGCATGCGTAGGTTTTACGTGAATTATTATATGCATGATATGTTGTTGGATTATTATTTGAATTAATATAAGATTAATTCATGCTAGTAATAATTATAAGAATTAAATTTGTATTTAAATATTCACCCCGAATAGATCTGTGCAACTTATTCCCCAACATGAAAATGGTGGAGGGCAAACCCGTAAGGGATTATGTCCTCAAAATTGATGGCCCATCTGAACAAACTTGAGGTTCTGAGTGCAAATTATAATCTGGAGACTCAGATGAATTTGGTACTTCACTCTCTGCCCAAAAGTTTCTGAGCATTTTTGGCCTCGCTAGCTGATTTGTTGCAAGCTTTGGTCTCGGCAGAGATGTTGATGGGGCACCAAACTCAAGCTTTGACGGCAAGTGGACCGTCTTCATTTTCTAGGCCAAGGGAAGACAAGAAGAAGAAGATGACCAAAAGCCATAAGCAATAAAACTCAACTGTTGCCAAAAGGGCAATGGTAAGATGAGAAATGCTTGTGGTGTCAAGGAAAATTCAAATAGGAAGTGTTCAAGCTGCGGTGAAAGAGGACAATGGAGGTTTGCCTGTTCCAACCCCAAATGGGCTGGAAAGAAAGGTAATTCTCACGCACTAGTTGTTGAAACTTGTTTAGCGGCGTATACTTCTCATTCGTGGGTGGTTGATACGAGATCCACTAATCATGTTTGCTTCACGGGTTCAAACTGATCCGGCAACTTAGTGGGAGTGAGATCCTCATCACACTGGGCGATGTTACGAAAGTAGTAGTTATTGCAATGCTACGTAAGTGGCAGATATTGCAATGCTACGATAGTAACGATTATTGCAATGCTACGCAAGTAGCAGATATTGCAGTG
Organism: Stenogyne calaminthoides; assembly: GCA_037126765.1. Lineage (NCBI taxonomy): Eukaryota > Viridiplantae > Streptophyta > Magnoliopsida > Lamiales > Lamiaceae > Stenogyne > Stenogyne calaminthoides. Next base: position 1,591,982 of record JBBCBC010000003.1, on the reverse strand, counting down.
CTACATGAGTAGTGGTTAAAGCAGTGGGAGAAGTGCACCTTTCTTTTAAAGATGAAGTTTTTTTGAGATTATCTTTATGTTCCCAGTTTTAGAAAGAATTCACTTTCAGTTTCTAAAATTCTGTTAATAGATACTTAGTTTCTTCTAATAAGAATGAAATCATTTCTTGAAATGATGAGTGTATCTGTTACGGGATATTGATGGAAAATCTCTATACAATTAACTGTGCACACTACTCACAAAATGCATCCTATAACACATCAACTGTTTCCGATAAAAGAAAACGTGAACGAGACACTTTTATGGCATCTAAGATTAGGACATATTAATCCAAAGAGGATCCAAAGGTTGGTAGAAGAAGGTGTTGGGGAATGATTCGCACAGATCTATTCCGGGTGAATATTTAAATACAAATTTAATTCATTAATTATTACTAGCATGAATTAATCCTATATTAATTCAAATAATAATTGCAACAACATATCATGCATATAAAAAGCCACGTAAAACCTACGCATGCGGAATCTACGGGTTTACGTGAACGTACCTCTCGGGATGGCAGTGTCTTCGGTCGGACGGACTAACCAAAAGGACTTCCCAAGTATTCCCTTAGCCCTTGCTCGACAATCCGGTGGAAGGATACTCGCGAACAATTAACAGAAGGAAAAAATAAACTTTGTTGCACCACGTATGTGGATTTGCTAATATTTCCAGCACATGGAATTGTACTTGGGAATGAACTAATCATCCCCTATTTATAGGAGAGGAGGGGCACGAAATTTTGGTGGTTTTTCAATGTGGGATAAGACTTTTCTTGGTCACCAAGAAATCTTGAATATATCCCATATATTCTCTTTCCCATAATTAAAATATTCCACAAAAATCCCACCTCCTCAAGTTTATGGAATTTTCGAAAATTTCAAGGTGCAAGAATCCAAGATTTGGATCTTCTTGAATTTATGAGATATTCTTGTATTTCAAGAAATACATATCTTCCATAATATCTTTTCAAGAAAATCAAGAAAATCATTCTTGCCCACTATATTTCAAAATTTTCAAAATTCTCTTATGAATAACCAAGTGGGAGATTTCTTGAATTTAATGAGATAATCTTGTATTCCAAGAATACATATCTTCATTCCATAACAAAATTCAAAGAAAATCGTTCTCCATCTTTTATCCATAGTTTTCGAAAATAATGGGGAAATATAAGCAACAATATTTATTTTATTTTAATCACATTTTCAGTTATTGAACTATATGTTGGGCTACTCAGGGGGCCTTTAGGAGAATTAAGATTTGACCTTCTAATGGATCTTGAATATCTAATATTGAGCCACAATATAATTCAAGCCCATAAATATTAATTAATCCCACTACATAATTAATATTGTACTATCCATCTTAACCCATATTACAGTCAATATGGCTCCCGGTCATTATTTCCCGTGTTTAAGATTATCTAGCCCATTAATTAATTCAAGCCACTGAAATAGCTTTCCATTAATTAATATCTTTTGTCCTTGGTCGAGGAACGGTTCAACATTATTATCCATACCGGAAACAAATTCCACTTGCAAGATTTGGTATGATAAAGCTTATGAACCTCCCAAGGGGGCAAATCAAGCAAGCGTACTTGCACACGATTCTTCATATTAAATCTTAGCAATCACATGTGACCAATAATATTGCCCAAGATAAAGTACGTATTGAATCTCTCTCTGATTCGCTACCCATGATAAGTCAAAGCAATAGTTACCGATCCCACGTGATCCTATTTCAGGGACGAAGGTTAAGAAACAACGAACCACTGAGGTCTAATTCTTCCTTGTTCAGTTCTGAAGAATTTATCCTCCTGTAGGTCCTATTCAAATAAGATCACCATGCACTAGTGTAATCTCTTGGTCAAGACAAACCAATCTCGAGCCTTACACCTCAACCTTTCGCGATGGTTGTTCATTTCCATCTAGGTCGTGAATGGCGTACTTATAGTTACAAGGACCGTTAATTTAATCTTCGTGATCGGGTATCACTAAATTAACTACAATTAACAACACGCATTTAATTATTGAACAGCTTATGCAAAGAAATATATATAACATTCAATCATATTTAAAGCATCGATGATAAACAATTTATTTCAAGAAATAAGTTCGAAAATTCAGGTTTTGATTATACAAAGTAAAAAGCATACTTTTTCAAGATAATCCCAACAGATTTGGCTTCAATTGGAGTTTCTCCAAGTTGAACCAATTCCAACCTGCGAATCATGTTTGGAGGGTAAAATGACCAAGAGGGCATTTGGAGCCAAGGGGAATAGAGCCAAAGAAGTGTTAGAGATCGTTCACACAGATGTATGTGGTCCAATGTCAACAAAAGCAAGAGGAGGTTATGAGTATTTTGTCACTTTTATTTATGATTACTCAAGGTACGGTTATATTTTCCTTATGAACCATAAATCTGAGACCTTTGAGAAATTCAAAGAATTTAAGGCTCAAGCAGAGAATCATATGGAAAAATGTATCAAGTCTCTACGATCCGATCGTGGAGGTGAATACCTCAGCGATGAGTTTTTGAACTACTTATCTGATGAAGGGATTGCATCCCAGCTCACCGCACCCGGAACCCCTCAACAAAACGGGGTTGCAGAGCGAAGAAACAGAACTCTTTTGGAAATGGTTAGATCTATGATGAGTTATGCAGATCTTCCCAAGTCGTTCTGGGGTCATGCCTTGGAAACAGCAGCTTACATTCTGAACTTGGTACCATCCAAATCGGTTCCCAAAACTCCCAAAGAATTGTGGACCGGGCGCAAGCCTAGTATGAGACACATGAGAATTTGGGGGTGTCCGGCCTACGTGTTGGACAAGGAAGCCGAAAAATTGGATCCTCGATCAAAATTAAGGTTGTTTGTAGGATACCCCGAGGGAACAAAAGGGTGTATGTTCTATGGTCCAGAAGATCAAAAGGTGGTCATAAGCACCCACTTTAGATTTTTGGAAGAAGACTATATGGACGAAAGAAAACCCAGAAGTGAGATTACCTTAAAAGAACTAAGAGGGCAAACCTCAATGCCAACTGTACTAGATGATATACCAAACGACACACTTTCACAACCGGAACCTCGTCGTAGTGGGAGGGTTGTAAGACAGCCCGAGAGATTCATGGGAATAGGAGAGTCCTCGGACTTGATTCCCGGACAAGATGAATCAGACCCATGGACATATGACGAGGCAATCCAAGACAAGGATGCAGATTCTTGGCAAACAGCAATGAAAGCCAAAATGAGTTCTATATTTCATAACAGAGTGTGGGAGCTAGTCGAACCACTTAATGGGGTCAAACCCATTGGTTGCAAGTGGGTATATAAGAGGAAAAGAGGACCGGACGGGAAGGTAGAAACCTTCAAAGCAAGACTAGTGGCGAAAGGTTATACTCAGAAAGAAGGGATCGATTATGAGGAAACTTTTTCGCCCGTAGCCATACTTAAGTCTATCCGTATTCTCTTATCGATTGCTGCGCATCTCGACTTTGAAATCTGGCAAATGGATGTCAAGACAGCTTTCCTTAACGAAAGTCTTGATGAAGAGATCTATATGCAACAACCCCAAGGTTTCATTGAAAAAGGCCAAGAACACCTAGTTTGTAAGCTCATGAAGTCCATTTACGGACTCAAACAGACATCCAGAGCTTGGAACCAATGTTTTGATCATGTTATAAAGTCTTATGGGTTCGATAAAAACGAGTTTAAAAGTTGTGTGTATAAAAAACATGTCGAAACTGCATTGATATTCTTAGTACTATACGTAGATGACATTCTGATCATCGGGAACGATGTAAAGGTGTTATCAGATGTAAGGGCATGGCTTTCAAAAAAGTTTGATATGAAAGACTTAGGGGAAGCCGGACACATCCTTGGGGTCAAGATCACTCGAGATCGCAAGAAAAGGATGATAGGCTTATCGCAAGCTTCATACATAGACACTGTCTTGAAACGCTTCAGCATGCAAGATTCCAAGAAAGGCTTCGTACCTTTCAGGCATGGAATCCATCTATCCAAGAAAATGTCCCCTAAGACGCAAAAGGAGATAGATGACATGAAAGACATTCCTTATGCTTCGGCTGTCGGAAGCCTTATGTATGCAATGCTGTGTACGAGACCGGATATCTGCTTTGCCGTTGGCATGGTGGCAAGATATCAAAGTAACTTCGGGAAAGAGCATTGATCAGACGCTTAAAAACATTCCAAGTATCCAAAAGAACTCGGGATAGAATGTTAGTTTATCGGTCGATAGTCCAATCCCCATCGGCCACATGGACTCGGATTTCCAATCGGACATAGACTCGGAAAAAATCTACCTCCCAGTAGTGTGTTTTGCATGGGGGAGGAGCCGTGACATGGAGAAGCGTCATGCAAAAAATGCGTCCACGATTCTACCATGGAAGCGAATATGTAGTCTGTTTATGCAGGCAAATGAAAGAAGCGGTTTGACTCAAGAACTTCCTAGTGGACTTAGATGTGGTTCGAATTTGCCCAAATAGAATCATTTGCTTTATTGTGACAATGCCGAGCGATTGCAAATTCAAGGGAACCAAGAGCCCACAAAGCCAAAAACACATTGAAAGGAAATACCATCTTATACTAGATATCGTTAAGAGAGGAGATATAGATGTGGCAAAGATAGCGTCTGAGGACAACCTAGCAGATCCATTCACAAAGAGTCCGCCTCTGAATACATTCGAGACATGTGGAAGGAATGGGTGTCAAGACCGCTTGCCCGATCTGCTTTGAGTATAAGTGGGAGAAATTATTAGGTTCGTGTAGGTGACATTAGATGTCACAGACTACACGAGACATGATGTAGTATACATAAAAGCAGACTTTGAGTATAAGTGGGAGATTGTTGGGATTATACTGGAAAGTATGCTTTTTACTTTGTATAATCAAAACTGAATTTCGGACTTATTTACTGAAATAAATTGTTTATCACTGATGCTTTAAATATTATCGAATGTTACATATATTTACATAATAATTGTTCAATAAGTCGTGCGTTTACATTGTAGTTAATTTAGTGATACCGGATCACGAAGATTAAATTAATGAATCCTTGTAACTAAAAGTACACCATTCACGACCTAGATGGAAATGAACAACCCATCGTGAAAGGTTGAAGTGTAAGGCTCAGATTTGACTTGTCTTGACCAAGAGATTGCATTAGTGCATGACTGGTGCACTGAATAGGACCTACAGGAGGACAAATTCTTCAGAACTGAACAAGGAAGAATTAGACCTCAGTGGTTCGTTATTTCTTAATCTTCGTTCCTTAAATAGGATCACGTGTGGTTGGTAACTATTGCTTTGACTTATCATGGGTAGAGAATCAACGAGATTCAATACTTTTTATCTTGGACAATATTATTGGTCACATGTGATTGCTAAGATTTAATACGGAGAATCGTGTGCAAGAACGATTGTTCGATTTGCCCCCTTGGGAGGTTCATAAGCTTTATCATACCAAATTTTGCAAGTGGAATTAGTTTTCGGTATGGATAATAATGTTGAACCGTTCCTTGACCAAGGACAAAAGATATTAATTAATGGAAAGCTATTTCACTGGCTTGAATTAATTAATGGGCTGGATAATCTTAAACACGGGAAATAATAATCGGGAGCCATATTGACTGTAATATGGGTTAAGATGGATAGTGCAATATTAATTATGTAGTGGGATTAATTAATATTTATGGACTTGAATAATATTGTGGCTCAATATTGATAATTCAAGATCCATTGGAAGGTCCAATCTTAATTCTCCTAAAGGCCCCCTGAGTAGCCCAATATATTGTCCAATAACTGAAAAATGTGTTTAAAATAAAATAAATATTGTTGCTTATTTTTCCTCATTAAATTCGAAATTTATGGATAAAAGGGGAGAAAGATTTTCTTTGAATTTTGTTATGGAATGAAGATATGTATTCTTGGAATACAAGATTATCTCATTAAATTCAAGAAATCTCCCACTTGGTTATTCATGAAGATAATTTCGAAATTTTGAAATATAAAGGGCAAGAAAGATTTTCTTGATTTTCTTGAAAAGATATTATGGAAGATATGTATTTCTTGAAATACAAGAATATCTCATAAATTCAAGAAGATCCAAATCTTGGAATCTTGCCTATTATTTTAGAAAATATCCCATAACAAAGAGTAGGTGGGATTTTGTGGAATATTATAATTATGGGAAAAAGAATATAGGAGATATATTCAAGATTTCTTGGAGATCAAGAAAAGATTTTCCCACATTATTTTCTACCCAAAATTTCGACCACCTATGCTCTATAAATAGGGGATGACTCTTTCATTCCCAAGGACAATTCTATGTGCTGGAAAAATTAGTAAATCCACAAAGGTGGTGCAACATAATTTATTTTCCTTTTGTTAATTGTTCGCAAGCGTCCTACCACCGGATAGTCGAGCAATGATTAAGGGAATAATTGGAAAGTTCTTTTGGTGTGTCTAGTAAACAAAGCCATTGCCGTCCCAAGAGGTACGTTCACGTAAACTCGTAGAATTCCGCAGGCGTAGGATTTACGTGAATTATTTATATGCATGATTTGTTGTTGGATTATTATTTGAATTAATATAGGATTAATTCATGCTAGTAATAATTATAAGAATTAAATTTGTATTTAAATATTCATCCCGAATAGATTTGTGCAACTTATTCCCCAACAGAAGGCGGGCTGGTCGTCGCCGTAAAGGCCGACTATCTCATCGCCGAGAAGGCGGAGAATACTTCGCTAAAACGGCGGACTGGACATCGCCGAGGTAGCGGAAAGCCAAAGCCGAGAAGGCGGGCTGGTCGTCGCCGTAAAGGCCGTCGATCTCATCACCGAGAAGGCGGAGAATACTTTGCTAAAACGGCGGACTGGATATCGCCGAGGTAGCGGAAAGTCGACGCCGAGAAGGCGGGCTGGTCGTCGCCGTAAAGGCCGACGATCTCATCGCCGAGAAGGCGGAGAATACTTCGCTAAAATGGCGGACTGGACATCGCCGAGATAGCGAAAAGCCAACGCCGAGAAGGCAGGCTGGTCGTCGCCGTAAAGGCTAACGATCTCATCGCCGAGAAGGCAGAGAATACTTCGCTAAATCGGCGGACTGGACATCACCGAGGTAGCGGAAAGCCGATGCCGAGAAGGCGGGCTGGTCGTCGCCGTAAAGGCCGACGATCTCATCGCCGAGAAGGCGGAGAATACTTTCGCTAAAACGGCGGACTGGACATCGCCGAGATAGCGAAAGCCGACGCCGAGAAGGTGGGCTGGTCATCGCCAGAAGGCTAACGATCTCATCGCCGGTAGGCGGAGAATACTTCTCTAAATCGGCGGATGGACATCGCCGAGGTAGCAGAAAGCCGACGCCGAGAAAGCGGGCTGGTCATCGCCGTAAAGGCCGACGATCTCATTGCCGAGAAGGCGGAGAATACTTCGCTAAAATGGCGGACTGGATATCGCCGAGATAGCGGAAAGCCGACGCCGAGAAGGTGGGCTGGTCGTCGTCGTAAAGGCCGACGATCTAATCGCCGAGAAGGCGGAGAATACTTCGCTAAAACGGCGGACTGGACATCGCCGAGGTAGTGGAAAGCCGACGCCGAGAAGGCGGGCTGGTCGTCCCATAAAGGCCGACGATCTCATCACCGAGAAGGCGGTAGTGCCAGCGTCGAATAGGTAGGCATAATCATCGCCTAAAAGGCGGTATTGCCACGCCGAATAGGCGGGCATAATCTTCGCCGAGAAGGCGATAGTGCCAGAGCCGAATAGGCGGGCATAATCGTCACCGAAAAGGCGGTAGTGCCAGCGCCGAATAGGCGGGCATAATCGTCGCCAAAAAGGTGGTATTTCCACGCCGAATATGCGAGCATAATCGTCGCCGAAAAGACAGTAGTGCCAGCGCCGAATAGGCGGGCATAATCGTACAAGTGGCTTTTTTGTAATTTGGCCGGTAGTGCCGTTTTCTTCTGAATGAATTCGAACATGATCTGTGTCTATGTTCCACCCTGACTTCTTTGGTTTTTTGATTGTCTTATTGAGATGCAATCAGATTGATCGTCTTATTTAGCTGCGACCAGATGGGTTAACTTATGTGCAACCCCCCCTTTCTTGTTTCGTGATCGTCTTATTTAGCCGCGATCACTATTCTTACTCAGGTCGTCTTATTTAGCTGCGACCCTGTACCCATCACTCGCTTTGTTGCGGGTATCTAAGTACGAACTGTTTCGTCAGGTGAACATAAACTTCTGCTCGTTCGTCTTTGTTCGGGTCGTCCGGCTTAGGTGTGACCTCTCGTAGGCACGACCAAAATAAATGAAAATAAACGAATGAATGAAAAGCCACGAGGACATAAACATAATAAACCTGGTGGGGTGGGTAAAAGGACTACCTGTAGATTCTTTGAGTAGCTCGCGAGCATCCGGGTGCTCGTCTAACTTTCTTTTCCTGAACTGCTGACCTTTTTTTTTTTTTAGTTGGGCCGAAAAGTCGGGCCCACAAACTAAACATCCAACAGCCCAGGCCCACATATTAATCAGTCCAACTACTTGGGCCCCAATATTAATTAATCTCGGGCCCAATCATTTACTCAAATTTCAAATTCAGTACAACCGCCCAAACTCGTGATTTGCTCACGCCCACCCCTTATAATCGTGCCCATAGATCAGATTAGATCAAACCGTGTATACGCAGTAGTGTTCCAGACGGACTCACCTCCCAATGCCAGAAATGCTCCAAGGCGGTGCCGTAAACTCTAGTTTCGATGTGGAGACGCGATGGAGCCGCGACGAAGCTGGGACGAAGGTGGCGCCAGCTTAACGGGCGGCGCCGAGCCGAGGGCGAGGAGGCCGGATTTTGGCTGAGAAAGGAGAAAGGAGATAGGCGGCGGTGCGAGCAGCAGAGGCGTCGTAACCCCCGCATCCGATTCATGGGCAAACAAACCAGAGCAATCGGCGTTGCTGGGTGTAAGGCGGCGGTTCTTGCGATTTCAGGCGAGCCTCGCTTTTTGGCGCGTGATGGTGGAGGCTTTGCGGCTTGTGGCCGATTTGAGGCGGCGGCTCTGGTTCGGATGATTTTGGGTGGTTATGGCCGCCGGGGCGGCTCCACTCGCCCTCTCTTCATCTTCCCTTTTCTTTTTCTTTTTTTTTTCCTTTTTTCGATATCCAGTATGTATATGTGGGTGTTGTACCGGATTTTTTGGGCTTTTTGAATTGTGGAGGTGTTGATTTTGAACGAGGATTCGATTATTTGGTTTGGTCTGTGTGTTGAATATATGACTAGGATTTTTTGGTTTTGGGGGTTTTGATTTGGACGAAGGGTTACTAGTGATGCGTCATGAGCCGAAAGTGGTGGAGGTGGAGGCGGTGCGGTGCAGCGTGCCAAAGACCTTCCAAAAACCCATCTTTCTTCTTCCTCTGTTTGTATGTATCTGTGTATACAGGTTTGTATTTTTTCTGGATTTTTCTGGTTCTTTGCAAACTGAGAAGAAAAATTGGTTGAACTCGGGTATGAATTTTTCTTGAATATAGGTGCGGGATTTTTGGATTTTTGAATTCGAAGATCCGTTGTTGTTCTTCACGAATTTTTCAATCTACCCTCCTTCTAGCGCCAATTGTTGACGGTCAAATATTTTACGATTCTGATGTGGCTTGTTGAATTTGACCATCAAACAAATAATTAATCGAATAAGAACACTGCGGGAAGAACCGTAGTTCTTCCCTGAAATATGGGTTGTTGGTATATAAGTGGAATGAGCGAAACATTCCAGAGTTTTTTTTACAATGAAGTGAGGTCCTTTATATAAGAGGACCAGCACGACAAATCATAAGCATGACAAATCATGTGCATAAAGCATGACAAAACATATGCGTAAGCACGACAAATCCCTAAGCACGACAAATCTTTAAGCACGACAGATCTTTAAGCACGACAGATCACGTGGTCTCGGTGGGACCTGCTGACGTGTGATAAATCTGGTGATGCTGACGTGTGATAAATCTGGTGACAACACATAGACTATATCATATGTCATCATTCCAAATGTAACCCAATTGAGTTGCGGTTCGATTTTCCTGTTTCACTTTTCGTATTTCATTGGTGTCTCATCCTTCTGAATATGGTGGTTCGTTGAATTTTTTTTTCATTGTTCAACGTGTCATCCATGGATATGATAGAATACAAAGTGAAACACAAATTATGAAATAGGTGATCTCATTTTATTGAATTGTATTTCCAAATTGTTTCATACTTAATTAGTGTCTCTCTTTCAAATTTTCACATCACATCATTTATATCAATTTTCATGTTCTACTCTAATGTTAATTAAGCAATGTAGATGAATGACAAGAGCTTCACTAAAACACAATCAACAATGTGTATACAACACAAATACACACATTAAAACTCCAAGCAGCTGTAACAACATATATATGGAACATGAAAAATGAAACAAGAAATACAAGTGTACGTTATTACAGAAGTCCTCTGTTTTTTACAAGATTTATAACATGAGTTCACACATATAAGAAATGTGGGAATGAAATCAAAGATCTCGAAGTTGTCTGAGATTCATAGGATTCATGTATTTAGAGCCACCATCAACCAATTGTTTGGCGAGAATAAGGTTAGCAGCTTCACTAGGATGGTAAGGATCCCAAAAAACATGCTTATTACGGTCCGAACACATGCTAGAAGTCGGCCCACATGGAATTATACCAGCAAATTGTCCACCATTTCCACAACAAGCTTTACTTGAACTTGTAAATCCTACAAAATGCTTATTCACATGTTAATAGATACTTATGAATTAATAATCTACATCAATTTAGAATTTTACTTAAGAAAGTGATTTTTTAAATTATAATATTATATAATAGAGTAGGTCGAACCCGGGTTCACGTGAACTCTTTTTTCCGAATATCACTCTTATGCATATGCATGCATTATCACTGTTCAAAAATATCATTGTTCAAAAAATGAAGTAATTTTTGAACAGTGATAGTGAATATACATTATAGTAATAGTGCTTATGCATAGTAGTGATAGTGTATAGGCATAATAGTGATATTTGAAAAAGAAAAATTCAAGTGAACTCGAGGATTACATATAAAATGATGGGTTGGAAGTGTGAAATTTGACTCATTTCCTTCTAGATGCAATGGCCTTACGAAACAAGAACATTATTATTGGGCCAAGATTTGGGCTTCACTAAATTGATTTATTGGGCCGAGATTTGGCCAAGGTCATAATCATAGTCTATAAGATTTATATTTCAATATGGCTAGCCACAAGTTTGTAACTTTGTATGCATAGTTTTTCATATAATTAATCATTGGAATTGTGATGATCTATGGGACAAGTCCAATACATTCTAGAGATGTCACAAAGTACAAAGGCCCATGAAATTTGTTTAGGAGTTGAATTTTTATTTACGTTTACAAACTCTACTATGAACAAGTTTTATAGTATTAAATTGAATTCGTTCAATAATTATCATAATATTCAATTTATAAGTGTAACAATGTATTACTGAATGAACGTTATATTAATACTTAATAAATGTAACAATATTATTGGGACAAGTTTCACAGGAGACCAACTCCGATATAGCTTCCAATAATTAAATCTTGGCTAAGTATTCTATTTATTCAGGTGCACCGTGCATTCGTAGTGCATTTTATATCATGCAATTTGTTATACTGAAAGAAACAATTTGTTTACTCTGATCCGTGCAACTATTAATATGGAAAAATAGTTGTACGGTTCAGTGTAAACAAGTTGCATCTTTCAATATAACAAATTGCATGGTTCTAAAATGCACTATGCGTGCACGGTGCACCTACCAATGATTAAATCTTGGAAATAGAGAATGGAAAATTTACCATATTTGGCATAATTAGTGATGAGTTCCATGACAAGATCATGGACATTAGCGTGGACAAAGGTGGCTCCTTGGAGATTTTCATTTAGTTCTTGCAAAAGATCTTTCAATCTCGCATTATATTGAAGTGCAAGCTTGTTTGGTAGTGCCACACATTCGGATTCACTCAATTGATTTATAGTTTTCTGATAAGGAATGCATCCAATTGGACCCACATTCCCCACTACAAATTTTCTTGCATCCAATCTGTAAAGTCTCTGCAATTCATGCATCATCCAAACGATCTTAATTAATCATGTACTAAAGAATAAATTATCAATGATTATTATGAAAATAAAATTTGCAATGATAACCGAGTGAGGGGTGTTTGTAAACTCAATACAAGTGGGAATGTTACGTTTTTGATATTTTCTGGATGATCGTAATATATTTTTTTGGGATTTTATGGAATAATATTGCAGGAAATGTAAATTGCTTGAAGAACAAGATATGAAGATTTGAAGATATGAAGAATTAGTGAGAGAGAGAGAATTAGATAGGGAGAGGTAGTTAGAAGAGAGAGAGTACTGCAAATTTCTGATATTCCCATTCATCGGCCAGTGCCATATTTGTAACTAACATTCTGGGGTCCACACAACAGTGGATATTCTTTTGGTAATTAAAACAGAATCTAAAATATATATCTGCTATTCTAGATTATTCTAACTGTTTGGGCCCAATTACGTGAAGCCCAAACCTTAATTCATTCAGATAAGCCGTTCGAGAAGATTTGGCTCAGAGATAGAATCGAGCCTCGAGATTCTCGGCCAGATAATTTGGCTCGGTGGATCCCGAGCCTCGGTTTGTTTCGGGCCGAGATAATTTGGCTCAGGTGGATCCTGAGCCCCAGTTTGTTCGCTCAGATAATTTGGCTCAGGTGGATCCTGAGCCTCAGTTTGCTCGTTCAGATAAATTGGCTCAGGTGGATCCTGAGCCTCAGTTTCTTCGTCCCGCTTCTTTGGCTCAGGTGGATCCTGAGCCCCGGATTTCTCAATCGGGTTTCCCTCTTGTAACGAAACCCTGATTTTAACTCTCTTTTCGTACCCATCTCTTTACTTCTCAAATTTCCCCCTGGTCTCGCAACAATACACCCTCCAACGAAAGATCCTTGTCCCCAAGGATGGAATGTAGGAAAATTTCGCAGAACAAATGCGGTATCTTCCCATGAATCGATTTTCCAATCGTTGGTAACCCAATAGACACGAACCTGATCTTTCTTCTTTCCGCTTTCCAGGTGTCGAAGTCGCTCTGTGACATAGTAAGGTTGGATCGCGAAAAGGCCATTGCTATCAACATCTGGAAGACTCTGTGAAGGTACATACTTAACCCCTATGTGTTTCTTGAGTAACGAAACATGGAAGACGGGGTGAATCTTTGACCCAATTGGTAGATCTAATTTGTAAGCCACACTCCCTACCCTTTGCAGGATTGTATAGGGACCGAAGTATTTTGATGATAACTTCAAATTCTTTCGGTATTGAATGGAATTCTGCCGAAAGGGTTGAAGTTTGAGAAAAACTTGGTCACCTACCTCGAAAACCCTCTCTTGCCTTTGCTTGTCTGCTTGTACCTTCATGCGATTCTGTGCTTTGACTAAATTAGCCTTGACTTGCTGTATGATGTGCTGTCTGTGAGCAAGTAAATCTGTGACCTCCTCATTTGTTGAATCCAGATATGGCCCATAAGTGATTCCTGTAGGAGTATATCCGTAGAGAGCCTCAAAGGGTGTCATTTTCAGGCTTGAATGATAATTTGTGTTGTACCAGTATTCTGCCATGGGTAGCCACTTCAACCACTGCTTAGGGTTGTCACTTACTAAACACCTCAAGTACTGTTCCAAACATTGATTCACCCTTTCAGTCTGTCCATCAGATTGGGGGTGATAAGATGAGCTTAGGTGCAGATGAGTTCCTACCAACTTAAATAGTTCCTTCCAAAAACAACTAGTAAATATTTTGTCCCTATCACTCACTATACTAGCTGGTAACCCATGCAACTTATAGATAACATCCAAAAACACCTTAGCTAAAGATGTAGCGGTATATGGATGTGATAGGGCTATGAAATGTGAGTATTTAGTGAATCTGTCCACTATTACCCATATCACATTCTTTCCCCAAGAATTAGGAAGCCCCTCTATGAAATCCATAGAGATATGTGACCATGCTTGGTCTGGTATGGGTAAGGGTTGTAGGAGACCAGGGTATAAACCTAAGCTTGACTTATTTACGGCACATACTTCGACTTCTTGACCCACAATAACACATCATTTTTTCATATTAGGCCAAAAAACATCCTTTTAAGCCTCCGATAAGTTCCTCAGAACCCCGAATGCCCTCCATAGGGTGTGGAGTGCATTTCGTAAAGGATTAAATCTCTTAATCCACTATCGCTACCCACAACCAAATTCTTCTTATATCTCGTAATGCCATTAGTGAACTGAATTAAGGGATAAGTATTGGGATCGATTACCTTTGGCTTTGATGATATCCTTAATGTAACCATCATCGATTAACTTAGCAGACTGATCCAACCAAGTTGGGACCATTGTAGAAATAGCGTAACAACCGTTTCTCTCTTCTTCGGATAATGCATCTGCCGTGACCGTTTTCTCCTCCTTTTTTATACTGAGAATCTCATAGTCAAGGCCCAAAGAACTTAGTAATCCATCTTTGTTGTAGTGGGGTTACCACCTTCCGTCCGAAAGGTGTTTCAAAGATTGTTGGTCGAGTCTTTATAGTGAATTTACGCCCTTGCAAGTAGTGTTTCCACTTCTCAATGGCCATTAATCTTGCTAAAAACTCCCTCTCATAGACCGAGAGTGTTTGGTTCCTTGGACACAAAGACTTACTCATGTAAGCAATGGACTTACCTTCTTGCATGAGAAATGTTTTTAATTCCCTTCCCACTAGCATCGGTTTCCACCACAAATCTCTTTGTGAAATTAGGCAATGCTAGCACCGAACACTCACCATGGCTTCCTTCAACTTCGAAAAGCCGTGTCCGCCTCGAGGTTCCATTTGAAATTGTCCTTCTTGAGTAAGGAAAGTGAGTGGTTTGCTAATGAAACCATATCCCTTCACAAATTTCTGTAATACCCCTGTTAATCCCAAAAACCCCGAGTTGTTTAATGGTTTGTGGTTTTGGCCATTGAACCATACACTCAATCTTTCCCCGGATCGATGGCAACTCCATCTTTAGAAATTATGTGGCCCAAATACTCCACACTAGTCTGCCAAAACTACATTTGCTCCTCTTAGCAAACAACTTATTGGCCCTCAAAAGTTGTAAAACCGCTTCCAAGTGAACTAAATGTTGTGTTTCCTCATTCTCTGTA
Source organism: Stenogyne calaminthoides (assembly GCA_037126765.1). NCBI lineage: Eukaryota > Viridiplantae > Streptophyta > Magnoliopsida > Lamiales > Lamiaceae > Stenogyne > Stenogyne calaminthoides. The sequence goes on along the minus strand of JBBCBC010000003.1, from coordinate 1,576,677 downwards.
AATGAGGATATCATCAAAAAAACCAACACAAATTTCCTCAAGTGATCCCCTAACACCGATTCATCAATGATTGAAATGTAGCAGGTGCATTGCACAACCCAAATGGCATCACTAGGAATTCATAATGACCATTGTGGGTCCTGAAAGCAGTCAACTGCCTATGCTCCTTCTTCATTAGGATTTGGAAGTACCCTGACCTCAAATCTATCTTTGAAAAGATCTTAGCACCCTTTAGCTCATCCAGTAACTCATCAATGATAGGAATAGGGTAGTTGTGCTTGATCGTGAGTTCATTAAGGTACCTGTAATCCACACATAGCCTCCAGGTGCCATCTTTTTTTTTCACCAAAATCACGGTTGAAGCAAAAGGGCTCTTCTTGTGTTGAATTACTCTCATAGTCAAGAAATCCTTTACAATCTTCTCAATCTCCTCCTTATGGCTGTGAGAAGTTCTATATGGATACTGTTGTTTAGGGATGCTCCCTGGTTTTAGTATAATCTGGTGTTCCACCCCCCTCCCTGGGGGTAATTCTACTGGTTCCTCAAATATATCTTTGTAAGTTAGTAGTAGCTTATGTAACTTCGGGATCATCTTCGATTAGGGTAGGAGGTGCCGATGTAATTAAATACATCTCATTAATTTCCATAAAGGCCTCTCGTGTGGATCATCCGGTATAATCCCACATCGTAAATCAACTTACATTCAAATTTGAAAGTAAGTGCTTGTAGTTTCACCCTCTTCCCAAGCAAGTTGACTGTGAAAGTCATCTTTTCATAGTCAAGCTCAATGAGTGTGCAAAATTTTAACCAATCTCCTCCTAGGATCAGATCACAACCCTCATTCTCCAACAGCCTCAGTGGGTAGGTGAACTGATGTCCCTGCATGTTCCAAGTGAAAGGATTCACTTGTTGTGAGCTGACCAACCTTTGCCCATTAGCAACCTTCACCAGTATGGGTTTAGCATCACTCAGAGGGCATTTGAGCCTTTTAGCATTAGCTTTTTTGTATAAAACTCAGGGTGCTGCCTGAGTCTATAAGAATGTGGAGTTTGTGGTGTTCAAACTCTCCAAATGACCTTCATGGTAGTAACTCCATCTTCACCACTTAGAGCATTTAGTGTCATCTCGACCTCTTCCATGATGTCACCCCCCAAAAAATGACTGTTCCTCCCCTTCATTGGTAGGAGAAGAGAAGGTTTGAGTATCTTCCTCTTCTTCTGCCAGAATCATGTATGAAATCCTTTGTTTGCATTTGTGCCCATGCACAAAAGGTTCATCACAGTTGTAACATAGTCCCTTCTCTCTCCTAGCTGCCATCTCTGTAGGAGATAAGATTTTAAAAGGTGGTTTCCCTTTTTTGAAGGGCCCCCAAGGAGCATCACCCTTCTTCCACTGCATAAAATTAGAGTTAGAGTTAGGGTTAAGGTTAGGGTTAGGATTAGAAACCCCGAATAGGGCTTAAGTTTTTAGTTAGTTCAAAGAAGAGCTTTGATCTTGCTTCTGCCCAATTTAATAGCATGTTGAAGTGTGGTAGGTTCAACATGGCTACTGTAGCTTGTAGCTCCTCATTAAGTCCTCCAATGAAACTTGCCACAAAGTAGGTTTATGAGAATACATCCCCAGTAACTACCAGCATACAAGCTTTCAAATCTCCTCATACTTATCAACATAATCTTCATAGCTACTACCAGATTGTTTGAGTTTGTTAAACTCGAAAATCATCTTTGTAGAGTCTTTAATCTCTTCAAATCTTGTTGAGAGAATAACCAAAAATTGTGCCCAAGTTAATTCCACATTTCTTTGATTAAAATTTCGAACCCATAGTCTTTGCTTTACCCTCAAAATGGATAGTAGCCAAAGTGATTTTTTTGATTGATCACCATACCGGGCATAAGCTTAAAATACCCATTGGATCTCAGTACCCATAACCTAGGTTTAGAGCCATCAAACCTAGGGAATTCAATCTTAGGTACTGGGTTGTGAAATTGAGTACCATCAGTTAACCTCCTTGAGATTCCTGATACTGATAGGATGATCCCCACCGGCAGTTCCGTAGTTAGGCCCTCCACCACCAGATCCAAAGTTAGGACTCCCTAAAATAGAAGGCCCTTCATTGTGACCCTTGCCTTTTTCCATATTCAACAGTTGTAACTGCATAGCTGCCAAAGTGTTAGTCATAAGCTCAAATTTCTCATCCATCTTGGTTGTTAAACCATGCATATTGTTTGTGAGCTTCCTTCTCTCTCGCTTCCCCGCTTCATGGCTTCCGTTTGGATTAATAATTCCAGCTTTTTGTGTGATTCTTGCAGATCCTTGGAGCGTGTTCCCCCAGCCATGATCAAAACTTGGCTCTGATTACCAAATGTTACGTTTTTGATATTTTCTGGATGATCGTAATATATTTTTTGGGATTTTATGGAATAATATTGCAGGAAATGTAAATTGCTTGAAGAACAAGATATGAAGATTTGAAGATATGAAGAATTAGGGAGAGAGAGAGAATTAGATAGGGAGAGGTAGTTAGAAGAGAGAGAGTACTGCAAATTTCTGATATTCCCATTCATCGGCCAGTGCCATATTTGTAACTAACATTCTGGGGTCCACACAACAGTGGATATTCTTTTGGTAATTAAAACAGAATCTAAAATATATATATGCTATTCTAGATTATTCTAACTGTTTGGGCCCAATTACGTGAAGCCCAAACCTTAATTCATTCAGATAAGCCGTTCAGAAGATTTGGCTCAGATAGAATCGAGCCTCGATGTTCTCGGGCCGAGATAATTTGGCTCAGGTGGATCCTGAGCCTCAGTTTGCTCGCTCAGATAATTTGGCTCAGGTGGATCCTGAGCCTCAGTTTGTTCGCTCAGATAATTTGGCTCAGGTGGATCCTGAGCCTCAGTTTGCTCGTTCAGATAAATTGGCTCAGGTGGATCCTGAGCCTCAGTTTGCTCGTTCAGATAAATTGGCTCAAGTGGATCCTGAGCCCCGGATTTCTCAACCAGGTTTCCTACTGACGAACGAAACCCTGATTTTAACTCTCTTTTCGTACCCATCTCTTTACTTCTCAAATTTCCCTCTGGTCTCGCAACAGGGAAGCACCTATTTTTAAAGCTCTCTCAACACTTTCGACTTTTAGAAATGTTTATCACTATTTTGTGGTGGTTGAAAATGCCTCTAAGTATCACTAAAACTTATGTGGGTGTTTTTGCAAACTAAATTAGAGACCCCAAATCATTTTTTTTTTTTTAAAGTTGAGTCTAACAGTTTTGAAAAAATATTTATATATTATTCAATTGAAATTGCAAATACCCCTGTAATATTGCACGTGCAATATCCTCTAAACATAGAAAACAAAAATCTCACGAGTCAAAAAAACTAGTGAGGAATATCATTCGAGTCTGATCAAATTATAAATAATATTGTTACTTATTTGTCCATATAGTAAACTAGTAAATTAGTAATACACTAGTAAATGAGTCAAGTATTACATCGTTGTTCATGTAACGTCAATAAATCTCCTTATTATCGAGAAAATTATTAATAAATACAAAATTTTGATGCAAATTACTAATAGATACAAATGAGATTGCATATATAGTCAAAGTTGCACTCAAAAGTGCAAAATTACATACGTATACACAATCATTTTACCTACTAACAAGTTATTATATTCCTGAAATGTACCTATAAGTTTTCCTATACAATCTATATGACTCAATTTGACCCTCAAAGTTTTTTGACCTGTAAGATTTTTGAAACCTAGGAGATTTCCCTCCTGTACTTTAGGATATTGCACGGTGCAATATTGCACAAAAGAATTAATATGTAAAAAAAAAATGTAACATACCGTTAATTGTCCTCGGAGATGATTAATGAGATCATCAACAAAAGAATCAGGGGTTTGTGTGATTCTTGCACCTGCTGAAATAACTGGCAGCAGATAATTGTTCAAGAAATCATTGGATCCAACGGTTATGGAGAGAATTGATTTCTTGTTGATGAATTCTCGTGCCTTGGATGCACCCAACAATTTGTCTATTTGTTTCCTCGTGATGTTGAAGTAATCTATTTGGATGTCCATTGAAAGCCTATTTACCTAATTACAACAAATTATGAATAAAATAAAATTAGAGCACCAACAAAATGTAGACATATCTAATATTTGTTGAGATTGGATAATAATATTGTGTTTAAGGACAATAATTTTATGTAGGATAATATATTTAAAATTGGTAAATATAGGATAATATGTTTTGAAATCTCTAAGGTCCCGTTTGGCTAGCGGGATTATCGGGATATGCCAGGATTAGAATTTTAATCCCCGTTAATCTACCGTTTGATCTGTGGGATGAAGACCCGTGGTATACTTCAAGCCCGAGTAGAAAATGTATTAAATCCCTCCATGGAGGGATATGTCAATCTCATGTGAAAGGTGAGATAGAACATATCACAAATGCAAATTGTCCTTCTATTGTTTGAATATATTTACAAGAATGAAGCGTGGGTGTTTAAATTTAATTTAAGGGTATCTACGACATTTCAATAGGTATCTCATCTAATCCATCAATTTAATCCTACAATCCAAACACATATTTTGATTCAAACAAATCCAGTCCAGTCAATCAAATCTTACTCAATTCCACTAAATCTTATCACACCTAATCAATCCAGTTTCGTGAACCAAATGTCCCCTAAATGTAGGACAATCGAGTTCGAATAAGTCCAAATTGAGCCGAAATTTTGCAAGATTATCCTAAATTATAGATTTTGAAAACATAGTGTTCTATATTCACAAGTCCGTAAATCTGTAAATGTAGGACGATCGTGCAACTCAAGTGACATTTCAGCTCGATTTGGAATCATCTAGGCTTGTTTGTTCTACATTTACAAATCTTAAAACATATTATCCTACAATTCCAAACTCGTAAAATTATTATCTTCCTAAGTTACTGGCTTAAAAAATTATTTTTTTTCCGTAAATTTACTTACAAAAATTCTTCCAGTGGCATTCATGATGCCCCCACCACCTGATGCGTAATTAACGCCATGCAAGATAGCTCTTCCTGTTGTATTTGGGGCAAGAAATGGCAATGCATAATGTTGCTGCCCTAATTCCTCCCCTGTTATAATTATAATTCAAAATGTGAATTAAAGATTTTTGAGAAGAATAACTGAATAACCCATAAAATTAAAGATTTTGTTTTAAAAATGTGACAATTTTTATGCTAAAGGTATACTGAAAGGTATTACTTTGAAAAAAAAAGAATAGTTCACGTGAACCAGACATACATAAAATCTATTAAATAAAATAAAATATTAGCGAGACTGGAGAAATGATATTACCGACAATGTCACCGATGGTTCTCCCGTTGGTGTATCGACCCGTCGGATTCCCTCCCGAAGCTTTAAAATCGATACCGTTGGGAGCAATATTAGCCCTAGATAATGTTGGCAAATAATTGTTATTCCCAGCATCTACTAATGAATCCCCAAATATAAATGAAGCCCCCTTTGTTAAATCTTCATCATTTTGGCAAATTCCAAAGCTCATAATCAAACACAAAACCAAGGCCACAATGTAGTGATCAATATAATTAACATGCTTAATTTATTATAATCTGATGTAAAAATCTATGGCTAAGAAGAATTGCAGTGTCACATATTTATATGCTACTCAAATGTTGGAAAACTTGTGAATGGAGTTGTAAGAATAGAATTGGTAAGACCCTTTTAAGGAAATTATTGAGTTTTCTACGTTTGGTCATCAATATTAGAGCACCATGCATGTCTAAAGGAATGGACTAATCGTGCTTAATTTTTTATGTAACTTGTAGGTAACTTAAACTATGTGAAGTCAAAGATAGAGTATCTTGCTTGAACCCAAACTAAGAATCTTATTATTAGGTGTGTTTGGTTGAGGGTTTGGAAATTGTTTTGCTAATATCATGTTGCAAATTTACACGGGATTACTTATATATAATATTTGGATATTTTGAATTTAATTTAATTTTATATCATAATTGTAATATTTTCTTTTCCACATGATTTTTTTTCCATAAGAAAAATCGTTCCTTCCTTCTTTTACTATTCATCGTCTCTTTCGGACGTAAAACTAAAAATACAGAAAATAAAATTGTTCCAAAACCAATGAAAAATTCATAATCTTGAAAATAGAAGATTTAAACATCTTTCACACCCAGATTCACTTAATTGAAGCATCAGTTTAATATTTTGTGAGGTATTTTATGTCACTAATGTTATTATTATCGTTATTATTTGAGTTTGACTGTTACTAAATAAATTCTTGATTTTTACCAATTTTTTTTAATTAACATTTTTTTGCACCAAAAATTAATTTACATGTTTTATAAATTCAGCAGTAAAGAACCCATATCAGCGAGTGATTTTTTTGTTCTCACTTATTCAACAGTAAAGAACCCAAAAAAGTGATTGTCATCTAAAAATAAGTGATTTTAAGTTGTTAGTTGTGTTTGCAAACACTCGCTTCTTCACCTGGGTATAATTCAATGTCACTCATTTGAACATGGAATTAAATCACCCAATTAATTCTGATTTGGTCATTTACTTCTTTATTGGTTTTTCAATGGGGTCTTTGATTCTCTGTTTTTATATTCAATTCTTCATTTTCAGTTTCTGCAAAGGTTTTTACTGCAAATCAAGAAATACTGGGATTTGGCTATAACTGGAGAATTTGGCATGCGTATAGATACACAAATTTTTGCAAGTATGGAAAAAAAAATCTATGGAAAAGAAAATATTATAAGTATGGTATAATATTAAATCAATTCCAAAATATCTAAATATGTATATATATGGTGATTAAGGAAAAAAATAAATTTTCTTATGTGGCACAGCCACATCGTTAGTCACGTAGGTGGTGGACACAATTATAGCGCCCACTGGGGGCTCTATATCATTCCCGTTGTTAAATAATGCAAATTTAAAGTTATTTTTTTCTTACAATTTTAAATTATTTCCTTCTAAACCACTTTGATCGTCACCTATTATCGTCTTCCCAATTTCCATTGCAGGTCAAAATTTTCAAATTGTCCCCTTTAGTTACTCTGAAAATGATAACATATAACTACTCATGATTGAAATTGATCTCCTTAAGAAAATCCAAGATTTTTAATAATTTTCTATAATTCTTATTAATGATCACACCATAAAATATCATTAGTCAAAATTATCTTTCTAAAATGTTAAAGAGAGTCTACTATCTGATGATGACAGTGTCATTCACGAAATCAACACTTTTTGTCCTAAGTTAGTCTCAATTAGTTTTTTCTTTTAAAAATATGGGTACCAAGCTTCGTCACAACCAACCCAGTATCGTTTTACAATCCAAGGTATAATGTCAATTTTACATGCAACTAATTCATAGTGTTGGTCCCGGTGCAAACGAGTCTTACACGTGTATGGGGGGGGAATACACGTGTTCGGTGTTTTTTTTTAAAATTTTCTCTTACTGAGGTCAGCTTGGGTCAGATAATCTTGAAGATTAGGTTCTGAGAAGCACAGATCGCTCTGAGTCAAAGTCTACTGAGACAGTGATCCCGAAGCGCTTTTCGATATACCTCGATAATCCCAACCGAGTCCCGAGTGTCGAGATCCCGAGTTGCTTGGATCGATAACTAACTTCATCAATCCTCGGAAGAGAGTTCATTTTGGTAACTATCTGTTCTAGCTACTTTCGATCGTCTTGAATGGTTGGCCCTTTAGTTTATCTCGTTTTAAGCTTTGCTGAAAACCTTCCCTTTATGAATTAGTGATTAAGCTGTGATTCAATTACATGCAACTTCAGTAGATTGATTCCAACTGAATATCAGTGAAAAGTATGCTTTCAAAATCAAGTCAATGCAATGATTAAGCCTGAGATAAAGGAAAGCAATAAACAACACAACAATTATAGTGGTTCAGAGACTCAAGCTCCTACATCCACTCTCTCTGATCCTCAGAGAAATTCACTAATCACTTATGAGCTTTCTGACTACCTCGCGTAGTTTACTTACTCAACTCGGCCCTGAGTTTTCTGACTACTCCACGTAGTTTACTTACTCAACCCGACCTTGAGCTTTCTGACTACCTCCGTAGTTTACTTACTCAAACACAAACAAGCTTTTCGGACTACCCCTCAGCAGCTTACTAACTTCTCCTCTAGAGTTTTTACGACTACTCCGCGTAGTTTACTAACTCTTTACAACTCTTCTCACCAACAAACACACTCCAACTACCTTCTCAAGGGTTTGGTGGTTTCTCGGTTGGTTTCCAACTAGGATGAGATATCCTTTACAATGAAGCACAATGCAAAGGGTTAGGATATCTCAACTAAGCTTTGGATAATTCTTATCAAGCTAGACTTAGTATAGTGAGCTCTCTTCAATATAGAAGCACTTGGGAAATTATAAGTTTTTTCGAGTGCTTTAACTTTTGCAAGAATAAGTTTGAGTTCTTGAGTTGCGTATAAATTTCCCGTAACCTTACAATGTAGAGGGTCACCAGTATTTATAGGCATACACCAAGGCCACTTTTGAAAACTATCCGTTGGAGAGATAGCTTCGTGAGTTTCCTCTTATGGTGCGTGAGAAACGGCTATATTTAGGGTTTGAAACTCCCTAAGACGTTTTAGGCAATAGCCTTTCATGTAGCCGGTCTTCACTTTTTTTGGCGATGCGGAACTTTTGTACATCGACATCTTTTTTCAAATGACACATCCTTTGTCGATTATCGATATGGTGCGATGTCGTCTTCCTCTTTTTGACTTTTGTCTCCAGTTAAAGGTAGACACCTTTCAACGGCTCTTTTGGTTACAAACTCTGAGTTTGATATAACCTTAACAACACTTCTGACTTAGTTCCTTTTGTTTGCATTTGAATGTCTTGGCAAATATCTATTTTCTAAGGAATCGCGATCTTCTCAGTTATTGCATCCTTCAGATAGATATATTCAGTGCCTCGGAACATTCAGGTTTATACTGAGCATTCAGTACACTCATCGAGTCTTGATAATTCTTTGTTCCATCAAGATTCTTGATCTTGATCTTGATCTTGATCTTGCGTCTTGAGTCTTGAGGTCTTGAGTCTTACGAGTCTTCTGAGATATTCTCGACCGATATCTTGAGTCTTCGTCTTTGAGTCTTGATATCTCGATTTCCTCGAAGTCTTGAATATATTTCATCATTTCAAACTTCGTTTCTTCGAAAACATACTGAGTTCTTCAGAGTCTTCAGAACCTATTCTGAATTATATCTGCTGACTATACATTTTGCAGATAACATCCTGAATATTCTAAAACTGAATCCTGACTCAACTATCAAGATCATTCTGAACATGTCATACTCAAGGGTTTTGGGATCTAATCAAAATCATATATCTTTTATTAAATTCATCTCCCAACAATTTCCCCCTTTTTGATGATGCCAAAACCTTATCTTGTTACAAACATATAACCTATACCCAGGTTTCAGTTTATCCTATTACAAGATTGGTTGTCTCCCAACAATTTAAATCATTCAGCAATTTCTTCAGTAATGAATCTCTTTAAGTAGTTCATTACTAAATACTTAAACAATTTCCTCCTTATCAACATACAATCAGTTCAGAGACATTCATTCAGCATATCAAAATAAAAGACATGTAAATAAGATAATGAGATATTATCTTTTGAGCATAATGATAAATCTTCATTGATGATGAATATACCATTACAGATTACAATGAGTTTATCAACAAAATCAAAAAGACAAAAAATTAAAGATTACAGAATCTTCTGAGTCTTCAGTCTTCAGATTTGGCTCTTCAGTCTTCTGCTCTTCAGTTTGCTTCATTCTCAACTTCATCAGCAGGCACCTCCAGGTCGAACATTCCGAAAAATCTCTTCTTCAGCTCATTTCTTTCCTTGATGATATCCGGACTGTTTCCTGTTAGACCCAACTGACCAGCATACTGAGCAATTTCTTGATTAATGGCCTTCTCATTTACCAAGCCATTACCAAGTCTCGGAGGAGGATAGGAATATGGACCAGGGGCTACTATCTGTACCTCTCCTTCATCCGCAAGATTAATCTAGCTCCGTAGATACTTTGGATAGAAGGTTAGGATATATTCAATGAATGCTTCATTCTGATCTGAGCTTTCCCCTCTCCATTCCCTGAGAACATCATAATTGAACCAGAAGGTTCTCTTGACTTCTTCCCACATATCGTTGAGTTTGATAGACATCCATTTATCAACGTGGGGCCATTTTAGTGCTTTTGATGTCCCTTTCCTCTTGCTCGCAAACTTCCTGAATTCACTCCTTCGCTTCTGCTCTTCGTCTATCTTCTTTCTGATCACAGACGCTCCTGAGACCGAAGCAACAACTTTCTTAGCTTGTTCTATTTGGAGTGTCTTCAGAGCATCTCTCGTGTTGAAGACTTTCTTCTGAGGTTGAGACTCAGATTCTTCCGTTTCTTCATCATCCAAAATCAGCTTTCTCTGGATTGGCTTAGAAGCCTTTGCACGCTTGCTTTCAGGTTGAACAACGCCCAAGACTTTCCTCTTCATAGGCAAATTAGCAGCAGCTTGGCTTGTTCCAACCTTTGCTCTAGCACTCAGTTTCTCTCTTGCAACATCAAGCATGGTTTGCTCAGAAACTCGAGTGTAGATAGGCTTCTCCACCTGAGCGAACTTCAACTTCTCAAGAGCCGACTTCTCTTAAGGCTTTGGCTAGGTTATACATTTCAGCATCTTTCTGAGCCTTCTTCTCCAAAGTACGTGCCATGAACTTCCTGAGGTCTTCACCTTCCTTTTCCCCCTTCTTGGCACCGTAATTTGGAAGAAGTCTGGAGAGTGCTGTGTCCATGTGATATTGCTCTTTGTTCACACAAATAACTTCTCCTCGCTATCTCGATCTTGTTAGTCTTCCAAACCTCCTTAGATGGTTCTTGGCCACGGAAAATTCTTCAGATAAATGGGCAAACTGGCCAGAGAGTGCTTCTTTGAACATCTCTGTCATCTTGGTCATGAGCATTGAGCTCATTTCCTCAACAACAGATTTTATAATCACTTCATTCCTCTCTGCCAATTTCACCTCTAGAAATGCAGTTGACTCCTGGTGCTTCTGTTTCATTTCAAAGATCGAGCTCATCCTTGACTCCCTCAAATTTTTCATTCACTTATCTTCCATGGAGGTCATCTGTGAGGTCAGAGTGTTTTGGATTAGCACCAGCTCTGAAGAGTGACTAAGACCTTCCATCTTCTGAGCTAGATTGACCAATGTTTCTTCCATCTGAGCAATCTTGATCATCATTGGCTCAACCTTCTCAAGTTTCTCCATCAAGGTAGTGAGATCAATCTCAGGAACCTTCTGCACCTTCAGTGTTGTTTGATCATCCTGAGCTTGACTTCATCCTGATCTCCAGTCTCCAACCGAGCCTCGGTCCTTATCGATATAATTGAAATTAAAGATAGAACTTTTCGGTAACTTTGGCATAATTGTTAATAGTGTCAAAAGGTACCAAGAGTCTTAACCGGTCCGAGGTTGACCAATTTCGGGTTGATCGACCAATGAAGTCTCTTTTTCCATCTGAGACTGATCCTCAGCATCTCCCTGTTGGTCCCCATCTCCATCTTGAGATTTGTCTCCGCTGCTAGGGGCACCAACTTCAGTAACTTTTCTCTCAGCTAACTTCCTCCGAACCAAATTTCATCAAAATCGAGTTTTTCATCCTCGAGCTTTGTCCTTCGAACACGAGAAGTCGGTCGAAAAAATCGTCTCCTCATTCCACCAAATATTCCCCTCTGAAAAGCGGCAATATCAAGCATCTCGGGAAGAGTCGATTGAGAATGAACACGATTGTCCTTAATCTGAAAAAACATCTTGTAGATCGGGGGTATGAGCCGAGCTCGAGTAGCGGTCAAGAATGAACCGTTCCCCTTGCTCCTCCACCCGCCTTCTTGACCTCGCCCTTCTTCCATCTCGGGCTCTCTGGTTCGGTTAAACCTGGCGAGGGATCAAGAAGTAGATCACTTTCGGGGAGCTCATCAAGAATATTACGCTCCCGAGTCTCGGCCTCTCTGAAGGTTGTGCGATCGGAGTCCTCGGTTGCATCTGAGTGGGTTACGAGGCACGGTGGGCGTATCCTCAGATTGACTCTGAGTTGGCTCTTCTGCTGTCTGAGCCGGCACTTCTTTGGTAGGAATCTCTGAGGCCTGAGTTCCTTTGAAAATTTCCTGAGAAATTTTGTCTGAACTTAGAGATGTCTCAAGCACCTCAGAGAAGACCTGCTCCTCAGTCTGTTCTTGTGCCTTTGAGATAACCTGAGCCAAAACTTGCAATGGCGAACTCTGAGCGGTTTGGCCCTCAGGTTGAATCTCCTCAGAATCACTGCCATCTTCATCGGTGAGAACCACCAATCTTCTGCGCTTTGGGGCAAGGTTCTTCTGCTTCATTATTTTTACACCTTGCTCCATCTTTGCCTCCAACAAAACCTTCCCCCTGGTTTGTTGAGTCTCTTTTTCAGCCGCAACTGGTGATTCTACCTTCTTTTCTCTCTTCTCCCTGATGGCCTGCTTCTTTGCAGCAATGGGCTTAAAGAGAATTTTGGACTTAGGGAATGAGGTCTAATTGGCGAAGATATCCTCCTCCTCTCTGCACATTTCCAAAATATAAGCAATTTTGGTGGCATGGTGGATCTTGCCTTTTATTGAGATCGCCCCGTCAACCTTCTTCAAAACTTTGGTCTGCTCACTCACCGTCTGAATCAAAAATTTCAGCCAGTTGAAGTCGGTGGTGGGTGAGACCTCGATTGCCGCCATCAATCTGAGCTTCGGTCTTGATCCGCTCAAAACTCCCATAAGACTCATGATGCTCTTGCTCACAATATCCATCAACACACGATATTGTGGCTTTAAGTGCCTTTTATGCAATGTCGCCTCAAATTTAACAGATTCTCAAAGAATCCTATCTAAGTACTCCTGCTCTCTACCCGATATACATCGCAGATCCTCTCCTCTATCACGAGCTCAAAAACATCATTCATTTTTTTTCAAACTATATACAGATCCCTCTCAAAATCGATGTAGTTGGACGACTGCTCTAAATGTGATACAGTAATCTTAGAATGCATACAATCCTCTTCATCTATCTTCAAGTTATAGATGAATTCGATTACCTCTTTCGCAAACTCCTGGTCTGGTCGACTTGCGACTAGATGGGTGAGTTTAGCCAGTCGAATCATGTGCAGAGCCTCCTCTTCTAGCTTTGAGTTGGTTGTGCTTTCGAGTGAGACAACAAACTCGTACCAAGGCTTGTTGGTTTCGGCTAATCTCTCGAACAAGGTTGGGGCCATTTTAGAGATTGATTGAAGAAATGAAGATTTTAGGGTTTGGGATTTTCTGGGCAAAGGGGATTTGTTTGCAGAGGATTTGGGAACGAAGGGTTTGATAAAATTTTGGCTTGAATGACTTATTGGGGTATAAATAGCTTCGAGATCATGGGGAATCGCGTTGGTTAGGTGAAAAACAACGGTTGAGATTAATCTCTGATTAATCGGGTATACGAACCGACGATCTCCGAAAAAGTAAGCCGCCAAAAACATCCTCATTGGTCATTAATGTAACAGCATTAAATGATCACGACCTTCTTCGGAATTTAAAACGATCCCGCCCAAAAACATTCCTCAGGTGTTTTGTATTTATTTCTAATGATTACTGAGTTTTACTTGAGCAATAAATGAGTCGCATGGGTCATTACTTCTTCAGACTAGTTTCTCTCTATCAGTCTTCTTCGAAAATTGACCTTGATAAAATGTCGATTATAATATTGAAATCTTGAATGGGTTCAAGATATCTTTCTTGTAATCTTGACCTTGATGAACTGAGTTTCACGAGACTCGATTCAAGATTTCCATTTTATCTTGAGCTTCTCGAGAATTAAAGAAAACTTCATGCATCCGAAAATCTTCAATTTTTCGATTTTTACTCTATACACCTGGTTCTAACATCCCTAATTCAACTGAAATTTCCTGAAATCTTGATTCCGCTAAAGGTTTAGTCAAGATATCAACTCTCTGCTTATCAGTATGAATTTTCTCCATCCTTATGTCCTTCTTCTCGACATGATCTCTGATGAAGTGATGTCTGATATCCACATGCTTGCATCTGGTGTGCAATCTGATTTTTTGTGAAATAGCAATGGCACTATTATTGTCACAAAATATTGGTACTTCATTGGATACAACTTTATAATCCCTTAATTGTTGTCTGAGCCAAAGAATCTGAGCACAGCAGCTTCCTGCAGCCATGTATTCAGCTTCAGTAGTACTGGTTGCTACTGAGGTCTGTTTCTTCGAAAACCAAGATATCAGCTTACTTCCTAGAAATTGACAAGTTCCTGAATTGGACTTCCTGTCAATTCTGCAACCTCCATAATCAGCATCTGAGTAACCAGTTAATTCAAGGTTATCATCAGCTGGATACCATAATCCTCTATTCACTGTGCCTTTAAGATACTTCAGTATCTTTTTGGCAGCCTCCATGTGACTAGCCTTAGGATTAACTTGGTATCTTGCACATATCCCAACAGCAAATGTTATATCCGATCTACTTGCTGTAAGATAGAGCAATGATCCAATGATTCCTCTATAATCAGTATGACTTACTGATTTGCCTTCAGAATTAGGATCCATCTTGTAGTTAGTATTCATGGGAATCCTAACTGCATTGCAATTCTGCACACCATATTTAGCAATCAGATCTCTGGTGTATTTTGCCTGGTTGATGAATATTCCTTCCTTTGATTGTTTCACTTGAAGACCTAGAAAGAAATTCATCTCTCCCATCATTGACATCTCAAACTTGCCTTTCATCAGTGTTGAAAACTTTTCACACAGCTGATGGTTTGGAGATCCAAAAATGATGTCATCAACATATATCTGAACTAGTAAGATATCTTCCCCATACTCTATCCTGAACAGAGTTCTATCAACAGTCCCTTTGACAAAACCATGGTCAGTAAGAAACTGAGAAAGAGTATCATACCATGCTCTGGGTGCTTGTTTGAGACCATACAAAGCTTTTTTGAGCCTGCAAACTTGGTCATTCTGTTTGAAACCAGGAGGTTGTTCCACATAAACCTCTTCTTTAAGCACACCGTTCAGAAATGCACTTTTCACATCCATTTGATAGACTGTGAACTTCATGTGGGCAAAGATATGCAAGAAACAATCGATGGCTTCTAGTCTTGCAACCGGTGCAAAGGTTTCATCATAATCCAAGCCTTCTTCTTGGGAATAACCTTGTGCAACTAGCCTTGCCTTGTTTCTTACAATGTTGTTGTTTTCATCTCTTTTATTCTTGAAAACCCACTTGGTTCCAATGACATTGTGCCTTTCAGTCTATATACCACTCCCATACTTCATTCCTTGAGAATTGATTCAAATTTCATCTTGCATAGCAAAGAATCCAATGAGAATCTTGTAGAGCTTCACCAATCTCAGTAGGTTCTCTCTCTGAAAGGAAGCAGCAGAATAGTGCACTTTCACCATGGAACCTTCTTGTTTTAACACCTTCAGTTAGATCACCCACAATCTGAGTTGTAGGATGACTATCTAACCATTTCCTTCTTGATGTTCCCCCTTCAGTAGTATCCTCAACATTTGAAATATTAGGTTCGATTTAAATCAAGAAACTTCGAGGAACAATGAGAAAAGGAAAAGGAATCATCTTCCTCGTGGAAATTCTATTCGAACATTGTCGAGATATTTGTTCCCATTTGGTTGATAGATTCAGAATTTGCCTCAGCTGTGACCACATCTTCATTGGCATTACATACCTGAGTCTGAACTGGTGTCTGTTCTGATTGGTCACCTTTGGAGTGTTGGTTTTCCTGAGTCTCACCATCCTGAGTTCCATCCTGAACTTCTTTATCTGAGTCTGAGTCACTCCAATCATAGGATGTGACTGACTTCTTCTTTTCTGGTTCAGTGGATGATTTATCTTTCTGTTTCAGGCTTAATCTGGTGATCCTCTTAGTTAGTTCATCTGCATCATGTTCCTGTTTCTTCTGAACACAAACATATTCATCAAAAACAACATGAGGTGTTTCCTCCACAATAAGAGTCCTACAGTTGTAAACTCGAAAGCTTTTTATGACTTCACAATATCCTAAGAATATTCCTTCATCGACTTTTACTATCAAAATGTTTTCAACCGATCTTTACCATTATTGTGTATGAAACACTTGCAACCAAACACACTAAAAAGAAAGAAAACAAGAGGCTTCCTTTCATTCCAAAGCTCATAGGGTGTTTTGCCTTGACTCTTGGTCAAGATGGATCTATTCTCGAGAGTAGCATGCGGTGTTGATGACTTGACAAATTTCAAAAATCTTTTAGGAATATCGACCAAATATCATTGTCCTTTGAACTTCTTTTTTCAGAGAGTCCTGTTTTCCTTCTTTCAAAGAACACCATTTTGTTGAGGAGTCCTTGCACGGTGATGTTTCATGTGAAATTCCATTTCTTTGCACAATAATCGATATGATATGATTTATAAATTCAGTTCCTTTGTCGATCGATTTTGACCACACTCAGATTTTTCTCAATACTGAGCCTTTTCAGTAACTCTGGCAGCTTTATCTGGAGTCTCTTTCTTCTTGAGTAAGAATATGACCCAAGTATATCTTGAGTAGTCATCAACTACTACCAATGTGTATTTCCCGCCATTAGTTCTTACAGGTGTTATAGGACCAAAAAGATCCATATGCAGTAACTGAAGTATTCTTTCAGTAGAAACCTCAACTTTGCTTTTAAATGATGCTTTAACTTGTTTTCCTTTCTGGCACGCATCACAAATATGTTCATTACTGAACACTTCATTAGGCAACCCTCTCACAAGAGCTAATCTTGCAAGCTTGTTCAGGGTTTTGAAATTTAGGTGATTCATTCTTTTATGCCATAACCAACTGGTATCTGTGGAACTTTTAGCAACTAAACATGTATCTTTAGGAGTTGAACTTCAATCAGCAAGATACACATTCCCTTTTCTTGTACCAGTCAGTAATACTTTCTGTGATGTATCATCTTTCACAAAACATAAGTTCTTAGAGAACTCAACATTAAAACCCTTGTCACAGAATTGGCTAATTGAAAGCAAGTTATGCTTCAATCCAGATACATATGAAACACCATGGATATGAAATTGTCGATTTCCAAAGTTCCATATCCTTCAATCATCCCTTGAGTTATCTCCAAAAGTGATCTGTGGGCCTCTTTGTTCAACATAGTCACTTTGTATCTTCTTGTATCTGTCATATGTCTTGAACATCCACCGTCAAGATACCATATATATCGGGAGCTTTTTTCATCTCTGCTCATCGATGCCATGTGATCTTTAGTCAGTTCAGTGCCCTTGTTTTACTCCTGAAAAACAGATCAATTCTTAGGTACCCAGTTTGTGTAGGGTCCTACAAGGTTAGATGTACCTTTCGGTGTACTGAGGACTTGGTCTCTTCAGTTGAGAATGTCTCTGCTGAGTGTTTCTCATCTGAGGATTCCTCTGACGGTTCAGTGTGGAGCCTTTCAGGTTTGCATTCTTAGGCGAGGCTTTGAAGTACTTGCACGAAACTTTCCAATCGATTTTTTCGGGTTTTCTAGCCTTCACCGAGGTTTGGGCTTTCTAACCTGATCATTCAGTTTTACTGAGACCATAGGTCCTTTACCCTTGTCTAACACCTTGGGCATTTCTTCATTTGAAGTGTAGGTGCCACTGGTTTTACAAAGATTGTCTTCTTGTTACTTGATGCAGCATTTAGATGACCTTGTGAGGTTCCCCCTGGAATGTATCCCAATCCAGTTTTTATAGTCACAGATCTCTGGTAACTCTGAATCTCATCTATTACATTAGATGCAATATTCAATAGAGTTAACTTCTTCTGTGCACTATCCTCACAGTTCTGTAGAGTTTCATGCTTCTCAGAGAGGCCATTGAACTTAGTCCTGATTAGCTGAATCTCTTAAGTGGATTTCTCTAGCTTTTCGATTAGGGTCATTATCGAAACTCTCTTTTTCTCGAGAGTTGTACTTTTCGAACATCCAGGTTCATCAAGAGCTCCCATTAATTGAGAAGTGATTTCGATATTGTTAGAGCCTTTCCATTTTAGATTTTTCACTTTCGGTTCCTTATTCTTCGCTCTTGAGTTCTATTTAGCGATCCTTGCAAAAACGATAGTCCTTCATCGATTCTCAAAAGAATCCATCAGTCAAAATGACCGTTTTTCGATGGAACTTGAAAACTCTTGTGCTAGTGTAGGAGCAACAACGAGAAAAGAAGAGTTTACCTCCTCAATGGCCATCGACAGATGTCATCACTTTCACCGTCTCGAGAATATCTCATCATCGAAGAGCTAGATCCCTCCTCGAGTGTTCTTCTTCTCGCAACCATGGCCTTTTTTGCTAGAGAACTTCTTGTCTCTTTTTTAGCTTGCCTTTCTCTTCTCTCCTTAGCACTCAAATCGACAATCATCTTTGGAAGTGACCTTTCTTTTGGCAATTATAACATCTGTTGGCATCATCATCCCGATCACTTTCTTCTTTGGACTTGGAGTCCTTCTTTTTTTGGATGAAGATCCTTGACTTTTCGAGTCCTTCTTCTTCTCGATTGATCCGTCCTCGGGTTTCTTCCGGTACTGTGGTTCCTATAATAGCTTTTGTATTTTCCAAATCTACTATTAAGTCTATCAAACCTCCTTGCCATCGGTCTTAGCTTTTTTCCTCAAGCTCATCCCGATTTTTGGCATGGGGTTCTCGAACTCTCTAGTTTTTATTGTTTTTATCTTTGGCTTTTAAAGCCACATTCTTACTAGATGATGAATCATCTTTCTTTGTCGACCTTTTTTGGATTTCTTATCAATTACAAATTCATAGGCCTTCAAATTTCGAGAAGACTTGTTGGTATGACATTGAATTAATGTTCTTGGTGTTTTCAATCACCACTGCATGAATATCCCATTTTTAGAAAGACCTCTAAGAATTTTCAATGCAATTTCTCTTTGTGGATATTTCTTTCCAAGTGCATTTAGATCATTCATGATGCTTTAGTGAATCGACTTCCAATTTGTCTATTGATTCACCATCATCCATTTCAAAACTATCAAACTTTCCAATTGCCCTTTGAAAGTTTGTTTTCTTTTTATATGATCTGCGCCTTGGCACATTACAAACTAGTGTATCCCAAATCTCTTTAGCGCTTTTACAAAGGAGAGATCATTCCCATCACACCATCATCAATTGTCTTTGTATAGTGTGTCTTTTGCAATATAGTCTAGATTGACTAACTTTCTCTCCTCAGGAGTCAGTTGGTCATCAGACTTAGGAAATTTTGCTCTAGGATCAATTCTCTCATCTTCTGTTCCTCTGGGATTCACCACAGTAAATTGGAATGGTCCTTGAGAGACCACTCTCCACATACGCTCATGTTTGGAATACAGATGAGCCTGCATTCTCAGTCTCCATAGATCATAGTTCTCCACTGAGAACATGGGAAGTTTTTTAGAAGACATTTTATCTGATCTTTTGAATTTTTTTTTTCAGCAAATAAGATCAGTTCAGATAGACCACAAGTATTTTTTAAAATAAAACTTTAGTCAACACAACAGGTGATCAAGTTGAACCACTGCTCTGATACCACTTGTTGGTCCCGGTGCAAACGAGTCTTACACGTGTATGGGGGGGGAATACACGTGTTCAGTGTTTTTTTTAAAACTTTTTTTCTTCTTCGAGGTCACTTGGGTCGATAATCCTCAAGATTAGGTTCGAGAAGCACAGATCGCTCTGAGTCAAAGTCTCTTCGAGACAAATGATCCCGAAATGCTTTCGGATACCTCGGATAATCCCAACCGAGTCCTCGAGTGTCGAGATCCCGAGTTACTTGGATCGATAACTAACTTATTGAATCCTCGGAAGAGAGTTCGGTTTGGTAACTATCTCTGTTCTAGCTACTCAATCGTCTGGAATGGTTGGCCCTTTAGTTTATACTGTTTTTAAGCTTTCTTTGAAAACCTTCCCTTTATGAATTAGTGATTAAGCTGTGATTCAATTACATGCAACTTCAGTGGATTGATTCCAACTGAATATCAGTGAAAAGTATGCTTTCAAAATCAAGTCAATGCAACAGTTAAGCACATATAAGGAAAACAATAAACAACACAACAATTATAGTGGTTCAGAGACTCAAGCTCCTACATCCACTCTCTCTGATCCTCAGAGAAATTCACTTATCACTTCTGAGCTTTCTGACTACCTCGTGTAGTTTACTTACTCAACTCGGCCCTGAGTTTTCTGACTACTCCACGTAGTTTACTTACTCAACCCGACCTTGAGCTTTCTGACTACCTCCGTAGTTTACTTACTCTAACACAAACAAGCTTTCAGACTACTCATGTAGCTTACTAACTTCTCCTCTAGAGTTTTCTGACTACTCCGCGTAGTTTACCAACTCTTTACAACTCTTCTCACCAACAAACACACTCCAACTACGTTCTCAAGGGTTTGGTGGTTTCTCGATTGGTTTCCAACTAGGATGAGATATCCTTTACAATGAAGCACAATGCAAAGGGTTAGGATATCTCGACTAAGCTTTGGATAATTCATATCAAGCTAGGCTTAGTATAGTGAGCTCTCTTCAATATAGAAGCACTTGGGAAATTCTAAGTTTTTTCGAGTGCTTTAACTTTTGCAAGAATAAGTTTGAGCTCTTGAGTTGCGTATAAATTTCCCGTAACCTTACAATGTAGAGGGTCACCAGTATTTATAGGCATACACCAAGGTCACTTTTGAAAACTCTTCCAATTGTTGGTCCCGATTTGAAAACCCATTTTGCACGTGCGGAAGCAAACATTTCATTCGATGCATATAAAATAGGGGTGAGGGCAGAGTGATTCCAGATTATTTTTTTTTGCGTTTTAAGATCATGTGTTGTGTTTTGCTTATAATCAAATGCGTATGACAATATAAGAACATAAAGTAGTAAACAACACAACAAAGTATAGTGGTTCGGAGACTCAAGCTCCTACATCCACTCTCCCTGTTCCTAGGGAAATTCCTTCAACTGGATTTATCACCCTCTCGGGTTCACCTCTAGATATTTAATGAGCTCTCACTCAAACGGGACTTATCACCCTCCACGGGATTGCCTACAGATGTTTACCGAGTTCACACTCCAACGGGACTTATCACCCTCACTCGGGATTGCCTACCCTCCCTTTCGGGATTGCTAGATGTTTACCGAGTTCACACTCACCTACAAACTTAACCGACTGATTTGGGTAAGGTTTGTTTGGTTTCCAACTAGGTTGAGATTTTCCCTTACATTTGTTTAGCCTCAATGCTAAGGATGGGAAAATCTCTCTAAGCTTAGGATACATCGTGGGTTGCTTAGATTGGATTCTAGAACACTCTTTGAATATATGCGTGTATATACAGACTTGTGTTCTAGGGTGGGAATGCTTTGATTTGGCTTGATGGATGTTTCACGCATTTTTCCACACCTGATAATGAAGGAAGATCTTGTATTTATAGTGTGGATTTGAATGTTACCGTTGGATGGAGTCACATTCAAATCCATACTATTCTGTAGCTTTTTGCAGCTTTTCCATGCTGGTTGTCTTCCTCTCATTGGTCCGCGTCAGCTGATTCTAACGGCTATATTCCTCAGATTCCTCGCCTTGGAATCATTCAGGATTCTCTGAGTCTCAGTGTCTTCAGTCTATCTGAGCCTTCAGCTGACTTCTCTTCTGATGACTTCTTTCCTGATCTGGTATGCAGATTTCTGGTTCTCTGATATCTGATTTCTTCTCGCCTGATCTGATCAGCTCACATGATCAGATCAGTATAACATTAGGTCAGCATATCAGTTTATCTGCATCAAATTAGTACATCAGGTTAGCATATTAGGTTAGCATATCAGTTTAGCACATCTGATCTCAATCACTTCTGATTTTGATCATCTGCTCATCTTCATATCTGATCTCGATCACATCTGATCTCGATCAGTCTCATCTGCTCCTCTTCTGATCTGCAACCTTCTCTTCTGATCTTCTGGTCAGTTTCTTTCTGATCAGCTTGTCTGCTCTTCTGATCACCAGATTAGCTCGTCTGTTCTTCTAATCATCTGATCAGGTATGTTCTGGTCATCTGATCTTCTGATCAGCTGGCTTAGCTTTTCTTCTCTTCTGATTTTGCTCAGCTCATCAGTTAACTCCGGAACTCATCTTACTCATCTGATCTCGATCAGTCTCGTCTGATTTCGTGAGTTCCCCCTCAATTTGTTCTCTCGTTCCCCCTCAACTTGTTATTTGTAAATCAGCTTCAAAAACACAAGTTGATAATGTTTTGGCATAATTCATCAAAACTAAAATATCCCAACATACACCAAGGTCACTTTTGAAAACTATCCGTTGGAGAGTTAGCTTCGTGAGTTTCCTCTTATGGTGTGTGAGAAACGACTATATTTAGGGTTTGAAACTCCTTAACACGTTTTAGGCAATAGCCTTTCATGTAGCCGGTCTTCACTTTTTTGCAGTCTAGAACTTTTGTACATCTGACATCTTTTTCAGCGACCTGTCACTGTCAGTGTCAGTATGGTACAGTGTCGTCTTCCTCTTTTTGACTTTTATCTCCAGTTAAAGGTAGACACCTTTCAACGGCTCTTTTGGTTACAAACTCTGAGTTTGATATAACCTTAACAACACTTCTGACTTAGTTCCTTTTGTCTGCATTTGAATGTCTTGGCAAATATCTATTTTCTAAGGAATTGCGATCTTCTCAGTTATTGCATCCTTCAGATAGATATATTCAGTGCCTCGGAACATTCAGGTTTATACTGAGCATTCAGTACACTACTGAGTCTTCAGTAATTACTGTTCCATCAATATTCTTGATCTTCAGTCTTCAGTCTTCAGTCTTGCGTCTTCAGAGTCTTCTGAGTCTTCAGGGTCTTCTGAGTCTTTACAGATATTCTGACTGATATACTGAGTCTTCGTGCTGAGTCTTCAGTATCTCAGTTTCACACTGAGTCTTCAGATACTTCAGTTTCATACTGAAACTTCAGTTTCTTCAGAAACATACTGAGTTCTTCAGAGTCTTCAGAACCTATTCTGAACTATATCTGCTGACTATACATTTTGCAGATAACATCCTGAATATTCTAAAACTGAATCCTGACTCAACTATCAAGATCATTCTGAACATGTCATACTCAGGGGTTTTGGGATCTAATCAAAATCATATATCTTTTATTAAATTCATCTCCCAACACATAGTAATTGGACTCTATGATGAACCTACATGTCCTATATTGGGATCACGTGCCCCCACATTTTTTTAAGTATATGTTATATATGTTTTAATTATTAGGAGTAATATATAATGACTTAAATGAGTTTTTAAAAGTGTTATAATTAGTTAATCATGCAAATATTTCATCTAAAAAATTTATAGATCTGTTATGTATATGCACTATCACTATTTAAAAAATCAAATATTTTTTAAGATAGTAATAGTATATAATTGTATATGCATAATCGTGACACTAAAAAAATAGAATTCACGTGAACCTGGATTCACAGGAAAATTTATTTGTTATATTATTTATTTTTGTGCCCCGTCATGAAAGTTTTCTGGATTCGTCCATGATTGGACTAATCAATTTAAATATTATATCGTATAAAAGAATCATACAAATAAGTAAACAAATCAAGTTTTATCACAACCAACCTAGTATCATTTAACAATTCACTACTACACATTTGAGCTTGGAGAGCTCCACTTGGACAACCCTTTTTTCGAACAACTCTCCAAGTGGTTCCTTGGAGAGCGGTTCTATTAAAAAAAAAAATGGGTTAAAAGCTAGCATCCAAGATCAAAGCTTAGACAGTGGTTCATAACCGCTATGCAAGGGTAATTGGAGAGCGGTTTTGAACCACTGTCCAAGGTAAAGCTTGGACAACGGTTCATAACCGCTCTCCAAGTGGATTAATTTTTTTTTGTTTTTTTTTTGTAAAGCTTTTATTTTTTGTTTTATATTTTTGTTTTAATTTGTAAATTCTTTTTAGGTACAGTTCAAATATTTTATTCTTTAAATTCTCGTGTTATTTCTTTTTTAATATTAAATAGTATATAATGAGATTAACACAAACTCTTATGTAAAATTTGTTCATAATATTACTTGTTTAAATAGAAAAGTATTACTTGTTTAGATAGAAAGGTATAACTTGTTTAAAGAAAAGTATTACTTGTTTAGATGAAAAAGTATTACTTATTTAAAGAAAAATATTACTTATTTAGATAGAAAAGTATTACTTGTTTAAAAGAAAAATTATTACAAGTTTAAAAGAAAGGTAGTACTTTTTTTAAAAAAAGTACAAGTAAAAAATATAATTCTAATATAATATAATATAATTTAATTTAATTTAAATTTATATAAAAAAATTATTATATAAAAATGTGATTGAATTAATAAAGAAGATAATTGTAATAAAGAATTTTAAAAAAAATTGTAAGAAAAAACGATTTTTAGAACATATAGAATTAATTTCATTAAATAAACGCAAGAAAAGTATTACTTGTTTAGATGAAAAAATATTACTTGTTTAAATAAAAAAATTACTTGTTTAAATAGAAAAGTATTACTAGCTTGTTTAAATAGAAAGGTATAACTTGTTTAAAGAAATATATATATTACTTGTTTAGAAGAAAACATATTACTTGTTTAAAGAAAAATATTACTTATTAAGATAAAAAAAAGTATATTACTTGTTTAGAAGGAAAAATATTACAAGTTTAAAAGAAAGGTACATAGTGTACTTTTTAAAAAAAAACAAGTAAAAAATATAATTTTTATAAATTTAATTTAAATTTATATAAAAAAATTATTATTATATAAAAAAGTGTGATTGAATTAATAAATAAGATAATTGAAATAAATAATTTAAAAAAAAAATTGTAAAAAAAATGAATTCTAGGACATATAGAATTAATTTCATTAAGTAAACGCAAGAAAGCTAGTGCCCGAGCGGAATTGATCCTCGTTCAGGCACCAAAGGTCCAGTGTTCCGTCCCCCATGGGAGCGAATAATTGCCTCAATTAATTGGGAGACTTGGTGGCTTATATATGAGATGCTTGGTGGGTCCGTGCCTAAAAATCGATTTTTTTTAGAAAAAATATATCAGACAACGATTTTTTTAGAAAAAATATATTAGACAGCGGTTGAAAACCGCTGTCTAAGCTGCAATCTTGCAAAGCGGTTCAAAACCGCTTTCTAAGTCTTTTTTTTAGACAGCGGTTTTTTAACAGCTGTCCAAGCTTGGACAGCTGTTACTTGGACAACTGTTATAACCGCTCTCTAAGGGCTATTTTAACAGCTGTCCAAGGCCAAATGTGTATTAGTGATTCAACTAATAACATCAACTAATAATTTAATCAACAATTATTCAATTAATAATTTAAGTCTAATGTCAATAGCTCATGCAACTAATTTATGGTAATTGGACTAATCAATTTAAATCCAATATAATGTAATATTATCATACAAATAAGTATATAAATTATACATTTTCATATATACAATACTTCTCGTCTTTTTTAGATTGCTCAAAATTCAAAAAGTCCATAATATATCACATACTCAAAATAATAATAAAGTAACTTTACAGTTCATGATACCCATTACAAACATCACTAAATTACATCACATGTCACTAATAATTACATACAAAATTAACTTATTTTTTTATCTTATTCACTAAAATTAACAAAATACTCTTATCAAAAAGCTATTTTATTACCTCCAAATATTAATAAAGAATTTCTTCATCGAAACCCTGTCAAAATCAAGTGAGCAATCTAAAAAAAAATGGAAGGAGTAACTTGTTTTTTTTTCAAAAAAATATATCCATATCAACTACAAAATATAACATTTTATATTATTAATCATTAATGTGTCACTTTTAAAATTTTATGATAAATTTGTAATAATTTTTTGTTGAATTTTCTTCTTTTTTGGTATAATATTTTGTTATTGACAAAAACTCATATGAGACGGTCTCATGCATGAGACGGAGTATAACTTAGTACAACTAACACTCACCCACACCCAGAGTGTTAAAGCATCAATGCTCAAATTACACTTCGTCTCACCGTGAGACGGTCTCACGCAAGAGTGCCTCTTTGTTATTATATTTATATATGTATAAATAGATCTAGTTCAAAAATTCAAAAATAATATTAATAATTTAGAAAATGTGTTGAAGGAAAATACATTTATGTGCCTTCATCAAGAAGTAACTGATGGAGGGATAGTTTAGGTAATTCCTTATTTCTATGTAACCCTAGATTATATCCTATATAAAGAGATCTCTGATGTATTAACCGTACGTGATGATATAGTGAAATCTCCTGGCTTGGTACGCCCCTAGACGTAGTCGTTCTCGACGAACTGGGTCAACTACAACACGTTATCAGCACGAGCCTCTACCATAAGGATTGCTAGCGCAACCTTCACGCTACCTTTTTCATCATCACAGGGAGTCTTGAGATTTATTTTGTTTATAATTAATTAGTGTTTATATTTGCTTTCCCTATTAATTGAAACTGTTAATTTTTGTTAATTAGGTTTTTTATGATATGCGCGTCAGCAATCCCATCCCTCTGAAATCTAGAAACCGCCGCTACTCTTAAGTTTTCCCTATACATGATACGACAAAAAAGAATTACAGTGGCAGCGTACATTTCTTTTATCAGATTCCGGTTCATAAATAAAAGAATGATGGTTACTATCAAACGGAAGGCGCTACGACTTGACTTCATTGTATTCAGGTATATGCTTATACAATTAATTAGTGCCTGGAACCAGGAAAAAGATGGGATTATGAGTTAGCAAATATAATAAAAAGTAGAGATAGAGGGTTGGACTTTTCTATTCTCGAGTCATAATATAGTAGTATATCACAAGTACTAAAGTATTAAATATTTATGAAGCTTGACTTGTGATGTAATATTTGGTCATTAAGCTTTGAAATTGTGATTTGATAATTTATGGTTTGGTTTAATTATTTGATGAAATAATTATGATGTTCATGTTATAATTCGATTCGGCCGTATTCACTCACGACCATCACTCCAGGTTATTTTTCCTGAGATGAAACATATACATATTTTTCGTTATGTGAGACTCTCAGTTGCATCGACTAACCTGTTTATGTATTGAGTTTTCTTATGAATCCGATAATTACTCTACTTGTTTGAGACGAGTCTAAGACTGAAGAAATTGTCCACGTATATGAGACATTGGAGTCCCATTGAATCTGCGCTTCATGAGAAGAATAAGAATCCTTACTGTGAGAATAAGTGAATGATCACCGTTAATTAGGTGATGAGAGGATTTCCACTATATATAAAGATTACAATTACAACAATATTGACCAAGTATTAAGGAAAGGTCAAACAGAATTAAATACAAAATCTAATCTATAATTACATATCAATTATCCTTAATACCCCCCGCAAGCGTTGCGTGGGGTGAAGACAAACGCGGAGCTTGGAACGAAAAAGCTCAAAAGCAGGTCGGGGCAGACTCTTGGTGAAAATATCTGCCAGCTGAAGATGAGATGGAACAAAACGCGTGGAAATCTTCCCAGAGGATACTAATTCGCGAACAAAGTGATAGTCCAGATCAATGTGTTTTGCTCGTTTGTGAGCAACCGGATTCTGACTGATAAAAATAGCACTCTTGTTGTCACACAAGAGTTCCGGACGAGTGGAGATTTTGACCCGGAGCTCACCGAGAAGACTGGTGAGCCAAACAATCTCCGCCGCTGCATTTGCCATAGCACGGTATTCAGATTCACAACTCGAGCGAGCCACTGTAGGCTGTTTCTTCGCACTCCAAGAAATGAGATTTCCTCCAAGAAAAAACGAGTAACCATAAGTGGATCGTCTGGTCTCGATGCAACGGGCCCAATCAGCATCGGAGTACCCAATGACAGCAGACTCTGGATGCCGAGTAAAGGATAAGCCAAAATGGACTGTACCCTTTACATAACGTAAGATCCGCTTAACAGCATTAAAATGATCATCTGTCGGTGAGTGAAGAAATTGACTAACAATATTCACAGCATACGATAAATCCGGGCGGGTAATAGTCAGGTACTGAAGGGCCCCGACTAAAGAGCGGTATAAGGTGGGATCATGGAACGGAGAGCCATCACTTACCAAAACCTCCCCAGCTGGCAATGGGGTGGCAACCGGTTTGGAATCCAATAGTTTTGCCCGTTCCAAAATGTCAGTAGCATATTTGGCCTGGCCAACAAAAAGACCATCTGAAGTGTACGAGACCTCAAGACCAAGGAAATAGTTAAGGCGCCCCAAATCCTTAATAGCAAATTCCTTATGCGTGCGTGCAATGAATGTTTTGAGCATGTCACCATCATTTCCTGTGACAATAATATCATCTACGTATAAGAGTAGATAGAGAATAGAAGTACCTCGAACGAGATAGAACAACGATGAGTCAGATCGACTCTGGCCAAATCCCAAGCTGAAGAGATATGTACTAAAACGTTGAAACCAAGCAAGAGGGGCTTGTTTCAGACCATACAACGCCTTCTTTAGACGACAAACATGATCTGGAAAGCGTGGATCAACAAATCCCGGAGGTTGAGCCATGAAAACCGGTTTGTCAAGAAATCCATTGAGAAACGCATTCTTGACATCTAACTGATGCAACGACCACTGAGACTGCACAACAAGAGCAAGAATAACTCGAACAGTAGCAGACTTGACAACTGGGCTGAATGTATGATGAAAATCAGCCCCGGGAACCTGAGTGAACCCCTGTGCCACGAGACGAGCTTTATGACGCTTGATAGTGCCATCGGAATGAAACTTGGTGCGAAAAACCCACTTCGAACCAACAATATTAGTACTTGAAGGGCGAGGCACAAGATCCCACGTATTATTTTGACGAAGAGCATTGATCTCTTCCTGCATAGCAGACAACCATTCTAGAGATTTGACAGCGAATTTGAAACCTCTAGGTTCAGAGCTAGCAATCAGAGAGGATAGCAAAGCAGTGCAAGAAAGATCAACCGGGTAACGAGGCTTGAACACCCCGGCACGGGCACGCGTCACCATAGGATGGACGGGCCCCGACCCGTGGTTGGTGGATCTGGGACCGCAACAGGGGCGGGGTCTGGAGCCGGGTTGGCTAGTGGTGCCAATGGTGGGACTGGGTCAGGCGTCGGCGGTGCCTGATCAGCCAAAGGCGATGGGAGTTGTTCCTCATCGTCCAAAGAAATGATGTGGGGACGAGAAACAGGTGGTGATAACAAGGGACGGATGGATGGTGGCAGAGGTGTGGGCACGACGATAGTGCCATCCAAAAAACTTGAGATGTCCAAATTGGGCAAAGGTGATCTTGATTTGAGTTCTCAGAGAAAGGAAAATATAGTTCATCAAACTGAGCATGCCTTGATAGAAAAACCCGAGAAGTAGCTGGATCGAGGCAACGCAATCCCTTATGTGTGATGTTGTACCCAAGAAAGATGCAAGGCCGACTTTTGGGTGCCAACTTGTGTTCAGCATAATCCCTCAAAAATGGATAAACCCGACAACCGAACGGTTTAAAATTGGCATAGTTCGGAATCGATCCAAAAAGAAGTTCAAAGGGAGACTTGTTAGACAGTACAGATGAAGGCAGACAATTAATAACGTAAACTGCAGTGGCAAATGCATCAAACCACAAAGATACTGGAGCATGTGAATGAAATAACATAGAAAGACCTGTTTCAGAGATATGTCTATGCTTACGTTCTGCACGCCCATTCTGCTGAGGAGTGTATGGACACGGGAGACAATGAAGAATGCCATGTAGTGACATAAATTCATGGACTCTAGAATTCACAAATTTGGTGCCACCATCACTTTGGAAAACCTTGATTTTTCGGGAAAATTGAGTGCAGACAAAGGCATGAAATTTTACCAAAATATCATAAAATTCAGACTTAGCACGAAGGGGATAAATCCAAGAGAAACGAGAATGATCATCCACAAAAGCCACATAATATTTAAACCCATCAGATGTAACAACTGGAGCTGGGCCCCACAAATCACAGTGTACTAAGTCAAGCACTGCATCAGCACGTTTTTCATTCAACAAAAAAGGTAAACGTTTGCTCTTAGCCAACTGACAAGAGGAACAAAGTGTAGGATTCGGTAATAAAGAAGTAATAGACAACTGGCCTAACTTTTGCAATAAAGAAATAATAGTGAACGGGACATGCCCCAAACGAAGATGCCATAAATCAAAACTAGCCTTCAAGTCTTTATTCCTAATAGCTGCAACAAGCGCCGGGACACCCCGATCAAGCAAATATAAACCTTTATCACACCTTCCCTGAGCCAGAATTTTCTTTGTGACCCGGTTCTGGATGGCAAAGAACTTATCAGAGAACACAACGTCAACAGGATAATCAGCAGTCAACTTAGAAATATACAATAAGTTCTTAGTAATATGTGGCACAACCAATACACCCAACAAGTTTACATCCCCAGATAATTTAGAAGTGCCAACATGCGAAATATTTAAAGCAGAACCATTACCAACAATAACAGAACCGTTACCAGTATAAGGCTCGAAGGAGTCAAGAGCAGAAGTTTGATTCGTCATATGCGCAGAAGCACCATAATCCAAATACCAATCAGGAGTGGAATCAGAAACCTGACATGAAGAATTAAAGGCCTGAGCTAGATTTGATTGGGACATGGCAGACCGAGCAGAAAGAAACTGTGGGCACTTGTCGGCATAATGCTCCCCACGACAAATCTAGAAACGAGGAATGTATGTGCGACGACCCTGAGTATTGGTTTGACCATTGGAGTTACCACGAAACCCAGAGTGGTTGCGCTGACCTTGCTGGTTTGAATGTGCCGAACGACCTCCACCAGCATGTCCCTGATTAGACGAGCCACCATGAGAATTACCTTTATTCTAATTTCTACCATATCCCAAATTACGATCACCACCACGAGATGCTGTAAACTCAGCAGACGACAAATTACTACCCTCCATAGCACGGAGCATTGTTTCAAATTGCTTGGCTTGATGGAGCAGGTCTCGGAACCTGGGAACAGAAGCAAGAGCCAGCCTGGTGTCCGCAAAACTGGCAAATGGAAGGCCAAGACCCCTTAAGAACCAATGACTCTTGTCGTCTTCGTCAATGGGACGACCAATAGCCGACAATTGAACAAGCAAATTCTGAAACTTGCGCCCGTATTCTTCAACAGATTGATCACCCTTACGTAAGGACAGCAATTCCTCACGCAATTGGTGAGTATGAGAAGCAGATGAGTCCGAAAAAACAGCCTGAAGAGTCGTCTAGGCGGCGTGAGAGGTAGTGCACTCAAGGACCTCAGACGCGGCATCGGGGGTTAGCGACGTGAACATCACACTCAATAGCTTCTTATCTTTCATACGCCATGACGTATAAGCCGGATTCGGGGCTTGAACACCGGCCTCAGTAGTGATGGTCGAAGGCGGCGCGACCGCTGTACCATCAAGGAACCCCATCAAATCAAAGCAGTCAGCCATGTGGGTCAGTTGGTGATACCACATGAGGTATGTCGACGGTTCCAATTTTATGGGAACCATGTTAATCATTGTCGTCACCGGTAGTGGATCAGCGGCGGGAGCAGCCATTGGAGAGTTCGAGCGAAGAGAGGGACGATTTAGGGTTGGGAAGGGAAGGGAGAAGATGATTAATGGAAAACCTGCTAGAGGGGACGAGTATAGCAACACGGCACGGCGGAGGGGACCAGTCCGGCGGGCCTGACGACGCAATAAGAGGAGCAGCGGGCGGAAAAAAAAATTTAGGGTTAGGATCGTAGGCTCTATACCATGTGAGAATAAGTGAATGATCACCGTTAATTAGGTGATGAGAGGATTTCCACTATATATAAAGATTACAATTACAACAATATTGACCAAGTATTAAGGAAAGGTCAAACATAATTAAATACAAAATCTAATCTATAATTACATATCAATTATCCTTAATACTTACCATAGGGTTCCGCTCTGGTAAAAAAGCTTAATCCCTTTTAAATTTAAGCAATTAGAACTTCTTGCCGCAGTATAGGCTTGAGAATTATTTGCTGTAGACATTAGGATTTCTGTGAAAATCCTTGCTTGCCTATCATTAATTATTTTTTTGGGGCTATTTTGATTTCTTGAAATTTATTGAATATATCTCCATCTAACGAAATGGATGACATAATATATATCTTTACAAGTAAAGTCACAAAAATATATTATGTTGATGAAACTGTTTTCAAATATTTTAAACTCCCCTGATGTATTTGGGTATGTAAGCTTATGATTATTATTGTGGACTGAATTTTTTTAGCTATTTAAATTGTCATCTATATGGCAATACTCTACTTGTACATAAGTAACATGTTTGTTATTGTATACCTCCATGATAAAGAAAATTCATGAGTAATACATATGAGTATAAATTAATGTGATAAAATATTTTCACAGAGCATTGAAAAATGTGTGACTCATACTCTCAAAAATCTTTTTTTATGCACATTCTTGAAAAGTAAATATCTTATATTGTTGTGTTTGCATAATTAATATATGTTCTGTCTTGCTTGCAAATGACTTAGTCAGCTTGACCGAAATTTAAAACATTGAACTCAAAAGAAATTGAGTACCATTGTTGGGTTTTCGATGTGGAAAATATTTTCTTCAGAAAGTATTTTTTTTAACAATCAAACTATCCACTGGTCCCAATGACGATGAACTGTCTGACAAGGTCAAAGTCAATCCCCTAATATCTTTGAGGCAACACATTGATCCTATTTTAACTGGGAGTACCTTCAATTGAAAACACTCAAAGAACTGTGGGACACCGTGACGTTTTGGAAACATGCATAATACACTGTTTCCAGAATTAACTGTCTAGTAGAATGAAATCCGCTTACTTTCCTATTAAAGGATCAACAATTTTGATAAATATATGTTGCACCTTAAAACACGTCGTACTTTCTGTGGAAAGCAAATCACATAAAATGATATGATACAGTAAAACTCTCTCCATCTTCACTACTTCAATGCATATACTGGTTGGCAAACCAATATAGACTTGAAAAAAAAAAACTATCACGATATAAAGTGATACATCTAAGGAATAATGAAGTAAAATGAATGAAAAATAAATCATTCTGCGCATTTTGAAAAGTAAATCATTTTTTACTCGAAATTGATAAGTAATTTATTCTACTCAAAATGATTCCACTTTCCTTTTATTATTCATAAGCTTTAGCTTCTTAACTGCTTCATATTTTTAAATCCCTGGTGCTATGCATACTTATTTAACCATTTTTTTAAAGGATGATTTTATTATTCAAGCTCTAATTTTTATGAACTATCACCTTTAATAAATTCAATAAAAAAAATAAGGGAAACATTTTTCATTCACGTGTGTGGCTATTATTATGCTATCATCCTGGTGAATTGCCCAAATTTATATTGGACTTGTACATTTTTATAATTAGACTTTTGTCCTTATACAAGTTATATTAGGCAACCAACAAGTTCCTTGATGATGTGAGCCATCTTTTAAGCAATTGAAAAGAATGACCAAAATTCCTTTAAATAATAATGTCAAACCTGATGGGACAAAGAAAATTCCCGACCTTAATTTTATTAAGGGAACAATGGAAAGAGTCCCAAAGGAAAGTGGATATGACGTGTTAATCCCTACCAACGTGAAAATAATGAATGCACCATGTGGTACGGGCTGTGGGACCCATGTCAAGGGTCAGTATTGCCATGCAAGCACAAAATAGCAGTTAACTATAAAAGACATGAAAAATCTAAAGAACGTGAAATCCACTATATGGAAGGCAAGAACCATCGTAAAGACGTTAACCTCACGATTGCAAATTTCAATGGCAACAAGGACTTTGCCCAACCAATAGGTATTTGTTATTTTAAATGCTTTACTTTACCAATTTCTCATTTTTCAAGAATGTTGTTGTTAAGGCATAATGCCTCCTTTTATTTGAACAATTACTTTGGGTCTTAAAGGTATTTAGACCGCTGATTTCTTAGTTTGATTTTTGGATTAAAATCTTCTAGTGAAGTTGGCTTATTTATTTGAACTTTATTCTAAAAGTAATAATTTTATTTCAATATATTGTGCATCAATATTACTTGTTAAGTTTTAAAGACATTTGTGCCAACAATGTCATTTGAAAGATTATAATAAGAATGAAATTTAATTACCTCTGGTGAATGTGGAAGAAAACACATCTTAGAGAAATTAATGAGTTAATCTAGTGAATTGTATCTCACTATTATTTGGATTCTCGAATCATATATTGTCGCCAATGATGAACTATGGGATGCTGATTTATATAAGCTTTGTCATGACAATCTTGGACATCCAAGTAGTGAGATAATGGTCCATATTTTGAAGAACTAATATGGACATTTGTTTTATGAGTGAAGCATAAAAATGAGTTAAAAATTAGATATAATGCACGATATCGATCATGTTGCTGCTTTTGTGCAACCTTTGTTTTCAGAAGTACCAGAAATACTATTTACATTGCACTCTACCTCATTATAAATCTCAAAGACACATCACTTATTTTACAAAGCCTGCTCTTTAGCAAAAGTAACAATGAGACCTACTTATGTTAAAGATTCAAAACAAAATATTTCATTCTCACAAAGAATACAAAATGATATTTGTGGACCAATTCATCTAGAATGCAGACCATTCAAGTATTTTATGGTTCTGGTTGGTCCTTCGACATATGGTCACATGTCGTTCTACTATCCACAATTAATTCTGCATTGCAAACTCTTATCACATATTATATGTATAAGGGCTCACCACCCTTATCATCATCAAAAGCATTTGATGATTATTGCATATTTATTGGGATCAATGTGAAGCATCCTGCACCCCTTGTGCTACACAAATGGTCTCGAAGAGGCCATCATCAAAAGAAAATAAGTGGTGGCTAAGACACTGTTTATGCGCATCAACATGCCTATCTCTGTATGGGTTTATGCAATATTGCATGCATCTTTACATATTCGTTTCAAACCCACTATTGACCAATCATTGTGCGTACCAGTTGGTAACTGGATTTAAGCCTGATATTTCACATTTACGCATATTTGATTGTGCAATATACGTGCCTATTGCGCCCCCACAACGTACTAAGATGGGTTCTCAGAGACGATTACGTATATAAGTTGGTTATGTTGGGAAATTAGGGTGCCCGGATCTATTCGAGATGATTTTTAAATACATATTTAAATTAAACAAATAATTACTAACATGAATTAATTTTAAATTAATTCAACATAATAATTAAACAACATGCGTACACATAATTCACGTAAATCATAAACATGCGGAACTAGGAGTTACGGAATTACTAACCTCTCGTAGAGACAAGCTTTGAGACGATGGATCAACCCAAGAGCCTTCCAAAATATATCCCCAAGTCCATGAACGTAATCCGGTGGGAGGATTCGCACGAACGATTTTAATGGATAGAAATAAAATATTTTGCTACCACCTTTGTGGATTTCTAATATTTCCAACACATGGAATTGCTCTTGGGAATGAAAAATTCGTCCCCTATTTATAGGGAGGAGGTGGTCGAAATTTAGTTCAAAAAATATAAGGAAGAAAATCTTTTCTTGGTCTCCAAGAAATCTTGAATATATCTTCTATATTCTTTTCTCCTTAATTAAATTTTCCATAAAAATCTCTTTTCCCTCTTTTCCCATTATTTTCGAAATTTAACAAGATTAAGGAGTCAAGATTTGACTTCTTGAATTTATGGAATAATTATGTATTCCTACAATAATTATCTCTTTCCATAAAATATCCACAAGAAAATCACGACAATCTTTTCTTCCTTTTATCTACATAATTTTCGAAAAATACAAGCATGGAAATATAGCAATATATTTTCTTCTCTCTCTCATTAATTGGACTTTATTTTGGGCTATTTGGGGGGCCTTTAGGAGAATTAAGATTGGACCTTCAATGGACTATGAAGCTTTAATATTTTGGGCCAAATATTATTCAAGTCCATTAATATTAATTTAATCCACTATAAAATTAATATTGAATTATCCATCTTAACCCATATTACGATTTCACATATAACATGGCTCCCGGTCATTTTTTCCCGCGTTTAAGATTATATTAGTCCATTAATTAATTAAGCCACTGAACAAGCTTTATATTAATTAATATCTTTGTCCTTGGAGTAAAGACAGCTCAACATTATTATCCATACCGAAAATAAATTTTCACTTGCAAGATTTGGTATGATAAAGGTTCTGAGCCCACCAAGGGGACAAATCAAGCAAGACGTACTTGCACGCGATTCTCCGTATTAAATGTCAGCAATCGTCATGTAATTAATAATATTGCCCAAGATATAAGGTATCGAATCACATTGACTCTCTTCCCATCATAAATCAAGGCAATAGTTATTAATTTCACACGATCCTATTTAAGGGACGAAGATTAAGAAATAACGCACCACTGAGGTCTAATTCTTGTATATTCAGTACCAAAGATTTTGTCCTCCTGTAGGTCCTCATTCAACGCACCTAAATGCGCTAGTGTGATCCCTTGGTCAATACAAGCCAATCTGGGTCTCACACTTCAACCGTTCATGATGGTTCGTTCATTTCCATCTGGGTTGTGAATTTGTACTTAATTACGAGGGCTGTTAATTTGATCTTTAGTGATCGGGTATCACCAAATTAACTACAACGTAATACGTACTGTCTTATTGAACGGGTTTGCAATAAACATATATAACATTCATTCATATTTAATGCAACAGTGATTAAATAATTTATTTCAGTAAATAAATAAGAAACTTCAGTTTGGTTATACAAAGTAAAAGCATACTTTTCAGTATAACCCCAACAATCTCCCACTTATACTCAAAGTCTACTTTTAAGTATACTACAGTATGTCTCGTGTTCTATGTGACATCTAATGTCACCCTACACAAACCTAATAATATTTCTCCCACTTATACTCAAAGCAGATTGGCAACGTCCTTGACACCCATTCCTTCCACATGTCTCTTGAATGTACTCTGAGGCAGACCCTTTGTGAATGGATCTGCTAGGTTATCTTCCGATGCAATCTTAGCCACCTCAATGTCTTCTCTCTTAACGATTTCTCGTATGAGATGGTATTTTCTTTCAATGTGTTTGCTGGCCTTGTGGGCTCTCGGCTCCCTCGAATTTGCAACTGCTCTGACATTATTACAGTAAACCGTGATCGTGCTGGGTAAATCCGGGACGATGTCCAAGTCCACTAGGAAGTTCTTGAGCCAAACCGCTTCCTTTGTTGCTTCACAAGCAGCAACGTATTTCAACTTCCATGGTAGAATCGGCGATGCATATCTGTTTTACGCTTCTCCATGTCATGACTCCTCCCCCATGCAAAACACACTACCCGAGGTGGACTTTCTGGAGTCAACATCTGATTGGAAATCCGAGTCTGTGTAACCGATGGGGATTAGACTGTCTGACTTGTAAAT
Source organism: Stenogyne calaminthoides (assembly GCA_037126765.1). Classification (NCBI taxonomy): domain Eukaryota; kingdom Viridiplantae; phylum Streptophyta; class Magnoliopsida; order Lamiales; family Lamiaceae; genus Stenogyne; species Stenogyne calaminthoides. Next base: position 1,539,013 of record JBBCBC010000003.1, on the reverse strand, counting down.
CAACATTCTATCCCGTGTCCTTTTCAGGTACTTCAGAATGTTCTTTATTGCAGTCCAATGCTCTTTCCCAGGGTTACTTTGATATCTTGCCACCATGCCTACGACAAAAGCAGATATCAGGTTTCGTACACAACATTGCATACATGAGGCTTCCCACAGCCGAAGCATAAGGGATGCCCTTCATGTCATCTATCTCTTTTTGCGTCTTTGGACACATCTCTTTGGACAGATGGATTCCATGTCTGTAGGGCACAAGGCCTTTCTTGGAATCTTGCATGTTGAAACGCTTCAAAACAGTATCTATGTAAGAGGCTTGCGAAAGCCCGATCATTCTTTTCCTGCGATCTCGAGTGATCTTGATCCCTAGGATGTGACCGGCTTCCCCTAAATCCTTCATATCGAACTGTTTTGACAGCCATGCCCTTATTTCTGATAACACCTTTACATCGTTTTCGATGAGCAGAATATCGTCCACGTATAGTACCAAAAATACCAATGCAGTTTCGTCACGCTTTTTATAAACACAACTTTCAAATTCATTTTGATCGAAACCGTATGATTTTATAACTTGATCAAAATACTGATTCCAAGCTCGGGATGCTTGCTTCAGCCCATAAATGGACTTCTTAAGCTTGCAAACCAGATGCTCATGGCCTTTTTCAATGAAGCCTTCGGGTTGTTTCATATAGATTTCTTCGTCAAGATTTCCATTAAGGAAAGCTGTCTTGACGTCCATTTGCCAGATCTCAAAATCTAGATGCGCAGCAATCGACAAGAGAATGCGGATGGACTTGAGCATGGCTACGGGCGAAAAAGGTTTCCTCATAATCGATCCCTTCTTTCTGAGTGTATCCTTTCGCCACTAGTCTTACTTTGAAGGTTTCAACCCTTCCGTCTGGTCCCCTTTTTCTCTTGTATACCCACTTGCATCCGATGGGTTTTACCCCATCAAGTTGTTCGACTAGCTCCCACACCTTGTTGTGATCCATTGAACCCATCTCGGCTTCCATTGCTGTTTGCCAGGATTGAGCATCTTTGCCTTGGATCGCCTCGTTGTAGGACCATGGATCTGACTCTTCTGCGGAGATCAAGTCCGAAGACTCTCCGATCCCCAAGAATCTCTCGGGTTGTTTGATAACACTCCCACTACGACGAGGTTCCGGTTGTGTAGGAGTGACGTTTGGTATATCATTTTGTACAGTTGGCAATGGAGTTGGCCCTAAGTTCTTCTAAGGTAATTTCACTTCTAGGCTTTCGATTGTTCATATAGTCTTCTTCCAAAAATCTAAAGTGGGTACTGATCACCACCTTTTGATCTTCGGGACCATAGAACATGCATCCTTTAGTTCATTCGAGGTACCCTATGAACATCCTTAATTCCGAACGTGCATCCAATTTACCGGCTTCCTTGTCTAGCATGTATGCCGGACACCCCCAGATCCTGATGTGCCCGAAACTGGGCTTGCGCCCCATCCACAATTCTCTCGGGGTTTTAGGTACCGATTTGGATGGCACTAGGTTCAGAATATAAGCCGCTGTTTTTAATGCGTGACCCCAGAACGATTTCGGTAAATCCGCATAACTCATCCTTGACCTTACCATTTCTAAAAGCGTTCTATTCCTTCGTTCTGCAACCCCATTTTGTTGAGGGGTACCGGGTGCAGTCAACTGGGATGCAATCCCCACTTCCATAGGTAGTTCAGAAATTCATCGCTGAGGTATTCGCCTCCACGATCAGATTGTAGAAACTTGATACTTTTTCCTTATGATTCTCTGCTTGAGCCTTAAATTCTTTGAATTTATCAAAGGTCTCAGATTTATGCTTCATTAGGAAAATGTATCCGTAGCGTGAGTAATCATCGATAGAAGTAACGAAATACTTGTAGCCACCTCTAGCTTTGATTTGCATTGGACCATACACATCGATGTGAACGATTTCTAACACTTCTTTAGCTCTAAGCCCCTTGGCTCCAAATGCCCTCTTGGTCATTTTACCTTCCAAGCATGATTCGCAAGTCGGAAATGACTCAATTTGGAGAGACCCCAAAGAACCATCTTTCACCAACCTTTGAATCCTTTTCGGGTTAATATTGACCTAATCTTAGGTGCCAAAGAAGTGTCTCGTTCACGTCAGCTGAACGCTTTCGTTTACAAGAAATATAGATGTGTTATAGGATGCATTTTGTGAGTGTTGTGCACAGTTAATAATATAGAGATTGTTCCTTAAAGTTCCACGACAGATAATCACATCGTTACGAAAAACAGTAACATCTTTATTAAAACGAACATAAAATTCATCGTTAAATAACTTAGAAATAGAAATTAGGTTTTTCCAAAAAACAGGAACATAAAGAACATCTCTTAAAATTAAAGTCTTGTCTTCAAAAGACAGGTGCACTTCTCCCACTGCTTTAGCTGCCACTCTCGTAGCATCGCCTAACGTGATGAGGATCTCACTCTCACTAAGTCGTCAGGTCTGCTTGAAACCCTGCAATGTGAAACATACATGATCAGTGGATCCCGTATCCAATACCCACAAATGGGTAGCATACTCCGCCAAACAAATTTCAACAACTAGTGAGTGTGAATTACCTTTCTTTCCATTCCTTTTGGGTTTGGAATAGGCCGACCTCCAATGTCATTTTTCATTGCAGTTGAAGCACTTCCCCTTAGCTGGATTCTTTTCTCCACTATCCCTCTTCACCTTTCCTTTGTTTTTGGCAACACTCGAGTTAGCTTGGCGTTCATTTTTGGGCTTCCTCTTCCTCTTGCCTCCCTTTGACCTAGAAGAAGAAGAAGGCCCAACTGTCGCTAATGCCTGACTGCTCTCTCCTAAAATTCCTTCAGCAGAGACAAGAGCTTGCAACAGATCAGGCAAAGTGAACTTTTGATTATTCATCTGATAATTCAGCCTGAACTGCTCAAAGCTCTTGGGCAGGGAATGGAGTACGAAATCGATCTGGGTCTCGATGTCATATTCAGCTCCAAACACCTCGAGTTTGTTGAGGTGAGCCATCATCTGGAGAACATGTTCCCTCACGGGTGTTCCCTCCACCATTTTCATAGAGAGCATGTCCCTCATGGTGATCTGACGAACTACATGGTTCTGATGTTGGAACATCACTTTAAGATTGAGCATGATGTCCGCAGAGGTCCCAACGTTTTGGTGTTGGTGTTGCAACACATCTGACGTTTAAGCCAAGATGATACACTTCACCATTTCGTTAGAACGCTCCCAGTTAGCATATTCTTTCTTAACCGTTTTTGGTTGACTCGTCGGATGGCTTTTCTGGTTTGGGTGTTGTAAGAACCCAGTTATGGCTTTGTGCAGTGAGGACAATAGTGAGTTTTCGATACCAATCAACAAAGTTTTCTCCAGTGAGGAGGTTATCTTTCAGTATATTGAACAGTGGATTAAAAGGTTGCGACATGATGAACTGAAATAAACATATATTTTGTATCAATATCCAGATCAACACAAAATTAAATCACACAATTCTATCACATGATTCATATTAAAATCTCAAAAAAATATGAACATGCATCAGCCAACATCTCAAAACAGATTTAAATGAGCCTCGTGGGAGGGTCATCATTTAAATCACATTCAAGCAAGTTACAAACAAGAACAGTTACAAACCTTTAATTTTAAAGAAAATTAATAGTCGGCTCCCACTTGACCAATATAAAATTGACAGGGACTTCGGAGAAGTATATAAATATCAATTTTATACCTAAATAATAACCATGATTAAATACAGAATTATTACTTCGTTTTGATCGAGCCTCGTGGAAGGGTCATCGTCGCCACTAATAATAATTCACAATCATCCTTTTGGAAATTTATTCATGTGAAAGCTATCTTTTGACCGTCCCGTAGGGGAATTTCTCCAAAAGATTTCACAAATAAATAAATCATGGAGGTCAAAATTAATTTGTGTCAAAACCAAATTAATTAGTAAACATACTTAGTAATTTTTTGAATTTGAGATTTTTTGTTGGGCAATTCTCATGCAAACACATTTAAACAAATTAAATAAAACACAAGAAAATACAACAGTAATAAATCAAGCAAAAATAGAAATTAAACACATTGGGCACAAATTATCCAACTGTCATGGTTTGATTTTCTTTGGCTTGATCTTGAAGAAATGACATCTTGAATTTCTCCCACTCGTTCGTCTCGAAAAGAACTCCGTCTTGCAACGTCGCGCCAAGCAGCTCGCAGTCGTGATGCCCGACAAAGATTCCACTTGGCGGCGGCCGCTTCCATCGCCTTAGCGCGGCCTGCGTCCACCGCCTTTGAAGGGCTCGGCAGCCTCGAAAGGCGACGCCTAGCATCGTGTGTCCGCCTCGGCCTCGTGCTCCCTCGGCGCATGTTGCCAAGACGCCGCGCCGTAGCGTCGTCAGCGTGTCGCCGATCGTGCTTGGCGCTTAAGCGCCTAGGCCTATGCGTCGTCTTGTATCGTCCGCGCCCTTAGCGTCACCTCACACGCGTTTCACACGGCGCACATCGCCCACGTACGGTTCCAAATCCGTCTTTAATTCGTCTCCGTCTTCGTCTCCGATCAGGTTATAATTTATTTACCAAAAAATAAATACTTTAAATCTAGACTAGTCTATTACATTGAACAAATCAAATAGCCTAATCTACTGGTGGATTTTCTCACGAGAAAAATAAATACGAATGAGTCGAATTAAAAACATTCATTCATACGCATGAAAATAAAACACATTAAATACCATGACAATTGGATACCTGCAAAACAGATCTAGCAATTCTACTATCCAATTTCAATTTAATGTTCAACAATTTAAATAACAATTTAAAAAATCAGAGCTCGAAACCTGAGCTCTGATACCAGTTGTTGGGAAATTAGGGTGCCCGGATCTATTCGAGATGATTTTTAAATACATATTTAAATTAAACAAATAATTACTAACATGAATTAATCCTAAATTAATTTAACATAATAATTAAACAACATGCGTACACATAATTCACGTAAATCCTAAACATGCGGAACTAGGAGTAACATAATTACTAACCTCTCGTAGAGACAAGCTTTGAGACGATGGATCAACCCAAGAGTCTTTCCAAATATATTCCCAAGTCCACGAACGTAATCCGGTGGGAGGATTCGCACGAACGATTTTAATGGAGAGAAATAAAATATTTTGCTACCACCTTTGTGGAATTCTAATATTTACAACACATGGAATTGCTCTTGGGAATGAAAAATTCATCCCCTATTTATAGGGAGGAGGTGGTCGAAATTTAGGTCAAAAAATATAAGGAAGAAAATCTTTTCTTGGTCTCCAAGAAATCTTGAATATATCTTCTATATTCTTTTCTCCTTAATTAAATTTTCCATAAAAATCTCTTTTCCCTCTTTTCCCATTATTTTCGAAATTTAACAAGATTAAGGAGTCAAGATTTGACTTCTTGAATTTATGGGATAATTATATATTCCTACAATAATTATCTCTTTCCATAAAATATCCACAAGAAAATCAAGACAATCTTTTCTTCCTTTTATCTACATAATTTTCGAAAAATACAAGCATGGAAATATAGCAATATATTTTCTTCTCTCTCTCATTAATTGGACTTTATTTTGGGCTATTTGGGGGGCCTTTGGGAGAATTAAGATTGGACCTTCAATGGACTATGAAGCTTTAATATTTTGGGCCAAATATTATTCAAGTCCATTAATATTAATTTACTCCACTATAAAATTAATATTGAACTATCCATCTTAACCCATATTACGATTTCACATATAATATGGCTCCCGGTCATTTTTTCCCGCATTTAAGATTATATTAGTCCATTAATTAATTAAGCCACTGAACAAGCTTTATATTAATTAATATCTTTGTCCTTGGAGTAAAGACAACTCAACATTATTATCCATACCGGAAATAAATTTCCACTTGCAAGATTTGGTATGATAAAGGTTTTGAGCCCACCAAGGGGACAAATCAAGCAAGACGTACTTGCACGCGATTATCCGTATTAAATGTCAGCAATCGTCATGTAATTAATAATATTGCCCAAGATATAAGGCATCGAATCGCATTGACTCTTTTCCCATCATAAATCAAAGCAATAGTTATTAATTTCACACGATCCTATTTAAGGGGCGGAGATTAAGAAATAACGCACCACTGAGGTCTAATTCTTGTATATTCAGTACCAAAGAATTTGTCCTCTTGTAGGTCCTCATTCAACGCACCTAAATGCGCTAGTGTGATCCCTTGGTCAAGACAAGCCAATCTGGGTCTCACACTTCAACCGTTAATGATGGTTCGTTCATTTCCATCTGGGTTGTGAATTTGTACTTAATTACGAGGGCTGTTAATTTGATCTTCAGTATCGGGTATCACCAAATTTACTACAACGTAATACGTACTGTCTTATTGAACGTGTTTGCAATAAACATATATAACATTCATTCATATTTAATGCAACAGTAATTAAATAATTTATTTCAGTAAATAAATAAAAACTTCAGTTTGGTTATACAAAGTAAAAGTATACTTTTCAGTATAACCCCAACAGGTTATGAATCCCCAACAACTATCCGCTATTTAGACACCTTGACAGACGACCTATTTACCGCTAAATTTGCGGATTGTCACTTAAATGAGAAAGTCTTCCCATCGTTAGGGGGAGATAAGAAAAAGATTTTTCAAAGGGAACGACTGGAAGTATCGTGGTTTATTCCCACTTTATCTCATTTTGATCCTCAAACTTCACAACGTGAAAGTTTAGTAAAAAGAATAGTTGATATTCAGAACGTAGCATATTTGATGCCTGATACGTTTACTGATATTGCTAAAGTGACTAGGTCACATATACTAGCTGCAAATGTCTATAAGGTAGAAGTCTCCAATAAGGGGCACAACACCACAAAAAAGGTATTGCAACCACACTTGGTGGAAGTATGGTTAAGGTCGTTGCTCTCAAATGTAAATGGGGGATGCCATCTGGTTCGATTGACACCATCCAAAAGAACAAAAGGGAGCTGTGGCACAATTCAATTTATTGATCATCAATGTCGAGAATACATTTGATGAGATTATCTCTGATTATAATTATGTCCATGAATCATTACTGGAGGACGCTCCGAAGTTTGATATGATTTCAGAGATAAAGAAACCTCAATATATTATTAGAGTGCATATGAGTCGATGGATAGACATTGAACACAGATGATGATGTATTTGATTATACTGTTGCTCAAGGAATTATAGAGCACGATGATATCGAACAATGCTCAATTGTATAATATCAACAAAGAGCATATTGGCTTAAACTGAAAACAATCCAGGAAGAACTTGATTATATAACAAAGACAAGGGTATTTGGTCCGGTAGTGCTAGCCTGGCTAAGTGTAAAGCCTGTAGGACATACATGAGTCTTTGTCAGAAACCGTAATGAGAAATATAAAGTCCTGATATGTTTTTCACTACGCCCTGGGTTGACATAATTGACGTTATAACATTTTGCTACTTAGTTAGCCTAATAATTTCCAAAGAGCTGGAAATGCAGCAAATGAAAGTGGTTACTGCATATCTCTATGGGGATCTTAATTTAGAGATATACATGGAAATGCCTGATGGTCTTTCCATTACCCCAGTCAAGTGACTCTAAATCACGGAGTATGTTTTCAATAAATTTGAAATGCTCACTTTAGATTGAAACAATCCTGATGGATGTGGTACACCCATCTAAGTGATTACTTGATTGAGAAGTATTACAAGAATGATGAAAAGTGCCCCTGTGTTTTATAAGAAACGAGCCTCAAATTTACAGTTTATGTTGATGGATGAACATAGTAGGTACTCTTAACGAAATAAGAGAAACCACACATAGTAGGTACTCTTAACGGAATAAGAGAACCACTAGCTACTTGCAATCCAAAATTGAGATAGAGAATCTTGGGAAAACTCAGTTTGTTTAGGCTTTGTACTAGAACTTGAGCTTGTGGAATACTTATCCACCAATCAGCATATGTCCAAAATATGTTCAGGCGGTTTAACATGGACAAGATGCATTTGGTTAGCACTCCCATTATCGATCGAAGTATGGATTTAAAGAAAGATCCATTTCTTCTAACGAAAGATGACGAAGAGCTATTGGGATCTGAAATTTCCTATAAAAGTTCAGTATGCACATTATTGTACTTAGCTCAATGCACTCGATTGATTATTACTTTCTCAATGAACTTGTTATATAGATTTAATTCAGGACTAAATGCAATATCATCGGGATGGTGTCATTGATGCGCTCTGATACCTAAAAAGAAACCTTTGAATGAACTTACTATGTCATTATTGAAAATGCTAAAGGGACCACTGATGCAATTGTGACCCCTAAAGAAATTCAAAAAAGGATAACATATGAAATTGTAATCCTTAATGTTGAAGCTACCCCTTACACCTATAGACTAAATAATGTGTTAGTTGGTTTTGTTTATGTTGGTCATAAAGGTCATTTCCAAAATGTTTAATGTATTTACCATGGAAACAAACAAGTTTTACTCAAGTACAAGTAACTCAAGTAAGCTCTAAAGTAATTGTGTTTGATTTGTTTACATAATTATTGACAAGAACAATTCTTGAAAAGTATATGACAAGAATTGAGATTTGTAGCTCACACGATAAAGGTACTTATCAAGTGAGAGGTGTACACTTCAGGGGGAGTCTCAATATAGGTGCGTTGTAATTCTTTTCCCTTCGACCAAGATTTATTTTTCCACTTAGCTTTTGTTATTTTGGCAAGGACATTAACGAGATAACATTTATGCACCATCTACCCTCTTGATTTGGCACAAGGGGGAGTGTTGAAGGAAAATACATTTATGTGCCTTCATCAAGAAGTAACTGATGGAGGGGTGATTTAGGTAATTCCTCATTTCTATGTAACCCTAGATTATATCCTATATAAAGAGATCTCTGATGTATTAACCATACTTGATGATATAGTGAAATCTCCTGGCTTGGTACGCCCCCAGACGTAGTCGTTCTCAACGAACTGGGTCAACAAACGATCGTCTCTATTATCCTACAACAAGAAAATATTCAAAAACTAATTAATATATATTTGTGGTAGATATGGGGAATTGAACCTTGTATTCTTGCATACAAAGAAGATAAAAAATATCTGTTATATCATTTGAGCTACATCAAATTTGTTATGATGTTTAAAATTTTATTTGAAAATTATAACAATTTTTTGGTCCAATTTTGGGCCCAACATTCTGTTATTAGATGTGTATAGATATACATTTCAATCCTTTATTTTCCTGGAAAAAAAAACACAAATAAATTGTGTGTCATTAGGGAGCCATTGGTTTTCCTATATTTATTTTAGACAAAGTCTTGTATGTATTAGTTGCACCATAAAATTCAATCACATTTTTTAAAATGTGGAACTTATTTTTTTTGAAACGTTCAATTTTTTTGCACTGAAACGTTTAGCTTGTTTTATACTGAACAAATGACATGTTTCAATATAAATAAATAAAATATTTCAATATAATAAATTTCACGATTAAAAAATATACCCACCACAACTAATAACTTGAAATCCTTCTCAAAAGAAAAAGTAACCGCATCAATTTAAATGAGATTTTAACAATAAAGCGCAACTATTGGGTATTGGCACTTGGATTTTTACTAAATACATCAACTTTACAATTGTATGTGATGATACTAAATATTAAAATTATTATACACAGGAGTGTTTACAACAAAAATCCTAAATATTATTATACATATGAATGTTTACAATAAGGTTAGGTCTTGTATGCACTCAGATGCACCATTCACTTATAGTGCATTTTAGAACCGTATAACTTGTTATATTGAAATGTATAATTTATTTATATTGAACTTTGCAATTATTAATATGTAAAAATAATTGCATGATTCTTTATAAATAAATTACATTTTCCAATATAACAAGTTGCATAATTTTAAAATGTATTATAAATACATTGTGCAGCTGAATGTACATAAAAAAAATCCGAAAGCCAATGGTTGAAGGAAATTTTCAAGCTCGGAAACAAGCAAGGTGCAGAAAAACAGACTTCCCTTAATGGGCCTGGGCAGCGTGAAATATGAATATTTCTGGCCCAAAAGAGGCCCATGGGGTTTATCGTCAATTTACTTCGAGCAATGCAATCAAATTTCCCTCGTCCCGATGCCCCCATTTGCAGTCATTTCCGCCTCCATAAAAAAGCACCACAATTTGACCGTTGGAACCACCCACGCCCCCTTTCTCTGCGAAAATTTTCTCATTTCTAAATCGAAGTTTCAAAGCTTCAACAATGGTGACTCTGAGGAGTAAAGCTCCAGCAAATCTGAATAATATCCCCGTTAAAGAGCACCAACAAGCTACCATGGAGAAAGCAGACGGTCATGAGCAAACGATTTCGGCGTACGAGCTTTCTAGAGAAGAGAGAATTAGGGAGAATCGAGAGAGAATGGAGAAGCTAGGGATTTTCGATCTCTCTCAGAAATTCAATGCGCACAAACCCGCGCCGAAGAGAGCGTATCACCGGAAAAATCCGAAGAGCGACTCTCCGATGTTGCCCCCTTCTGGCCCCGTCCGCCGATCTGGAAGGTTCTTCGCTATGCTTCCTTTACTGATTTCGTTTTTTTCACCACCAATTTTTTATTTGCTTGTTTTTTAAATTTATTTAGGGTTTTTTTTGTTGTTGTTAAGTTTTGCTATCTGTTGCTGGCTATTGATCTCCAGAACTTGGGGGTTTTGTGGTTTTATTTAATGTTGATCATCATTTGACATTTGTGTCGTTATACGAATTTCTCAAAAAGAGTTGGATAGTATTAGTAATGACTGTTCTCTGTGTTTTATATGCTCTTGTCAAAATGGTGTTCGATTCGATATCCTATCACTATATTATAAGATGTGTATTGGTAAAATTAGAATACTAGATGGAACATAATCAAGACATTTACATTTTAACTAAAAGTATTGTTATTAAATTCATTTATTGTAGTGCCTCAGAAGGACGAAATTCTTCAAATTTTGAGAACTTATGTTTATCAACCAAGAGGAAGAGTACCATAATTTGATTTGATCAACGTTTCTTGGACCATAATTGCTTATTATCTTTTCTCTTTTTGTGGGAAAATAGGCTGCAGAACTCTACTCCAGTTAGCTACTGCGAAGTAAATGTTGCAAAAAAAGACAAATCGTTGAATGGTTATGCTATTCTAAGAGAAGAGGGGTCAAGACCTGAAGTTTACACTGAGGAACATGAGAAATTGCTTGGCAGCACTGAAATGATCTGGACTCCTTTTGTTGATGGATATGGAAAAGATGGAAAACGAATTTATGATCCCATCAAGGGGAAGACTTGCCACCAATGCAGGTCAGCAGCTTTTTCCTCCAACTTTTATGGTTGTTTATTTGTTACTTCTTTAAAATGCACATTTATATATTCAGGACGAGTTTTAACTTTTAAGGACCCATATGCAGTTTTATTATTTTTACTTAACTAGACCGAAAATCAAAATTATGTGAAGATCATTTATAATTGCTTCGTACCATAAGTATAACCACTTAATAATATACATATACAATGATAATGTAACATTCTTAGTTTTATCATGTGTTAAGAAGCTTGATCTTGGTTCTAGCTCGAAATTACTGATTCTCCAACTCAAAATCCCATCCTTTTATTTCACTTAATTTTTTTTTAAAGAATACTTTTATTGATTTATTAAGTGATTTTGTTCAGGCAAAAAAGTCTTGGCCATCGTACGTGTTGCAGCAAATGCGACATGGTTCAAGGACAATTCTGTGGAGACTGCTTATATATGAGGTATAACATGATATAATGCCTAGGGCATATATTTATTGCATCAATAATTATATCGAATAGCAGAATAATTGTTGGATATGGTTTTTAATAATCTTAAACTTCTCTTTCTCGTAGAGCAACTGGTAAATCTGAGCTTTCAAATTTTGCCCAAGGGAACGTATCAATTACTATAAGTCAATCTATTTAAGTTAAATATCTGGATAAGCATGTGAAGCTCTATAAGCACTTTCTTGATTTGTAAAAGCTTTGTCGAATGTCTTTAGTTATTGATATTTACTATGTTTAGACATCTTGAGCTACTTATTTTGAAGAAAAATGAGCCTTTCATTTCCTATCCTCAGATCATATCGGCGATATTCTATTAAGTTGGCGAAGTAACACCAGTTGGTCATTTATAAATGGTATTAGTTGTTTTACTAAAAGGTAATAGCTGGTCAGTATTAACTGTTTTCACTGAATAGCAATATTAGTTGTGCACCAGAATCTAAATATGTAACATGGCAAAGTCAAAAAATTTCCAAGTCTTCAACCAGTACATAGATTTTTCAAAAACAAACTTTTTTTCGCAGATATGGGGAAAATGTACTCGAAGCAAAAGCAAATCCCGACTGGATTTGCCCCGTTTGTCGTGGAATTTGCAACTGCAGTTTGTGCAGGCATGCGAAAGGGTGGCCTCCAACTGGGTCCCTCTACAGGAAGGTAAATCCACAAACACTAGCTTGCTCAACACTCTGTTTGTGTCTTTCAAAATATTACTCAAACTTTCTGTCTTCCAGATTTCGAGTCTTGGCTACAAATCAGTGGCACACTATATCATCCAAACACTAAGAGCTACTGATAAACTCCCAACATCTGCTAAGAGATCACTCCCTTTTTCAGACATTGATGAAATAACTGTGGGAGAGGATGATCTTTCTAAACCCACCTCTGAATCTTTAAACCCCGATCCTCTGTCCACTAAAGAATATGATGGCAATAAATTGGCTCCAGAAAGTGAAACAGAGCCTGTGATGAATCTTGCCATTGTCACTCTATCCGAAGATCAAGTGGAACATCCATTGAAGCCTGAACCTATAGAGCAGAAAATAGTCAAAGAGCCAAAAACTAATATGGAGTTGCTGAATCGTTCGTCCATTGATGAGCCCAAAGGGGGTTCTTTATCTGAAACTCGTGAAAGAGGTGATGACTGTGAAATCAAGAATCATATTACAATACAAAAAACTCCAAAATCCACTAAGAAACGTGTGCGGTATGAACCAACGCCTGATAGTGTAGCTGGAAGGTTAAGGCTGAGGCGCAATAAGGCCAATGCAGGTGAAACCGAAACCTCCACACGTATCACCGTGAATTGACAAAAATGCACCTGGAGGGCATAGATAAGGATGCATTTCTTTTTGGGACGAAAGCTTTGGCTCACTGCTTAATGCTGCAGCAGATTTTTGACAGGTATAATATGGCTTTCGTATATTATTTTTGTAGTCACAAGTCTGGATTCTCGTGAGGTTATGCACGTAAATTCAGTGCATCACTTGAAAGTGTTGTGATTTTGCCACAATTTTAGTGATATGTCATCATGTTTGTTTGTAGATTGACTAGTTTAGAACCAGTTTAATGCATAAATTCAAAAAAGATAATTGAGTTAAGAGATGCATTTTGATTTTACTAATTAATCAAGTGATGTATCATGTCAAGAACAGTGAGGAGAAAGTGGTAATTTTGTTTTAGCAAAAGTGAGGTGACAAAAGAGAAGCACTAACACAGAAAGTGTTCCACCATATCCTCAATCATACTGAAATGGAGTTGGTCCGAATTCAAATTGACATAAAGCACCAAAGTTGGGGCTTTAAAAGTTGATTATTTACTTGTGTAATCATCCCATGTTGAAAAATCTGTGTGAATCCATATTTATTCCTTCCCATCATAAAGATGGAATTTTATGAATAAATAAAAACCAATTTGTTGGACTTTTAAAGAACACAATGCAAATATTATCCAATGTTTTATTATATAACAAAATAATTCAAAATCTAGAAAGAAAAGCATTGACAAAATTTCGTATGAGATGGGGTACAAATTAGCACAAATTAACACTCATTTCTCTTAAAGTGTTAAAGCGTCATGCCCAAATTATACTCTGTCTCATCATGAGATCGATGATGACATAGATAATTAATATCCAACTACCCTTTAGGTTTAACTGTGTCCGCGTTGCTGACATAGATAATTGATCTCGATGTTTCAAATAATGTTACTCAATCCATCATCCAAAAAGCATTGACAAAATTCGTATGAGATGATTTCATACTTGAGAAGATATACAAATTAACATAAATTAACACGCATTCCTTCCAAATTGTTAAAACATCGTGTCTAAATTATACTCCGTCTCATCGTGAGACCTTCTCACGCAAGAAAGCATTTTAGAACGAAGCTTTAAAGAAAAAAATTGTTTGTTTTTAAAATTTATTTCATGCCTTTTTTTCTTATAAAAATACTAATTTGAGTAGAATATTGTGTGTAGGATTCAAAATATAAACAAAAACAATAAATACACACCTAGACTCTTTATTGAGACATGCTATGTAGATGATTTTAGTTGATCCTATTAGACACTCAACCGCTACAAAGAACCATTTATTGTGGGCAATTTTAAAGTTTAATTTTTTAAATATTTTTTTTCATAAATAGAAGGATAAATAATTTATCGCAATTGTTGGAATGAATTACTAAATCATTATGGCTCCAACCAAATTTTATGAAAATCTATCTTAGAAATGAAAGGGGTCTTTAAACTACACCTCCCCAAATAAATGCAAAAGCATGCATTGTTCGAATTTTTATGACACGTTTTAAAATTTACGTTGATCTTGTTCATATTATGTAAAATTATTTTATCTTATAATTAGTTTGCAACTATTATTATTATATAATATAATAATTTTAAAGTGAAATAATTAATATTAATAATTTAATAATATATTTTAACAAAATAACTATTATTTAAAAAATACATACAAAATGCAAATTAATCACAAGTTGAAACTGTTATACAAAAAACTTTACCTAAAATTAATATTGAAAATATTACAAAAACTTATAAAAGTATGATATTCCACGTTGGGAGATGAATTTAATAAAGATTTTGATTAGATCCAAAAACTCCTGAGTATGACATGTTTCAGGACGATCTTGATGGTATAGGATCAGGTTTCAAATTATCAGGACGATCTGCACCATGTATAGTCAGCAGACATAGTTCAGGTTAAGAATAGATTTCATTGTTTTGTCTAAAGATCACAGAAGTATCCTGAAGACCAAACTATACTGAAGACCTAAACCATACTGAGGGATCAGTATATCCTGAAGACTTGCAGAACCTGAAGACTTGAAGAACCTGAAGATCAGAAGAACTTGAAGATCAGAAGAATTTGAAAGATCAGAAGACCCTGAAGAATCTTGTGTACTGAACCAAAAGACCCTGAACATGACACTTCAAGTTAAATAGTGTTTGTTCATTCTTAGTACATGCAAAGAGAATGTTATACGTTCGTGAACACTAAGGTATCAACTCAGTGTTGGTTGACTAAAAAGAGCCGTTTTTGTTGTCTCTGTTTAAAAGAAGATGTCGACCAATGAGGAGGCGACAACAACATACTTTACTGACACTAAAAGCGATATTTCCCTGAAAAATGTCAGCATAGATATTTGTCTTGTTCACAGAATTTGGTGATTGGCTGCTTGCCTGAATATTTTCCTAAAACATGCAAAGGCTCGTTCAAAGCCTAATGAAGTCGTTCACCATATACTCAAAGAAGAAACCCGAGATGCTATCTCTCCAATGGATAGTTTTTCAAAGGAAGACTTCGTGAGAGTTGCCTATAAATACCAGAGGCCTTGAACACTTCAAGGTCACGGGAAATCAAAGCAACTCACAGAGCTCATTCGTATTCAAGCATTCTTGTGAAGCACTCGAAACCCTTAGATTTTCCCAAGTGTTTCGTCATTGAAGAGACCTCATTACTAAGCCTAGATTCAAGATCTTATCCAAAGCTTAGTTCAAGATATCCTAGCCTATTACTTGTGTTCTCATTGTAAAAGGATATCTCACCTTAGTTGGAAACCAACCAGAAACCCAAACCCTTTGATTAGGTAGTTTGTGTGTGTAGAAGTTGGAAGTGAGAGTTGTAAAGAGTAAGTAAGCTGCCGTGTTCAGTCTGAAAACTCTAGAGAAGAAGTTAGTAAGCTGATTGTTCAGTCTGAACGCTTGTGTGTGTGTTGAGTTAGTAAGTCTGCGAGTTCAAATTCGAAAGCTCGTCTTAGAAAGTTAGTAGTCACGAGTTCAGTCGATGAAAAGCTTGAGGTAGTAGAAGTAATGTGTTAAGGAATTTCTCTGAAGTCAGAGAGAGTAGACGTAGGAGCTTGAGCCTCTGAACCACTATAATTTGCTGTGTTATTTGCTTTCTGCTTTGCATTTGTACCGGTTACATATTTTCACTGAAAGCATTTCTGATATACAGTTGGAATCAATCCACTGAACTTGCATTAACCTAATCACAGCCTTAACCACTGTTTCATTAAGAAAAGATTTTCAGCAAAGTAAAACGAGTATAAACTTAGGGCCTACACTTTCCGCACTCTAGATAAGCTAGTATAGATAGTTGTCAAACTGATAAACTCTTCTGAGTAGTCAGTAAGACTATTATCTACTCCAAGCTTATTTGGACTCAGTTGTAAAAACTCAGAATCAGTTGAGCTAATCTGAAGTCTCTGAAAGCAGCTCAGTGTTATTGTCTCAGTAGACTTTGACTCAGGGCAATTTGTGCTTCTCAGGACTAAAACTCAGGATAACCCGACTCACTGATTTCAGTAAAGTTTTAAAAGTTGAAAAATCACTATACACGTGTATTCCCCCCATACACGTGTGAGACTTGTTTACACCGGGACCAACATGCCATGTAAGGAAGGATTAATAATAAAATATTGTCCTTATGCTGTAACCTGGTTAGAAGTGAGAATGTACCGATCGAAAAATATAAAAAATATCACATTTTTTGGTATATCATGAACTATATCGAAATTATGCATACCGAAAATTTCAAAATTTTGGTACGGTACGTCGGTTTTAGTATCAACTTTTAAATACCAAAAATTTTGATACGGTAAAGTAAGTTATGTCACCCTAAATTGATTGGTTTATCTTAAGGAAGAATTCAGTGTATGGTACTTGTCCATACAAATACTTTGAAAACACTCCAAATTATCATAAGTTATTAGTATCAATCAATGGCCTTCATCTCTCGCATACGTTTTGCCCTCTTCAAGTATTATATAAATATATTTCACTAAATTTAATATTATAAAAACTAAAGACTTTCTCTTTTGATCAGAACTACGTCAATGTCCATTGTTGATAGATTTGGCATTTTCACGCCATTTTCCAGCAATAAATTGGTTGATTGTCCTTGTCAACACGGATAAAATTCTACTCAAACACATGAATTTAGATTTAAAATTTAGAGGGGTGTATTCAATTGGGATTTTATTGAATTTTTTTGAACTTTAAAAAGTTCGTGGATTTAGAAAATTCATAGACTCCATATAGAGTTTGACTGACTTTTTTTATTGATTTACATGGATTTTCATAGACTTGACAGAATTGTGGAATACATTTTTTTTATTGATTTACATGGATTTCCATAGACTCCGGCGCTGGAACTATTGATGCAAATGTATATGGAACACACTTGTATATAAAAAACAATTATCCATATTGTTTAGAAAAAATACTAAAATATATTAGTTCCAAAATAAATACATTATTATTCATCATTATTATTCTCATCTTCATTCCCATCATCTTCATTTCCATCACCGTTATACCTCGGCCCCATTTCCCACATAGCATTAGCAATACTCGTTCTCCATGCATTAGCTTCCGTTCTTTGTTGTAGTTGGCTTTGAGAAAGTAATTTCGTTCTTTGTTGTAGTTAGCTTCCGTACTTGTTTAAATAGAAAAATATTACTTGTTTAAATAGAAAAGTATTACTTGTATAAATAGAAAAGTATTACTACTTGTTTAAAAGAAAAGATACTTATTTAAAAGAAAAGTATATCTTGTTTAGATGAAAAGTATAACTTGTTTAAATATAAAAGTATTACTTGTGTAAATGAAAAATATTACTTGTTTAAATCGTTTAAATAGAATAGTATTACTTCTGTAAATGAAAAATATTACTTGTTTAATAGAAAAGTATTACTCGTTTAGATGAAAAGTATAACTCGTTTAAATAGAAAAGTATTACTTGTTTAAATGAATAGTATAACTTGTTTAAATAGAAAACTATTACTTGTTTAAATAGAAAAATATTACTTGTTTAAATAGAAAAGTATTACTTGTTTAAATAGAAAAGTATTACTTGTTTAAATAGAAAAATATTATTTGTTTAAATGAAAAGTATTACTTGTTTAAAAGAAAAGTATAACTTGTTTAGATGAAAAGTATAACTTATTTAAATAGAAAAGTATTACTTGTTTAAATGAAAAATATTACTTGTATAAATAGAAAAATATTACATGTTTAAATAGAATAGTATTACTTGTTTAAATAGAAAAGTATTACTTGTTTAAAAGAAAAGTATAACTTGTTTAGATGAAAAATATAACTTGTTTAAATAGAAAAATATTACTTGTTTAAATAGAAAAATATTACTTGTTTAAGTAGAAAAGTATTACTTGTTTAAAAGAAAAATATAACTTGTTTAGATGAAAAGTATAACTTGTTTAAATAAAAAAGTATTACTTGTTTAAATAAAAAGTATTACTTGTTTAAATAGAAATTACTTGTTTAAAAGAAAAGCATAACTTGTTTAGATGAAAAGTATAAATTTTTAAATAGAACAGTATTACTTGTTTAAAAAAAATATTACGAAGGTTTTTTTCTTCTGACCTTTCGTCTTCAGAGTTCTCTAAGGCTATGTTTGTTTTGAGATTCACACGGATGAACTTAGGACTTTGCGCTCCCCGTCTCCTACGAGTTTGAGATTTAGAGTTTGGTTTTCAAATCTCACTTTTAATCCACACCTACAAATACCAAAAACCTATTATTACTCTTCCCAATACATCACACTTTATACACTATATTACTCTTCTCAATATAATATAATAATACAACATCAATCACTATTAAATATTGATTTGACATAAAGTTAAATCTCGCCCTACTCAAATCCCAAAACAAACACATAAATTTACTATTCATTAAGGATTCTAAATCTCTGGATTATAAAACCTTGACTTGTTCCGTACACTTAAATTCCAAAACAAATGCAGCCTAAGAGAATACGTAAAAATCTCTGGTTGTTAGAAGAGATTTTGAAGGGTGAAATCTGTTTATATTTTTGAAAGAGAACCAAAGAAAATCCATAGAGTATTAAAATCTATAGACTGTTGAATACCTAAAGATTTTTTAAGACTTTTTAAAATCCGTATTGAATACCTCAGGATTTTTAAAGACTTTTGAAAATCCAGATTGAATACTGTTGTGGGCATATGGCGCGAGGTCGGGCCCGACCTGGAAAGAAACAGAGGAGGACCAGACCACATTTTGCACAAGTATAACACCTCGCGGAAAGGATGGAAACGAAGGCATGCCAAGTACCGGTACGCGATCTGGACGCACCTCGCAGGTCGCACACTGACACAAGTACGGAGCATTAATGGGGATGGGACCCGTGGCAGGCGAGCAGCCCCAGGGACCTTACCTAAGAATGACCTCAATCAGAGATGTGTCGGTAAATGACGATAATGATGAGTAGCTATGAGTAGAGAGACGACTAAATCCCTGCAAATCCGGATTTGCCTAGGGCGACGTCCCAGCGAGGAGTGCGAGCTCTTGATCCCTCGAGCGACCTCCCAGCGACCTCCGACCTGGGTCACATCAATCATGTAGCATTTAATATTTTGCAGAGCTATTTCCGTCTACTTGTCTTTGTAAATCGGGAGAGTGAGCTCCACTCTCCCAAACCTTATAAATAGGGGTCATTTATGACCAAGGAAAGGGAAAGAAATCAATACCTTACCAAATCTCTTGCAAATCTATTGCTCAAACTCTTACTCTCTCAAGCAATCATATAACATACATCTTACACATTTATTGTTTGTGTCACTAAGATCATCAAGCCACATCTTAATCCATAATCCTCATATTTTAGTACACAACAATTGGCGCTAGAAGGAGGGTACTCTTTAAGAAATATCGAGCTAAGTTCTTAGTGTTTTCTCATTGGAGTATTCCTCACGAATTTTCGGTACAAACTCATCTCATATACCTGAATATCTCAAAAAATAACTCAACCATGTCTCAAGCAACTCTCATCACCAAGAGGAAAGCCTTTTCAGTTTCATGTCGCTCCGGCGGAGCGGGGGCTAGCGGCCCGGCCTTTAGCAACTACAAGGCTGGAGGACCCACCACCGGGGTTGCTCAAAAGCTCGAACAGATCCGCACCCCGAAGAAATCGATGAAGCTATCGCGGAGTTATACCGAAGGCAGGCCGAAGTGCAGATCCCAGATGGCGACCTACGCAACAACCTGAACTGGAAGACCCAAAGCAAGGGCAAGGGCCAAAGGCGCGAGGAATCCTGCCGCGAGGAGCCTCACCAGGAGAAATCTGATTGCATGGGACCTCGCCACGAGGGGCCTCGCCATGAGGGATCTCGCAGCGAGGAAAGCCAAGAGGCCAACTTCCGCGGAACCCAACATACTCCAATCTATCGTCGTAACCCTAACGAGGGGCCAAATCCCATCCACAGGCGTCTGTTCTCAAAGGGTTCAATGATGGCCCACACCGAGGTCGCGGACCCCGGCGAGATCAGCCCAGGCCGACACAGCGCAACTATGCCGAACTCGAAAGTTCGTGTTCAGGATCGGTAGCCTAAGGAGGACCCAGACAACGAGTATCGGCGAAAGATCGGCTGGAACGAAGTCCTTCACCTCGCAGGGTGATAAGAACCCCTTCACCTTGCAGACGTCACCGAACCCCATCACCCCGCCGACAGGAAAGAAATTCTCCCACTCGCCGCCATCCCGCGAGGTCGGACAGAACGACTCTCCGCAGATGGCCGCCATCCTTCAGAACATCAAGGACCTCCAAGAGCAGCTGGCGAGCAAAGGGGGAGTGCCTCTCACCACAAAAATAACCATTTCGCCATTATCACCCACGATCATGCTCGCTCCTCTACAAATCAAGATCAATGTCAACTCCATCACCCAATACAACGACAACACCGACCCGATAAATCACGTGAGCAAATACACGTCCTACATGAACTCCATGGGCGCGACTGATGCCACTCAATGCCGCCTTTTCCCTCTCACTCTAGGCGACCAATCTTACCAATGGTTCAACTCCTTACCCCCAACGTCCATAGAGTCTTTCCACCAGATGGCTCAATTGTTCCTCACTCACTTCGCCTCACTGACCCCGCACAAGGGAACAAAGCAGTGTTTGGCATGTTGGGGAATGAGTTGCACATATCTATTCGGGGTGAATATTTAAATACAAATTTAATTCATTAATTATTACTAGCATGAATTAATCCTATATTAATTCAAATAATAATTACAACAACATATCATGCATATAAAAAGCCACGTAAAACCTACGCATGCGGAATCTACGGGTTTTACGTGAACGCATTCTCGGGATGGCAAAGGCTTTGGTGGACGGACTAACCAAAAGGACTTCCCAAGTATTCCCTTAGCCCTTGCTCGACAATCCGGTGGAAGGATACTCGCGAACAATTAACAAAAGGAAAAAATAAACTTTGTTGCACCACGTATGTGGATTTGCTAATATTTCCAGCACATGGAATTGTACTTGGGAATGAACTAATCATCCCCTATTTATAGGAGAGAGGGTGAACGAAATTTGTGTGTTTTTTTCAATGTGGGAAAAGACTTTTCTTGGTCACCAAGAAATCTTGAATATATCCCATATATTCTTTTTCCCATAATTAAAATATTCCACAAAAAATCCACCTCCTCTATTTTATGGAATTTTCGAAAATATTAGTGTGCAAGAATCCAAGATTTGGATCTTCTTGAATTTATGAGATATTCTTGTATTTCAAGAAATACATATCTTCCATAATATCTTTTCAAGAAAATCAAGAAAATCTTTCTTGCCCAATTATATTTCCAAAATTTCAAATTTCATTATGTATAACCAAGTGGGAGATTTCTTGAATTTAATGAGATAATCTTGTATTCCAAGAATACATATCTTCATTCCATAACAAAATTCAAAGAAAATATTTCTCCTCTTTTTTATCCATAATTTTCAAAAATTAAGAGGAAATATAAGCAACAATATTTATTTTATTTTAATCACCTTTTAGGTTATTGGACTATATGTTGGGCTACTCGGGGGCCTTTAGGAGAATTAAGATTGGACCTTCTAATGGATCTTGAATATCTAATATTGAGCCACAATATAATTCAAGCCCATAAATATTAATTAATCCCACTACATAATTAATAATTGACTATCCATCTTAACCCATATTACAATCAATATGGCTCCCGGTCATTATTTCCGTGTTTAAGATTATCTAGCCCATTAATTAATTCAAGCCACCAAATAGCTTTCCGTTAATTAATATCTTTTGTCCTTGGTCGAGGAACGGTTCAACATTATTATCCATACCGGAAACTATTCCACTTGCAAGATTTGGTATGATAAAACTTATGAACCTCCCAAGGGGGCAAATCAAACAAGCGTACTTGCACACGATTCTTCGTATTAAATCTTAGCAATCACATGTGACCAATAATATTGCCCAAGATAAAAAGTATTGAATCTCTCTCGATTAAGCTACCCATGATAAGTCAAAAGCAATAGTTACCGATCCCACGTGATCCTATTTAAGGGACGAAGGTTAAGAAACAACGAACTATCGAGGTCTAATTCTTCCTTGTTCATTCAAGAATTTATCCTCCTCAGAGGTCCTATTCAAATACATCACCATGCACTAGTGTAATCTCTTGGTCAAGACAAACCAATCTGAGCCTTACACCTCAACCTTTCGCGATGGTTGTTCATTTCCATCTAGGTCGTGAATGACGTACTTATAGTTACAAGGGACTGTTAATTTAATCTTCTGTGATCGGGTATCACTAAATTAACTACAAGATGTAACACGTCTTTAATTATTGAACAGCTTATGCAAAGATATATATAACATTCAATCATATTTAAAGCATCAGTGATAAACAATTTATTTCAGTAAATAAGTCTGGAAATTCAGTTTCGATTATACAAAGTAAAAAGCATACTTTTCAGTATAATCCCCAACATGGCAAACATCTATCAGTTCGAGGAGGAGTCGGACCGGGCATATATTGATCGAATAGACCAGCTCGTTATGGAAGGAGAGCCGCTGGGCGACGAAGCCAAGGTGTTGGGAATAGTGCATGGGTTGAAGAAGGGAACGAAACTATGGAAAATGATGAACAAGGATTATCCATCGAGCTACGCCGATTTTCGATACCGGGCAGGGGTTATGATCACCAATGCCGAGATACTGGCATCAAGATTGGGCGAGCAGTGACCAAGCGAGGTGAAGATCGAAGTCAAGAAGCCTGATCCAAAACCCAAAAAACCGTATAGGAGGCCCGAATCCACGCACTACCGACCTCCAGGGACTTTCAAGCCAGTTGATAACCCTCTGGAGGTAAGACTCCTGGAAAAACTGACCATGAATGCAAACGGATCTATCGAGCGATCGAGGCATAAACAAATTCCCCCGGCCCAGGAAATGTACCAGGACACCTCCAAACTCAACCCGAAGAAGTTTTGTAACTACCACAACTCCATTGGGCATAATACTGAGCATTGTCGCGACCTGGAAAGGGAGCTTTGGAGATTATACGAGGAAGGGAAGTTGGAAAGGTTTGTTAAGCCAAGGCAGCAGCAAAATCAGTGACCCGCGCCACCGCCAGGAAACCAGCCCGACCAAGGAAAGCAACATCCGCAGATCCCAGCGGGAGCGGAGAACAGGGTCATCCATATGATTTGCCCTACCGGGGGACCCTTGGGGGATTCCTGTTGGGATTATACTGGAAAGTATGCTTTTACTTTGTATAATCAGACTAACTGAATTTCAGACTTATTTACTGAAATAAACTGTTTATCACTGATGCTTTAAATATCATCGAATGTTACATATATTTACTGCATAACTGTTCAATAAATAGTACGACACGGACGAGCGACGCGGGCGCACGGGGGGCGGCCGATGTAAATGACGCCGCTTGGCGCGCAGCGAGGGCGACTTCGAGCGACGCGGGCGACGCCGGCCGAGACGGGCGTGGGCGACGTGCACTGGGCGCTTTGGCACGCGTGCACGGGCGCCATTCGACACGGCCGGGGGAGTTCTAGGTGGGCACTCCGACCCACGAGCTGGTCGATGACATGGCTTGACAAGGCGTTTTTTTTAAGACGGTCAAGTGGGAGCTTTTCGAGATGAACGATGAAGGCTATGAAGACGATTTCTCAAGATCAAGACATGACAAAATTAACCATGACAATTGGATAAATGTGCCCAATATGTTTAATTTTTGTCTTGATGTTTATGCAATATTTATGCTTATTTAAATTGTGTTTAAATCTGCGATGCATGAGAAAATATTTTGAAAAATCTCACTTTCGAAAATTACTAGGTATGTTTAAACAATTAATTGATAATTTTATTCTTGATAATAAAATTAAATTAATTATTGACCTCCATGATTTATTTATTTGTGAATTCTTTTGGAGAAATTCCCCCCACGGGACGGTCAAAAGATAGCTTTCACATGAATAAATTCTAAACGGATGATTGTGGATTATTACTAGTGGCGACGATGACCCTCCCCACGAGGCTCGTTCAAAGCGAAATAATAATTACAGATTTAATCATGGTTATTACTTAGGTATAAAATTGATATGCATATACTTCCCCAAGTCCCCCGTCAATTTTATATTGGTCAAGATGGGAGCCAACTATTAATGTCTGGATATTAAAGGTTTGTAATCGTTTTTTTGTAACTCGCTTGAATGTGTTTAAATAATGACCCACCCCACGTGGCTTATTTAAACTTTGTTTTTGAATGTTGGGCGATGCATGTTCATATTTTTTGGAGATTTTAATATGATACATGTGATCGAACCTTGTGATATATTTGTGCTTTTGCATATTATTATTTATTTCAGTTCAGCATGTCGCAACCTTTTAATCCACTGTTAATATACTTAAAGTCAATACAATATGTATGGAAACTATATTGATTGGAAACGAAAAATTATAATTGTCCTAACTGCACAAAAACACAAGTGGATTCTTGACACACCAAAATCAGATGAGCCAACTGACGGGTCAAAAAATGAGGGACCCATCAGATCACCTTGCGAGAGATGTCGTCGCTGAAAATGGTGGAGGACAAACCCGTAAGGGATGACGTCCTCAAAATGATGGCCCATCTGAACAAACTTGAGGTTCGAGTCATTATAATCTGAGACTCGGATGAATTTGGTACTTCACTCTCTGCCCAAAAGTTTAAAGGCATTTTTTGGCCTCGCTAATGATTTGTTGCAAGCCTTGGTCTCAAGCGGAGATGTTGATGGGGCACCAAACTCAAGCTTTGATGGCAAGTGGTAAGTCTTCATCTTCTAGGCTAAAGGAAGGCAAGAAGAAGAAGAGGACCAAAAGCCATAAGCAATAAAACTCAACTGTTGCCAAGGGCAATGGTAAGATGAGGAATGCTTGTGGTGTCAAGGAAAATCCAAAGAGGAAGTGCTTAAGCTGCGATGAAAGAGGACAATGGAGGTTTGCCTGTTCCAACCCCAAAAAGGGATGGAAAGGAAGGTAATTCTCACGCACTAGTTGTTGAAACTTGTTTAGCGGCGTATACTTCTCATTCGTGGGTAGTTGATACGAGATCCACTAATCATGTTTGCTTCACGGGTTCAAACTGATCCGACAACTTAGTGGGAGTGAGATCCTCATCACACTGGGCGATGTTACGAAAGTAGCGGTTATTGCAATGCTACGTAAGTAGCGATATTGCAATGCTTCACGTAAAAAACGATTATTGCAATGCTACGTAAGTAGCAGATATTCTGATGCTACATGAGTAGTAGTGGTCAAAGCAAAGGGGAGAAGTGCACCTATCTTTTGAAGATAAAGTTTTTTAAGAGATTATCTTTATGTTCCCGGTTTTAAAAAATTCACTTTTCGGTTTCTAAAATTCTGTTAATGGATACTTAGTTTCTTCTAATAAGAATGACATCATTTCTCGAAATGATGAGTGTATCTGTTATGGGACATTGATAGACAATCTCTATACAATTAACTGTGCATACCACTCACGAAATGCATCCTATAACACATCAATCAAGCTTTTAGGTAAAAAAACATTCATCAGACGTGAACAAAACACTTCTATGGCATCTAAGATTGGGACATATTAATCCAAAGAGGATCCAAAGGTTGGTGAAAGACGGTTCACTAGAGTTTCTCCAAGTTGAACCAATTCCAACATGTGAATCATGTTTGGAGGGTAAAATGACCAAGAGGACATTCGGAGCCAAGGGGAATAGAGCCAAAGAAATGTTAGAAATCGTTCACACAGACGTATGTGGTCCAATGTCAACCATGGCAAGAGGTGGTTACGAGTATTTCTTCACTTTTATTGATGACTACTCGAGGTACGGTTATATTTTCCTTATGAAGCATAAATCTGAGACCTTTGAGAAATTCAAAGAATTTAAGGCTCAAGCAGAGAATCATAGGGAAAAATGTATCAAGTCTCTACGATCCGATCGTGGAGGCGAGTACCTCAGCGATGGGTTTTTGAACTACTTGTCAGATGAAGGGATTGCATCCCAACTGACTGCACCCGGAACCCCTCAACAAAACGGGGTTGCGGAGCGAAGAAACAGAACTCTTTTGGAAATGGTTAGATCAATGATGAGTTATGCGGATCTTCCCAAGTCGTTTACGGGTTATGCCTTGGAAACAGCAATGACTTACATTACGAACTTGGTGCCATCCAAATCGGTTCCCAAAACTCCCAAAGAATTGTGGACCCGCGCAAGCCTAGTTTGAGACACATGAAAATTTGGGGGTGTCCGGCCTCGTGTTGGACAAGGAAGCCGGAAATGGATCCTCGATCGGGAATTAAAATTTGTTTATAGGATACCCCGAGGGAACAAAAGGGTGTATGTTCTATGGTCCCAAAGATCAAAAGGTGGTAATAAGCACCCACTTTAGATTTTTGGAGGAAGACTATATGAACGAAAGAAGACCCAGAAGTGAGATTACCTTAAGTGAGCTAAGGGGGCTAACCTCATTGCTAACTCTGTACAAGATGATATACCAAACGACACACTTTCAACCAAGACCTCGTCGTGGTGGGAGGGTTGTGAGAGGCGACCGAGAGATTCATGGGGATAGGAGAGTCCTCGGACTTGATTCCCGGACAAGATGAATCAGACCCATGGACATGCGATGAGGCAATCCAAGATAAAGATGCGGTTTCTTGGCAAAAGGCATTGAAAGCAGAAATGGGGTCTATGGATCATAACAGAGTGTGGGAGCTAGTCGAACCACTTAATGGGGTCAAACCTATTGGTTGCAAGTGGGTATACAAGAGAAAGAGGGGACCGGATGGGAAGGTGAAAACCTTCAAGGCAAGGCTTGTGGCGAAAGGTTATACTTTCGAGAAAAAGAAGGGATCGACTATGAGGAAACCTTTTCACCAGAGCAATGCTCAAGTCCATCCGGATTCTCTTGTCTATAGTCACATCTCGATTTTGAAATCTGGCAAATGGATGTCAAGACAGCTTTCCTTAACGGAAGTCTTGATGAGGAAATCTATATGCAACAACCCCAAGGCTTCATTGAAAAGGGCCAAGAACACCTAGTTTGTAAGCTCATGAAGTCCATATACGGGCTCAAATAGGCATCCAGAGCTTGGAACCAATGTTTTGATCATGTTATAAAGTCTTATGGGTTTGATCAAAACGAGTTCAAAAGTTGTGTGTACAAAAAACGTGTCGGAACTGCATTGGTATTCTTAGTACTATACGTAGATGACATTCTACTCATCAGGAATGATGTAAAGGTGTTATCAGACGTAAGGGCATGACTTTCAAAACAGTTTGATATGAAGGACTTAGGGGAAGCCGGGCACATCCTTGGGATCAAGATCACTCGAGATCGCAAGAAAATGATGATAGGCTTATCGCAAGCTTCATACATAGACACTGTCTTGAAACGATTCAGCATGCAGGAATCCAAGAAAGGCTTCGTACCTTTTAGGCATGGAATCCATCTATCCAAGGAAATGTGCCCTAAGACACGAAAGGAGACAGATGACATGAAAGGCATTCCTTATGCTTCGGCTGTCGGAAGCCTTATGTATGCAATGCTGTGTACGAGACCGGATATCTGCTTTGCCGTTGGCATGGTGGCAAGATATCAAAGTAACACGGGGAAGGAACATTGGACGCCAGTTAAAAACATTCAAGTATCTGAAAAAAACTCGAGATAGAATGTTGGTTTATCAGTCAGATAGTCTAATCCCCATCGGCTACACGGACTCGAATTTCCAATCAGACTTAGATTCCAGAAAATCTACCTCCGACAGTGTGTTTTGCATGGGGGGAGGAGCCATGATGTGGAGAAGAGTTAAGCAGAAATGCGTCGCATATTCTACCATGGAAGCCGAATATGTAGCTGCTTGCGAGGTAACGAAAGAAGCGGTTTGGCTCAAGAACTTCCTAGTGGACTTGGATGTGGTTCCGAATTTGCCCAGTAGAATCACTGTTTATTGTGATAATGCCGGAGCAGTTGAAAATTCAAGGGAACCAAGAGCCCACAAGGCCAACAAACACATTGAAAGGAAATACCATCTTATACGAGATATCGTTCAGAGAGGAGATATAGAGGTGGCAAAGATCGCGTCAGAAGACAACCTAGCTGATCCATTCACAAAGTGTGCCTCAGAATACATTCGAGAGACATGTGAAAGGAATGGGTGTCAAGACCGTTGCTAATCTGCTTTGAGTATAAGTGGGAGACATTATTAGGTTCGTGTAGGTGGCATTAGTTGTCACGTACTACACGAGACATGCTGATGTATACTTAAAAGCAGACTTTGAGTATAAGTGGGAGATTGTTGGGATTATACTGGAAAGTATGCTTTTACTTTGTATAATTAGACTAACTGAATTTCGGACTTATTTACTGAAACAAACTGTTTATCACTGATGCTTTAAATATCATCGAATGTTACATATATTTACTGCATAACTGTTCAATAAATAGTACGTGTTACATTGTAGTTAATTTAGTGATACCAGATCACAGAAGATTAAATTAACAGTTCCTTGTAACTAAAAGTACACCATTCACGACCTAGATGGAAATGAACAATCCATCGTGAAATGTTGTAGCGTAAGGCTCAGATTGGTTTGTCTTGACCAAGAGATTACACTAGTGCATGACTGATGCATTGAAGAGGACCTACAGGAGGATAAATTCTTCAGGACTGAACTAGGAAGAATTAAACCTCAGTGGTTAGTTATTTCTTAATCTTCGTCCCTTAAATAGGATTGCGTGTGGTTAGTAACTATTGCTTTGACTTATTACAGGAAGAGAATCAATGAGATTCAATACCCTATATCTTGGGCAATATTATTGGTCACATGCGATTGCTAAGATTTAATACGGAGAATCGTGTGCAAGTACGCTTGTTCGATTTGCCCCCTTGGGAGGTTCATAAGTTTTATCATACTAAATCTTGCAAGTGGAACTAGTTTCCGGTATGGATAATAATATTGAACCGTTTATTTACCAAGGATAAAAGATATTAATTAATGGAAAGCTATTTCAGTGGCTTGAATTAATTAATGGGCTAGATAATCTTAAACACGGGAAATAATAACCGGGAGCCATATTAACTGTAATATGGGTTAAGATGGATAGTGCAATATTAATTATGTAGTGGGATTAATTAATATTTATGGGCTTGAATAATATTGTGGCTCAATATTGATAATTCAAGGTCCATTGGAAGGTCCAATCTTAATTCTCCTAAAGGCCCCCCAAGTAGCCCAAGATAAAGTCCAATAACTGAAAAATGTGTTTAAAAATAAAAATAAATTTGTTGCTTATTTTTCCTCTCTTTTTTCGAAAATTATGGATAAAAAGGGAGAAATATTTTCTTTGAATTTTGTTATGGAATGAAGATATGTATTCTTGGAATACAAGATTTTCTTTGAATTTTGTTATGGAATGAAGATATGTATTCTTGGAATACAAGATTATCTCATTAAATTCAAGAAATCTCCCACTTGGTTATTCATATGAGAATTTCAAAATTTTCAAATAATTAAGGGAAAGAATGATTTTCTTGAAAAAATATTATGGAAGATATGTATTTCTTGAAATACAAGTATATCTCATAAATTCAAGAAGATCCAAATCTTGGAATCTTGTTTCTTAATTTTTCGAAAATTGGCCATAACAAGATAAGGTGGGATTTTTGTGGAATATTTTAATTATGGAGAAAAGAATATAGGAGATATATTCAAGATTTCATGGAGATGAAGAAAAGATTTTCCCACATTGTTTTTTCCCCAAAAATTTCGACCACCACCCTATCTATAAATAGGGGATGATTCTTTCATTCCCAAGTACAATTCCATGTGCTGGAAAAATTAGTAAATCCACAAAAGTGGTGCAACAAAGTTTATTTTTCCTTTTGTTAATTGTTCGCGAGTATCCTTCCACCGGATTGTCGAGCAAGGACTAGGGAATACTTGGGAAGGCTTTTTGGTGTGTTTTCATCGACGAGTCCATTGCCATTCCAAGAGGTAAGTTCACGTAAACTCGTAGTAATTCCTCATGCGTAGGATTTATGTGAACTGTTTATATGCATGATTTGTTGTTGAATTATTATTTGAATTAATATGGGTTAATTCATGCTAGTAATAATTATCAGAATAAAATTTGTATTTAAATATTCATCCCGAATAGATCCGTGCAATTAATTCCCCAACAATTCCTCCCAGCGACCTCCCTGTCTAACCTACGCCGGAAGGCCGAGATGCGAGCTCTCGACAATGCTGTGCTGAGTTGCCTTCCGATCAACACCATCGCCCCAAGTCAGTGTTGGGGAATGAGTTGCACAGATCTATTCGGAGTGAATATTTAAATACAAATTTAATTCATTAGTTATTACTAGCATGAATTAATCCTATATTAATTCAAATAATAATTGCAACAACATATCATGCATATAAAAAGCCACGTAAAACCTACGCATGCGGAATCTACGGGTTTACTTGAACGTACCTCTCGGGATGGCAGTGATTTCGGTCGGACGGACTAACCAAAAGGACTTCCCATGTATTCCCTTAGCCCTTGCTCAACTATCCGGTGGAAGGACACTTGTCGAACAATTAACAAAAGGAAAAAATAAACTTTGTTGCACCACCTTTGTGGATTTGCTAATATTTCCAGAACATGGAATTGTCCTTGGGATTGAACTAATCATCCCCTATTTATAGGAGAGGGAGTGGTCGAAATTCTTGTAGAAAATCAATGTGGGAAAAGAATTTTCTTGGTCACCAAGAAATCTTGAATATATCATATATATTCTTTTTCCCATAATTAAAATATTCCACAAAAATCCCACCTCCTCAATTATTATGGAATTTCGAAAATAATTCCTTGCAAGATTCCAAGATTTGGATCTTCTTGAATTTATGAGATATTCTTGTATTTCAAGAAATACATATCTTCCATAATATTTTTTCAAGAAAATCAAGAAAATCTTTCTTGCCCATTATCTTCAAATTTTCGAAAATTCTATATAGATAACCAAGTGGGAGATTTCTTTAATTTAATGAGATAATCTTGTATTCCAAGAATACATATCTTCATTCCATAACAAAATTCAAGAAAATCTTTCTCCCTCTTTTATCCATAAATTTCGAAATATTAGGAAAAATTAAGCAACAATATTTATTTTATTTTAATCACCTTTTCAGTTAATGGACTATTTGTTGGGCTACTCAGGGGGCCTTTAGGAGAATTAAGATTGGACATTCTAATGGATCTTGAATATCTAATATTGAGCCACAATATAATTCAAGCCCATAAATATTAATTAATCCCACTACATAATTAATATTGCACTATCCATCTTAACCCATATTACAGTCAATATGGCTCCCGATCATTATTTCCCGTGTTTAAGATTATCTAGCCCATTAATTAATTCAAGCCACTGAAATAGCTTTCCATTAATTAACATCTTTTGTTCTTGGTCGAGGAACGGTTCAACATTATTATCCATACCGGAAACAAATTTCACTTGCAAGATTTGGTATGATAAATATTACGAACCTCCCAAGGGGGCAAATCAAACAAGCGTACTTGCACACGATTCTTCGTATTAAATCTTAGCAATCACATGTGACTAATAATATTGCCCAAGATAAAAAGTATTGAATCTCTCTTTGATTCGCTACCCATGATAAGTCAAAGCAATAGTTACCAATCCCACGTGATCCTATTTAAGGGACGAAGGTTAAGAAACAACGAACCACTGAGGTCTAATTCTTCCTTGTTCAGTTCTGAAGAATTTATCCTCCTGTAGGTCCTATTCAGCGCATCAGTCATGCACTAGTGTAATCTCTTGGTCAAGACAAACCAATCTGAGCCTTACACCTCAACCTTTCGTGATGGGTTGTTCATTCCCATCTAGGTCGTGAATGGCGTACTTTTAGTTACAAGGGACTGTTAATTTAATCTTCTGTGATCTGGTATCACTAAATTAACTACAATGTAACACGTACGAATTATTGAACAGTTATGCAGTAAATATATGTAACATTCAATCATATTTAAAGCATCAGTGATAAACAATTTATTTCAGTAAATAAGTCTGAAAATTCAGTTTCGATTATACAAAGTAAAAAGCATACTTATCAGTATAATCCCAACAATCTCCCACTTATACTCAAAGTCTGCTCTTAAGTATACTACAACATGTCTCGCGTAGTCCGTGACATCTAATGTCACCTACACGAACCTAATAATTTCTCCCACTTATACTCAAAGCAGATTGGCAACGGTCTTGACACCCATTCCACTCACATGTCTCTCGAATGTATTCAGAGGCAGACACTTTGTGAATGGATCTGCTAGGCTGTCCTCAGACGCTATCTTTGCCACATCTATATCTCATCTCTTAACGATTTTTCGTATAAGATGTCTTTCCTTTAATGTGTTTGTTTGACTCGTGAACTCTTGGTTCTCTTGAATTTGCAACTGCCCCTAGCAGATATTGCTAGACAAATTCAGAACACCATCCAAGTCTACTAAGAAGATCTAGAGCCCAATCGGTTCTTTCACTGCTTCACAAGCAGCTACTTACCCGACTTCCATGGTTGAGACAGTGATGCATTTCTGCTTCACACTCGTCCATTTGATGGCTACACTTCCCAAATGGAAACACACTAACTGAGGCAGATAATTTATGGAATCTAAATCTGATTGAAAATCCGAGTCCGTGCAGCCGATGGGGATTGGAGTATCTGACTGATAAATCAACATTCTATCCTGAGCTCTTTTCAGAAACTTCAGAATGTTTTTAACTGTCGTCCAATGCGCTTTCCCTGGGTTACTTTGATATCTTGCTTCCATGCCTATGGCAAAGCAGATATCCGACCTCGTACACAGCAATGCATACATAAGGTTTCTGACAGCCGAAGCACAAGGAATACCTTTCATGTCATCTATCTCCTTTTTTGTCTTAGGGAACTTTTCTTGGATAGATGGATTCCAAGTCTGAAAGGTACGAATCCTTTCTTGGAATCTTGCATGCTGAATCGTTTCAAAAACTAGTGTCTATGTATGAAACTACCCGACCATCCTTTTCTTGTGATCTTGATCCCAAGGATGTGTCCTGCTTCCCTAAGTCTTTCATATCAAACTGTTTTGAAAGCCATGCCCTTACGTCTGATAACACCTTTACATCGTTCCCGATGATTAGAATGTCGTCTACGTATAGTACTAAGAATACCAATGCAGTTCCGACACGCTTTTTATACACACAACTTCCAAACTCGTTTTGATCAAACCCATAAGACTTTATAACATGATCAAAACATTGGTTCCAAGTTTTGGATGCCTGTTTGAGTCCGTAAATGGACCTCTTGAGCTTACAAACTAGGTGTTCTTGGCCTGTTTCAATGAAGCCTTGGGTTTGTTGCATATGGATCTCTTCATCAAGACTTCCGTTAAGGAAAGCTGTCTTGACATCCATTTGCCAGATTTCAAAGTCGAAAATGCGCAGCAATCGATAAGAGAATACGGATGGACTTAAGCATGGCTACGGGCAAAAAAGTTTCCTCATAATCGATCCCTTCTTTCTGAGTGTAACCTTTCACCACTAGTCTTGCTTTAAAGGTTTCAACCTTCCCGTTCGGTCCTCTTTTCCTCTTATATACCCACTTGCATCCAATGGATTTGACCCCATTAAGTGGTTCGATTAACTCCCACACTCTATTATGAAACATAAAACCCACTTTGGCTTTCATTGCTGTTTGCCAAGAATCTGCATCCTTATCTTGGAGTGCCTCGTCATATGTCCATGGGTCTGATTCCGGGAATCAAGTCCGAGGACTCTCCTATTCCCATGAATCTCTTGGGCTGTCTAACAACCCTCCCACTACGACGAGGCTCCGGTTGTGAAAATGTATCGTTTGGTATATCATCTAGTACAGTTGGCACTGAGGTTTGCCCTCTAAGCTCATTTAAGGTAATCTCACTTCTGGGTTTTCTTTGGTTCATATAGTCTTCTTCCAAAAATCTAAAGTGGGTGCTGATGACCACCTTTTGATCTTCGGGACTATAGAACATACACCCTTTTGTTCCCTCGGGGTATCCTACAAACAGCCTTAATTCTGATCGCGGATCCAATTTACCGGTTTCCTTGTCCAACACGTAGGCCGGACACCCCAAATTCTCATGTGTCTCATACTAGGCTTGAACCCGGTCCAAAATTCTTTGGGAGTTTTGGGAACCGATTTGGATAGCACCAAGTTCAGAATGTAAGTCGCTGTTTTCCAAGGTATGACCCAAGAACGACTCGGGAGGATCCGCATAACTCATCATTGATCTAACCATTTCCAAAAGAATTATGTTTCTTCGCTCTGCAACCCCGTTTTGATGAGGGGTTCCGGGTGCAGTGAGCTGGGATACAATCCCTTCATCAGATAAGCAGTTCAAAAACTCATCCCTGAGGTATTCGCCTCCACGATCAGATCGTAGAGACTTGATCTGTTTCTCCCTATGATTCTCTGTTTGAGCCTTAAATTCTTCGAATTTTTCAAAGGTCTCATATTCATGCTTCATAAGGAAAATGTACCTTGAGTAATCATCAATAAAATTACTCATAACCTCCTCTTGCTTTGGTTGACATTGGACTACATACATCTGTGTGAACGATCTCTAACACTTCTTTGACCCTATTCCCCTTGGCTCCAAATGCCCTCTTGGTCATATTACCCTCCAAACATGATTCGCAGGTTGGAATCGATTCAACTTGGAGACGCTCCAGTGAACCATCTTTTACCAACCTTTGGATCCTCTTTGGATTTATATGACCTAATCTTAGATACCAAAGAAGTATTTCGTTCATGATTTCTTTTGTCGAAAATAGTTGATGTGTTATAAGATGCATTTCGTGAGTGGTGTGCACAATTAATTGTATAGAGATTTTCCATCAATGTCCCGTAACAGATACACTCATCATTTCAAAAATGATGTCATTCTTATTAGAAGAAACTTAGTGTCCTTTAATCGAATTTTAGAAACTGAAAGTGAATTCTTTCTAAAACTGGGAACATAAAGATAATCTCAAAAAAACTTTATCTTCAAAAGATAGGTGCACTTCTCCCACTGCTTTAACTGCTACTCATGTAGCATTGCAATGTCTCCTACTTGAGTAGTATTGCAATAATCGTTATTATCGTAAAGATTGCAATATCCGCCACTTACGAGCATTGCAATGTCTCGCTACTTCATGCGAACGCTGCCCAAAGTGATGAGGATCTCACTCCCACTAAGTTGCCGGATCATTTAGAACCCGTGAAGCCAACATGATTAGTGGATCTCGTATCAACCACCCACGAATGAGAAGTATACGCCGCTAAACAAGTTTCAACAACTAGTGCGTGAGAATTACCTTTCTTTCCGTCCCTTTTGGGGTTGGAACAGGCAAAACCTCCATTGTCCTCTCTCACCGTAGCTTAAGCACTTTCTCTTTGGATTTTCCTTGACACATCAAGCATTCCTCATCTTACCATTGCCCTTGGCAACAGTTGAGTTATATTGCTTATGGCCTTTGGTCCTCTTCTTTTCTTGCCTCCCTTGGCCTAGAAGATGAAGACGGACCACTTGCCGTCAAAGCTTGAGTTTTGGTGCCTTATCAACATCTCTGCCGAGACCAAAAGCTTGCAACAAATTAGCTAGCGAGGCCAAAATGCTCAAAAACCTTTTGGACAGAGAGTGAAGTACCAAATTCATCTGAGTCTCCAGATCATAATCTACACTCAGAATCTCAAGTTTGTTCAGATAAAGCATCTATTTTGAGGACGAATCCCTCACGGGTTTGCCCTCCACCATTTTCAAATAACTACATCTCTCAAGAAGGTGATCCGACGAGTCCCGCATGTTTTGACTCGTCGGTTGGCTCATTTGATTTTGGTGTGTCAAAAATCCACTTGTGCTTTTTGTGCGCTTAGACAATTATAATTTTCATTTCCAATCGCCTATACATATGGTATTGACTTTAAGTATAATAACAAAGGATTAAAAAAGTAACGCCATCTTTGAATCTAAATAAACAACTATATGCAAAAGCACAAGTATATCACAAGATTCGATCACATGCATCATATTTAAAATCTCAAAAAAATATGAACAATGCATCAGCCAACATCTCAAAACAGTTTAAATAAGCCACGTTGGGTGGGTCATTATTTAAACACATTCAAGCAGGTTACAAACAAGAACGATTATAAACCTTTAATATCCAGATAATAGTTGACTCCCACTTGACCAATATAAAATTGGACAGGACTTCGGGGAAGTATATGCATATCAATTTTATACCTAAGTAATAACCATGATTAAATACAGGATTATTATTTCGCTTTGATCGAGCCTCGTTGGGAGGGTCTTCGTCGCCACTAGTAATAACCCACAATCATCCGTTTGGAATTTATTCATTTGAAACCTATCTTTTGACCGTCCCGTTGGGGAATTTCTCCAAAAGAATTCACAAATAAATAAATCATGGAGGTCAAAATTAATTCAATTTTATTATCCTAATAAAATTGTCAATTAATTATTTAAACATACTTAGTAATTTTTTAAGGTGAGATTTTTTCATTTGGCAACCCTCATGCAAACACATTTAAACAAATTAAATAAAGCATAAGATAAAGACAAATAAATCAAGCAAAAATGAAAAAAAAACATATTGGGCACAAATTATCCAATTGTCATGGTTTGATTTTTCTTGACTTGATCTTGAAGAAACACGCCTCAATTTCTCCCACTGCTCATCTCGCCCGTCGCTTCGTCTCGAACTCCACGCCAAAGCCGCGAAAGCCGGGATGCACGCCCGCATTCGGCCGGCCACTCCTAGGACAGCCTCAGCAGCCTCGGCACCACCGGCGTGCCGTGCCCCGATCCTCGGCATGCCTCGGCCGGGTGTCGGTAGGCATCGGTTTCGGCAGGCGACGCGCGCATCCGCGCCTCGCCACGACCTCAGCAGCGTGCCGATCCGGCGCCCGTGCCCGCGATGCATCGCCCGTCATTTCGGCATTAACGATTTTGTCCCGGTTAATTCTTAGATCACTCTTAGATTTTTGTCCTTTAATTCTTCGTCTCTTAGATCCGGTTACAATTTGTTTACAAAAATAAATAAACTGAATCTGAACATGCATTACATTGATCAAATCAAACAAATCTGAAATCTACTGGTGGATTTTCTCGCAGCTCAAATCGGAATCCGAATCAATTAAAAAAACACGGTTTATATGCATGCATAAATAAACACATTAAAAATCCATGACAATTGGATACCGCAAAAAATAGATCTAACAGTTCTACTATCCAATTTCAAATTTAATGTCCACGAATTAAATTACAATTTAAAAAATTCAGAGTCGGCGTGGGCTCGATACCGCTTGTTGGGGAATGAGTTGCACGATCTATTCAGGTGAATATTTAAATACAAATTTAATTCATTAATTATTACTAGCATGAATTAATCCTATAATAATTCAAATAATAATTGCAACAACATATCATGCATATAAAAAAGCCACGTAAAACCTACGACGCGAATCTACGGGTTTACGTGAATGTACCTCTTAGGGATGGCAAAGGATTTCGGTCGGACGGACTAACCAAAAGGACTTCCCAAGTATTCCCTTAGCCCTTGCTCAACTATCCGGTGGAAGGACACTTGTCGAACAATTAACAAAAGGAAAAAAAAACTTTGTTGCACCACCTTTGTGGATTTGCTAATATTTCCAGCACATGGAATTGTCCTTGGGATTGAACTAATCATCCCCTATTTTTAGGAGAGGGAGTGGTCGAAATTCTTGTAGAAAATCAATGTGGGAAAAGACTTTTCTTGGTCACCAAGAAATCTTGAATATATCATATATATTCTTTTTCCCATAATTAAAATATTCCACAAAACTCCCACCTCCTCAATTATTATGGAATTTCGAAAATAATGCCTTGCAAGATTCCAAGATTTGGATCTTCTTGAATTTATGAGACATTCTTTTATTTCAAGAAATACATATCTTCCATAATATCTTTTCAAGAAAATCAAGAAAATCTTTCTTGCCCATTATATTCAAATTTTCGAAAATTCTATATAGATAACCAAGTGGAAGATTTCTTTAATTTAATGAGATAATCTTGTATTCCAAGAATACATATCTTCATTCCATAACAAAATTAAAAGAAAATCTTTCTCCCTCTTTTATCCATAAATTTCGAAATATTAGAAAAAATTAAGCAACAATATTTATTTTATTTTAATCACCTTTTCAGTTAATGGACTATTTGTTGGGCTACTCAGGGGGCCTTTAGGAGAATTAAGATTGGACCTTCTAATGGATCTTGAATATCTAATATTGAGCCACAATATAATTCAAGCCCATAAATATTAATTAATCCCACTACATAATTAATATTGCACTATCCATCTTAACCCATATTACACCAATATGGCTCCCTGTCATTTATTTTACGTGTTTAAGATTATCTAGCCCATTAATTAATTCAAGCCACCTGAAATAGCTTTCCATTAATTAACATCTTTTGTCCTTGGTCGAGAACGGTTCAACATTATTATCCATACCTAAAAACAAATTCCACTTGCAAGATTTGGTATGATAAAGATTATGAACCTCCCAAGGGGGCAAATCAAACAAGCGTGCTTTCTGCACACGATTCTTCAGATTAAATCTTAGCAATCACATGTGACTAATAATATTGCCCAAGATAAAAAGTATTGAATCTCTCTTTGATTCGCTACCCATGATAAGTCAAAGCAATAGTTACCAATCCCACGTGATCCTATTTAAGGGATGAAGGTTAAGAAACAACGAACCACTGAGGTCTAATTCTTCCTTGTTCAGTTCTGAAGAATTTATCCCCCTGTAGGTCCTATTCAAATAGATCACCATGCACTAGTGTAATCTCTTGGTCAAGACAAACCAATCTGAGCCTTACACCTCAACCTTTCGTGATGGGTTGTTCATTCCCATCTAGGTCGTGAATGGCATACTTTTAGTTACAAGGGACTGTTAATTTAATCTTCTGTGATCTGATATCACTAAATTAACTACAATGTAACACGTCTTTAATTATTGAACAGCTTATGCAAAGAAATATATGTAACATTCAATCATATTTAAAGCATCGATGATAAACAATTTATTTCAAAATAAGTCCGAAAATTCAGTTTTAGATTATTCAAAGTAAAAAGCATACTTTTCAAAGATAATCCCAACAAAAAAAAGCAAAACCATTTTCACCGGGAGGACAAAGATGGGGTGGTGTTCCCAAAACCGACCCACTCGTGATCTCGCCGAGAATAATGGGGGGCTCTAGTTCATCTCACAATGATCGATAATGGGGCTTTTTGCAACATCCTTTTAAAAAGACTCGACACGCTTTCTACGATTTCCACTCCTACGCCGAGCCTTATGAGGTCGGAATTCGGGGTTTCGGGAACCAGCCTAATGATGCCTATGGGATGATCCGCCTATCCGCCGAGATCACATCAACCTTCGACGTTAAAGTGAAGGCAACGAGGCAAATTGGACTTTGTAATCATCGATGCTCCATCAAATTTCAATGCTTTCTTCGGCTAGCCTTTTCTAACATGAGTTCGGGGCGCCTCGCCCCTACTTTTTTATTGTATTAAGTTTCCCGACCGACGGGAAGATTGGCACCATCAAGGGTGACCAGATTATGTAAGAAAAAAATTTAACTTACACTTGCGTCGATTTAAATTTCGCTTTTTATTTTGGTAGAAAAAAATCCGAGGTGGGGCTAAGTTATGCGAGCGAACTCCACCCTCGGAAAGAAAAGAAAGTAATGAAATGAAGATAAATAGTGTAGTAGAAACAAATGTAACACCTATGGAAGTTGACGTCACAGCTAGAGAGAAGCCTTCACGAGATTTACCAGATTTGGAACCTCGCATAGGTTTCGAACCAATGGAAGTCGACTCCGAACAGTGAGAATTCAACCTCGATCCTAGAACGGGGAGAAATGATCAACAAGCAACACCGATCGAAGAGCTCGAAACAATCCCAGTCGACCTTGATCATCCAGAACTAAGTGTGACCATCGGAACACGAATTCCCAAATGACCGCGAGAACTATCGATAGATTTCCTCAGCGAGAATCTAGACGTATTCGCATGGTCACATGAGGACATAGTCGGCATCGATCCCGAGGTCGTATGCCACAAACTGAACATCGATCCGACGAAGAGTCCAGTGTCCCAGAAAAGAAGGAAGTTCGGTCCAGAAAAATACGCAGCTCTGGCCTAGGAAGTAAAGAAACTGCTAGATAACAAGTTGATCGAGCAAGCAGATCAGCCACAGTGGGTGGCCAATGCAGTGCTAGTAATAAAAGCAAACAACTCTTGGCGACTATGCATCGACTTCACCGACCTCAATGAGGCCTGCCCGAAGGATTACTTTCCAATGCCGCACATCGATCACCTCGTAGATAGCACCGTTAGACACAAGATGATGACGTTCATGGATGCGTTCGTTGGGTATCACCAGACTGCCATGGACAAAAATGATCAGCAACACACATCTTTTCTGACAGAGAAAAACGTGTATTGTTGGAAGAGGATGCCATTTGGTCTGAAGAACGCAGGGGCAACCTACCAGCGTTTGGTAAATCGAATGTTCACCGACGAGATTGGAAAGACCATGGAGGTGTACATCGACGACATTGTGGTGAAAAGTGAGAAGAAGGAGGACCATCTGTGCCACCTCGCCCGGACCTTTGACATCTTGAGAAAATTCAACATGCGCCTGAATCCCAAGAAATGCAGTTTTAGGGTTGGTTCGGGAAAGTTCCTGGGCTATATCATCAGTCAGCGGGGTATCGAAGCTAACCCTACGAAGATCAAAGCCATCATGGACATGAAACCACCTCGCAATGTGAAAGAAGTCCAAAGATTAACCGGTTGTCTCGCAGCTCTCAACAGATTCGTATCCAGAATGGGGGATAAGTGCAAACCTTTTTTCGAAGCCATGAAAAAAGGAAAGTTCTCATGGACCCCGCAATGCCAAGCCACATTTCTGAAGCTCAAAGTGTACCTCTCCGACCCCCAGGTCTTGGCAAAACCCATACCAAGGCGAGAAGTTATTTCTGTACCTCGCGGCCTCGGGATCCGCTCTTAGCGCGGTGTTAGTGCGA
Organism: Stenogyne calaminthoides; assembly: GCA_037126765.1. Lineage (NCBI taxonomy): Eukaryota > Viridiplantae > Streptophyta > Magnoliopsida > Lamiales > Lamiaceae > Stenogyne > Stenogyne calaminthoides. The sequence goes on along the minus strand of JBBCBC010000003.1, from coordinate 1,497,056 downwards.
GCAGAAGGTCAGTACCATTTGCCTATATACTTCGTCAGCCAGACTTTGAATGATACCGAGCACAAGTACCCACCACTCGAGAAGCTCGCCTATGCCTTGATTATGAGCGTCCGGAAGCTTTGACAGTATTTTTTCGATCACCAAATAGAAGTCCTAACTACCATGCCACTAAGGCAGGTTTTGCACCGACCTGATACAGCCGGAAGATTGTTGAAATGGTTAATTTAGTTAGGACAGTTCAGGATCACCTTCGCACCCCGAAATGCGATCAAGGCTCAGGTCCTCGCCGACTTTCTCACCGAGCTCACCTTTCCAGAAAAGACACCGGAGGCAGCCGACATCCCATGGACATTGCATATCGACGACTCTTCGACGAGCACCCAAGCAGGGGCTGGAGTGGTCCTAATCAATCCCGAACAACAATCCTTCACCACGGCTGTAAGTTTTGATTTTCATGCCACCAACAACGAAGCAGAGTATGAGGCCTTGATAAATGGCCTGGAAATGGCGATGTCCATCGGTGTGCGAAAATTGAAAGTTTACAACGATTCCCAGTTGGTCGTATGCCAGATGTTAGGAGAATACGAAGCACGGGGTGAACAAATGAGGAAATACCAGCAGATAGCGAAGAGCCTCATCGAAAAGTTTGAGGAGGTGCAAATAGAGTTGATACCTCGAGCAGAAAACACACAGCAGATGCACTAGCTCGGCTTACACGCCGGAAGGCGCCGCAGATATGGACAACATAGCGAAGCATTAAACTCAACACTCCCCGGAAAGTCACATCATCATCGACATAAAGGAAATAACTTGGACGAACCAAGCGAGTCCATCAAACATTCATAGGGAAGTCCTTCCGGATCGCGACCCCCTAAAACAATTGATTACCGGGTCGAGACTACATCGAGAAAGGGATACTGCCAGAGGATAAGGTCGCCGCTCGCCGATTACAACTAAGAGCAGCGAGGTACGCCATCATCGACGAACAACTTTATAAGCGAAGTTTCTCTTTTCTACTTTTGAAATGCGTCACCCCGGAAGAAGGCCAAGTGATCCTGAAGGAAATCCACGAAGGAGATTGTGGAAATCATACCTCAGGCCAGTCTCTCGTCTACAAGACGATCATACAAGGCTATTATTGGCTAACTTTAAGGAAAGATGCGATTGCATATGCAAAGAAGTGCCAACAATGCCAGTTTTTCGCCCCGACGTTTAAGCGAGCTCCAGAGGAGCTCACATCAATCTACAGCCCATGGCCTTTCGCGAGGTGGGGAATCGACCTGATCGGTCCGTTCCCAAAAGCCCTAGGTAGTTCGAAGTTTGCAGTGGTTGCGGTAGACTATTTCACCAAATGGGCGGAAGCAGAACCTTTGGCTACCATTACCCAAGAGAAAATCATTCGATTTATATGGAAAAACATCATTTGTCGTTTTGGCTTACCACAAGCAATCGTCACAGATAATGGGAAGCAATTCGATGGTTTCGAGATCAATGCCTTTTTCACGAAATGGAAAATCGCAAAGCTGTTCTCCACCCCCTATCACCCCCAATCCAATGGGCAGGTTGAAGCTGTGAACAAAATAATCAAACACACCCTGAAAACTCAACTCATTGAGTCAAAGGGATTGTGGGCTTTCAAGCTTCAGAGCATCCTATGGTCATATAGGACCACTTGCCAAAATTCAACGGATGAAACACCTTTTGCTATGGCTTTCGGGACGGAGGCAGTCATACCAGCCGAGGTCGTGGTCAGAAGCCATCGAACATTGCAGGCAGTCACAGAGGACAAAGATCAAGCCATATCTCTCTGTCTCGACCTCCTCGAAGAAAAAAGATTGGAAGCCAACTTAAGAAACGCAAACTACAAACAAAAGTCGGAAAAATACTACAACTCAAAAGCAAAAATCCGAAGATTCAAGGTTGATGACCTCGTCTTAAAAAGGATCCTCGGCGTCCAGAAAGGAGTTTTCGGTCCAACTTGGGAGGGACCCATGAATATTTCGAAATGCCTCCCAAATGGGGCTTACCGGCTCGAGGACTTGGAGGGCATTCCCGCGATGTATCCGTGGAATGCGACCTACCTGAAGAAGTTCTACCAATAACTATGAGTTGTAAAATCCAGATCGGTGGTATATTTCTCCATGAATTACGACTTATAACACAGGCTTGCTCCATCTTTTCACATTTACGAACTTGGGGGACTGGTCCCCGACCTCTCATGAGTTCGATCAGAAATAGATTCGCAAATGAAAAAGTCTAAGTCGGCTAAGCCAAGAACACATGAAGGCTAGTATGTCGCATACCCAGTCTAAGCCGACCTCGGTTGCATACCCAGTCTAAGTAGGCTAAGCCAAGAACACGGGAAGGCTAGTATGTCGCATACCCAGTCTAAAAAGCCTCCTGGCATCGATACCAAAATTAAGTCGGGTAAAGCCAAGAACACGTGAAGGCTAGTATGTCGATACCCAGTCTAAAGCCGACCTCGTCGATATCCTATCTAAGTTTAATAAATCAAGTCGCTATCAATTAACAAATCATATCATTATGATTTTTATCCAGATGTTCAAGAAGACAATCTGCGAGAAGACAAGATACACAAAATAAAAAAGCATTCAAACCAGGAAGCGAGAAAGATAGAAATGAAAAGGAACTGCGATTTCATTAATAAACGCCCGAAGGCAGCGAAGTCCTACGCCCCTTAGGCAAACACTTACACACCCCGAAGGGCAACCTAACTAGCTGATAAGAAAACCCCGAAGGGCGATTACAAAGGGTGCCCGAAGGCATTTGGCATACTTGCCACGTAAAAACCATCCTAGGAATCACCAAGGAGCATCCGAGGTCCCTCAACAGGTTGGTCATCGTGTTTTGCTCAACCTCGGGAATCTCGACGCCAACCTGATTCCCTTCATCATTTCCACCATCATCACCACCAACAACCTCTCTACCATCGCCATCCTGGCCATCATCCGTTTCTTCATTCAACAGCCCGAGCAACTCCTCGGGATCATAAAGATTAGCACCTGGGGGTAGGAAACTGAACTCCACACCAAAGGCAGCAAGGTCTTTGATGGGAAGATCATCCCCCTCCCGAACATGGTTGTTACGCATGTATCCGGCGAGCATCTCGGACATCGCTGACTTTGCTCCATCAGGGTCGCCAGCTCGATGACAAGCCCGAACAGTGTTAGGAAATGAGTGGATATAGGCCAGGTTGGAGGCATGATGGCGCTCCAATTTCACAGTGGTTGGAAAGTCATGGACCTCAGCTTCTAACCGGCAACACCGAGCCTCCACCTCAGCAGTCCTGTCCATGCTCTCTTTCACCTTTTGATCTCGGAGCTCGAGATCCTTCGCCATCTGGGAGGTTTTCTTCTCCAGCTCGTCCCGTTCCCGGGTCACATTTCTCAATTTCTTCTCGACCGCAGCTTTTGCATTGATAGCAGCCTCCCGCTCTTTCGATGACCTGGCCAAGTCTACCTTCATCAACGAGCAATGCGCTTTAGCTTTCTGGGCCTGGATCTTTGCCCGTGTTGGGGAATTAATTGCACGGATCTATTCAGGATGAATATTTAAATACAAATTTAATTCTAACAATTATTACTAGCTTGAATTAATCCTATATTAATTCAATCAACAAATCATGCATATAAACAGTTCACATAAATCCTACGCATGCAGAATTGCTACGGGTTTATGTGAACTAACCTCTTGGAGTGGCAATGGTCTCGTCGATAAAAACACACCAAAAAGCCTTCCCAAGTATTCCCTAGTCCTTGCTCATCAATCCGGTGGAAGGAAGCTCGCGAACAATTAACAAAAGGGAAAATAAAAATTTATTGCACCACCTTTGTGGATTTACTAATTTTTCCAGCACATGGAATTGTACTTAGGAATGAAACACTCATCCCCCATTTATAGAGGGCGTTGGTCGAAAATTTTGTGCATGAATAAGATGGGAAAATCTTTTTCTTGATCTTCAAGAAATCTTGAATATATCCAATATATTCTTTTCTCCATATTTAAAATATTCCACAAAAATCTCAACTCCCTTTTGTTATGGTATTTTCGAAAATAATAAGGAGTAAGAATCTAAGATTTGGATCTTCTTGAATTTATGAGATATTCTTGTATTCCAAGAATACATATATTCCATAATATCTTTTCAAGAAAATCAAGAAAATCTTTCTTTCCCTTATTCTTTCAAGATTTTCGAAAATCATCATATAAATAACCAAGTGGGAGATTTCTTGAATTTAATGAGATAATCTTGTATTCCAAGAATACATATCTTCATTCCATAACAATATTCGAAGAAAATCTTTCTCCCCTTTTATTCATATTTTTCGAAATTAATGAGGAAAAATAGCAACAAAATTTATTTTATTTTTAAACACCTTTTTTCAGTTATTGGACTTTATGTTGGGCTACTTGAGGGGCCTTTAGGAGAATTAAGATTGGACCTTCCAATGGATCTTGAATTATCAATATTGAGCCACAATATTATTCAAGCCCATAAATATTAATTAATCCCACTACATAATTAATATTGCACTATCCATCTTAACCCATATTACAGTCAATATGACTCCCGATTATTATTTCCCGTGTTTAAGATTATCTAGCCCATTAATTAATTCAAGCCACTGAAATAGCTTTCCATTAATTAATATCTTTTATCCTTGGTAAAGGAACGGTTCAACATTATTATCCATACCGGAAACTAGTTCCACTTGCAAGATTTGGTATGATAAAACTTATGAACCTCCCAAGGGGGGCAAATCGAACAAACAGTTTTGCACACAATTCTCCGTATTAAATTTTAGCAATCGCATGTGACCAATAATATTGCCCAAGATATAAAGTATTGAATCTCGTTGATTCTCTACCCGTGATAAGTCAAAGCAATACTTACTAACCACACGCGATCCTATTTAAGGGACGAAGATTAAGAAATAACGAACCACTGAGGTCTAATTCTTCCTAGTTCATTTCTGAAGAATTTGTCCTCCTCAGAGGTCCTATTCAAAAACACTAAACATGCACTAGTGTAATCTCTTGGTCAAGACAAGCCAATCTGAGCCTTACACTTCAACCTTTCACGATGGATTGTTCATTTCCATCTAGGTCGTGAATGGTGTACTTTTGGTTACAAGGGACTGTTAATTTAATCTTCTGTGATCTTGTATCACTAAATTAACTACAATGTAACACGTACTATTTATTGAAATTAGCTTATGCAAAGAAATATATGTAACATTCGATGATATTTAAAGCATCAGTGATAAACAATTTATTTCAGTAAATAAGATCGAAATTCAGTTTGATTATACAAAGTAAAAGCATATTTTCTAGTATAATCCAATTGGCATGGATTTTAATGTGTTTATTTATGCAGCATATAAATTGTGGTTTTAATTCGATTCGTTTGGATTTGTTTTGCCTCGTGAGAAAATCCACGAGTAGACTAGGATTTGTTTGATTTGATCAATGTAATAGACTAGTCTAGATCTAGGTTTATTTATTTTTGTAAATAAATTGTAACCGGATCGGGAACGAAGAGACAAAGAATTAAAGGACAAAATCCGTAATCGGGCGTGGGCGGCGGGCATCGCCACGCTGCACGACGGGTGTAGGCGAGGTTTAGCCAATGAGCCAGAGCGGTGAGTAGGCTATGCGACGGCGGGCAAAGCAACGCGTACTGCGTCGCGGCCAAGACGAGCCAAGCAGACCAGCGTCAGACGCGGATGATACAAGGCCGGCTTGAGCAGGGACGCTGGGTCACGAGGTCGCGGGCGAGGCGGAGGTGGAAGATGCTGCTGATGGACGCGTGCCGCTCGAGAGCTACCGACGTTTTGCCGATGGTGCGGCAAGGGGTCGTCTAGGCCAAGTGGCCGGGCTTGGATGATGGGCGTGCATCCCATTGCGAAATGTTTATGGGCATTTTGAGATGAAGTATTTTTCGAGACGAATGAGTGGGAGAAATTCGAGACGTGTTTCTTCAAGATCAAGCCAAGAAAAATCAAACCATGACAATTGGATAATTTGTGCCCAATATGTTTATTTTTCTGTTTTGCTTGATTTATTTGTGCTATCTTATGCTTTATTTAATTTGTTTAAATGTGTTTGCATGAGGGTTGCCAAATGGAAAAATCTCACCTTCAAAATTACTAAGTATGTTAAACAATTAATTGACAATTTTATTCCGGATAATAAAATTGAATTAATTTTGACCTCCATGATTTATTTATTTGTGAATTCTTTTGGAGAAATTCCCCCAACGGGACGGTCAAAAGATAGCTTTCACATGAATGAATTCCAAACAGATGATTATGGGTTATTACTAGTGGCGATGATGACCCTTCCAACGAGGCTCGATCAAAGCAAAATAATAATCCTGTATTTAATCATGGTTATTACTTAGGTATAAAATTGATATGCATATACTTCCCCGAAGTCCCTGTCAATTTTATATTGGTCAAGTGGGAGCCAACTATTAATCTGGATATTAAAGGTTTGTAACTGTTCTTGTTTGTAACCTGCTTGAATGTGTTTAAATAATGACCCACCCAACGTGGCTTATTTAAACTGTTTTGAGATGTTGGCTGGTGCATGTTCATATTTTTTTGAGATTTTAATATGATGCATGTGATTGAACCTTGTGATATTTTTGTGCTTATGCATATTATTATTTATTTCAGTTCAGCATGTCGCAACCTTCTAATCCACTATCGAATATACCTAAAGACCTTTTACTTTTTGGTAAAAACTATTTTGGTTGGAAACACAAACTAAAATCTGTCCTAACCGCATCATCTTCCGAATGGGTACTTGATTCACCAAAACCTGAAAAACCAACTAAGGATGCCGGAATATGGGATGAGATGATTTATGGTGAATGGGAGCTGGGAAACGGTTTGATGAAGGAAACAATTCTGGCACATCTGTCAGATGCGTTGAGGTACCTTCATCAAGAATATGAGTCAACTGCAGACATCTTAAAGAATCTCGAAGCGATGTTCTACATCGCACCCCATATGGCAGTCCAAAGTGTGAAGCAAGAAATTGCTCAGTTAAAATTGGAAAAAGGGACGACTGCAGCGCAGCATGTCCTTAGGTTTATGGTGCTATTTGAGGAACTTGAGATCCTCGGCGAAAAATATGACTTCAATGCTAAGATTGATTTCATTCTCCAATCCTTACCAAAGAGCTATAATCACCACTATCTTGAGTATCTAATGGAAGATCAAGATTTGACAGTGGATGATCTTGTAAATGCTTTGACTTTGGTTGAAAAGGAAGTGGAGCGCGAGGAAAAGAACTTGGGAAAACATAAATCTTCTCTTTATCCTAGATCAAGTGGTGATAAGGATGATGAAAAGAGAAGAAGGTTAAACCAAGAAGACTCAACATCAAATAGAAGCATGGGATCAAGCATGAGGAAAACTTTGTAAAGCGGGAGAGTAGGATAATTGAGGTCAGCCTGTTCCGATCCCAAAAGGGATGGAAAGAAAGGTAATTCTCACGCACTAGTTGTTGAAACTTGTTTAGCGGCGTATGCCTCCCATTTTGTGGGTGGTAGATACGGGATCCACTAATCATGTTTGTTTCATTACAGGTGTTCAAGCGGACCCGACAACTTAGTGGGATTGAGGTCCTCATCACACTGGGCGATGCTACGAGAGTGGCAGCTGAAGCAGTGGGAGAAGTGCACCTGTCTTTTGAAGACAGAGTTTTAATTTTGAGATATTCCTTACGTTCCGAAATTTTAGAAAGAATTTGTTTTCAGTTTCTAAACCTTTTATGATGGATATTCGGTTACTTTTTAATAAAGTTGTTACCATTTTTCTTTTTGATAAATTTATCTGTCATGGAACGTTGTTGAATGATCTCTATAAAATTAACTGTGCACACCACTCACGAAATGTATCCTATAACACATCAATTGTTTCCGAAAAAAGAAAATGTTCATCAAACGTGAACGAGGCATTTGGCATCTACGATTGGGTCATATAAATCCAAAGAGGATCCAAAGGTTGGTGAGAGATGGTTCACTAGGGCTTCTCCAAGATGAACCAATTCCAACCTGCGAATCATGTTTGGAGGGTAATATGACCAAGAGGGCATTTGGAGCCAAGGGGAATAGGGCCAAAGAAGTGTTAGAGATCGTTCACACAGATGTATGTGGTCCAATGTCAACCAAAGCAAGAGGAGGTTATGAGAATTTTATTGATGATTACTCAAGGTACGGTTACATTTTCCTTATGAAGCATGAATCTGAGACCTTTGAGAAATTCTAAGAATAGGGAAAAACATATCAAGTCTCTATGATCTGACCGGGGAGGCGAATACCTCAGCGATGAGTTTTTGAACTACTTATCTGATGAAGGGATTGTATTCCAGCTCACTGCACCCGGAACCCCTCAACAAAACGGGGTTGCAGAGTGAAGAAACATAATTCTTTTGGAAATGGTTAGATCAATGATGAGTTATGCGGATCTTCCCGAGTCGTTCTGGGGTCATACCTTGGAAACAGCGACTTACATTCTGAACTTGGTGCTATCCAAATCGGTTCCCAAAACTCCCAAAGAATTGTGGACCGGGCGCAGGCCTAGTATGAGACACATGAGAATTTGGGGGTGTCCGGCCTACGTGTTGGACAAGGAAGCCGGTAAGTTGGATCCTCGAACAAAATTAAGGCTGTTTGTAGGATACCCCGAGGGAACAAAAGGTTGTATGTTCTATAGTCCCGAAGATCAAAAGGTGGTCATCAGCACCCACTTTAGATTTTTGGAAGAAGACTATATGAACCAAAGAAAATCCAGAAGTGAGATTACCTTAAATGAGCTTAGAGGGCAAACCTCAGTGCCAACTATACTAGATGATATACCAAATGATACGCTTTCACAACCAGAGCCTCGTCGTAGTGGGAGGGTTGTTAGACAGCTCGAGAGATTCATGGGAATAGGAGAGTCCTCGGACTTGATTCCCGGACAGGTCAAATCAGACCCATGAACATATGACGAGGCACTCCAAGATAAGGATGCAGATTCTTGGCAAACAACAATGAAAGCCGAAGTGGGTCCTATGTTTCATAATAGAGTGTGGGAGCTAGTCGAACCACTTAATGGGGTCAAACCCATTAGATGCAAGTGGGTATATAAGAGGAAAAGAGGACCGGACGGGAAGGTTGAAACCTTTAAATCAAGAGTAGTGGCGAAAGGTTATACTCAGAAAGAAGGGATCGATTATGAGGAAACTTTTTCGCCCGTAGCCATGCTTAAGTCCATCCGCATTCTCATATCGATTGCTGCGCATTTCGACTTTGAAATCTGGCAAATGGATATCAAGACAGCTTTCCTTAACGGAAGTCTTGATGAAGAGATCTATATGCAACAACCCCAAGGTTTCATTGAAACAGGCCAAGAACACCTAGTTTGTAAGCTCAAGAGGTCCATTTACGGACTCAAACAGGCATCCAGAGCTTGGAACCAAAGTTTTGATCATGTAATAAAGTCTTATGGGTTTGATCAAAACGAGTTTGAAAGTTGTGTGTATAAAAAGCGTGTCGGAACTGCATTGGTATTCTTAGTACTGTACGTAGATGACATTGTGATCATCGGGAACGATGTGAAGGTGTGATCAGACGTAAGGGCATGGTTTTCAAAACAGTTTGATATGAAAGACTTAGGGAAAGCCGGACACATCCTTGGGATCAAGATCACTCGAGATCGCAAGAAAAGGATGATCGGGTTATCGCAAGTTTCATACATAGACACTGTCTTGAAACGCTTCAGCATGCAAGATTCCAAGAAAGGATTCGTACCTTTCAGACTTGGAATCCATCTATCCAAGAAAATGTCCCCTAAGACGCAAAAGGAGATAGATGACATGAAAGGCATTCCTTGTGCTTCGGCTGTCGGAAACCTTATGTATGCAATGCTGTGTACGAGACCGCATATCTACTTTGCCGTAGGCATGGTAGCAAGATATCAAAGTAACCCAGGGATAGCGCATTGGACGACAGTTAAAAACATTCTGAAGTGTCTAAAAAGAACTCGGGATAGAATGTTGATTTATCAGTCAGATACTCCAATCCCCATCGGCTACACGGACTCGGATTTCCAATCAGATTTAGATTCCAGAAATTATCTGCCTCGGTTAGTGTGTTTCCATTTGGGAAGTGTATCCATCAAATGGACGAGTGTGAAGCAGAAATGCATCACTGACTCAACCATGGAAGTCAGGTAAGTAGCTGCTTGTGAAGCAGTGAAAGAACCGATTGGGCTCTAGATCTTCTTAGTGGACTTGGATGGTGTTCTGAATTTGTCTAGCAATATCTGCTAGGGGCAGTTGCAAATTCAAGAGAACCAAGAGTCTACGAGTCAAACAAGCACACTAAAGGAAAAACATCTTATACGAGAAATCGTTAAGAGAGGAGATATAGATGTGGCAAAGATAGCGTCTGAGGACAACCTAGCAGATCCATTCACAAAGGGTCTGCCTCTGAATACATTCGAGAGACATGTGGGTGGAATGAGTGTCAAGACCGTTCACAATCTGCTTTGAGTATAAGTGGGAGAAATTATTAGGTTCGTGTAGGTGACATTAGATGTCACGGACTACGCGAGACATGTTGTAGTATACTTAAAAGCAGACTTTGAGTATAAGTGGGAGATTGTTGGGATTATACTGAAAAGTATGCTTTTTACTTTGTATAATCGAAACTGAATTTTCAGACTTATTTACTGAAATAAATTGTTTATCACTGATGCTTTAAATATGATTGAATGTTACATATATTTACTGCAAAATTGTTTAATAATTCGTACGTGTTACATTGTAGTTAATTTAGTGATACCAGATCACAGAAGATTAAATTAACAGTCCCTTGTAACTAAAAATACGTCATTCACGACCTAGATGGAAATGAACAACCGATCGCGAAAGGTTGAGGTGTAAGGCTCAGATTGGTTTGTCTTGACCAAGAGATTACACTAGTGCATGGCTGATGCACTGAATAGGACCTACAGGAGGATAAATTCTTCAGAACTGAACAAGGGAGAATTAGACCTCAGTGGGTCGTTACTTCTTAACCTTCGTCCCTTAAATAGGATCACATGGGATTGATAACTATTGCTTTGACTTATCATGGGTAGCGAATCAAAGAGATTTAATACTTTTTATCTTGGGCAATATTATTGGTCACATGTGATTGCTAAGATTTAATACGAAGAATCGTGTGCAAGTACGCTTGTTTGATTTGCCCCCTTGGGAGGTTCATAAGTTTTATCATACCAAATCTTGCAAGTGGAATTAGTTTCCGGTATGGATAATAATGTTGAACCGTTCCTCGACCAACGATAAAAGATGTTAATTAATGGAAAGCTATTTTAGTGGCTTGAATTAATTAATGGGCTAGATAATCTTAAACACGGGAAATAATGACCGGGAGCCATATTGACTGTAATATGGGTTAAGATGGATAGTGCAATATTAATTATGTAGTGGGATTAATTAATATTTATGGGCTTGAATTATATTGTGGCTCAATATTAGATATTCAAGGTCCATTAGAAGGTCCAATCTTAATTCTCCTAAAGGCCCCCTGAGTAGCCCAACATATAGCCCAATAACTGAAAAAGGTGATTAAAATAAAATAAATATTGTTGCTTATTTTTCCTAATATTTTCGAAATTTATGGATAAAAGAGGGAGAAAGATTTTCTTTGAATTTTGTTATGGAATGAAGATATGTATTCTTGGAATACAAGATTATCTCATTAAATTCAAGAAATCTCCCACTTGGTTATACATAGTGATATTTTGAAATATTTTGAAAATAGAGGGCAAGAAAGATTTTCTTAATTTTCTTGAAAAGATATTATGGAAGATATGTATTTCTTGAAATACAAGAATATCTCATAAATTCAAGAAGATCCAAATCTTGGATTCTTGCATCATCAAATTTTCGAAAATAATGCCTCAAAATAGAGGAGGTGGAATTTTGTGGAATATTTTAATTATGGGAAAAAGAATATATGAGATATATTCAAGATTTCTTGGTGATCAAGTCTTTTCCCACATTGGTTTTCTACTGAAAAATCGACCACTTCTCTCCTATAAATAGGGGGTGATTCTTTCATTCCCAAGTACAATTCCATGTGCTGGAAAAATTAGCAAATCCACATAAGTGGTGCAACAAAGTTTATTTTTTCCTTTTGTTAATTGTTCGACAAGTGTCCTTCCACCGGATAGTTGAGCAAGGGCTAAGGGAATACTTGGGAAGTTGTTGGGATATTTTAGTTTTGATGAATTATGCCAAAACATTATCAACTTGTGTTTTTTGAAGCTAATTTACAGATAACAAGTTGAGGGGGAACGGAAGAACAAATTGAGGGGGAACTCATGAAATCGATTTAAGATGATCGAGATCGACGAGGTCATAGACGAGGCCGATCAAGATCGGATGAGAAGGATGAGTTCCGAAGTTAATCGGGCGTCTAAACCGACCGCAATGCGCTTTCCCGATGCGCTTTTTTCAGAATGTACCGATCATCATGAAGATAAAAATGTAGCGGTGATCACCGTGGCGATTCTTATGCTTGGTGATTTCTATAGCGATTTTCGATGCGCTTTGTCGATGCGATCCGATGCAAGGCGGACTGATTCTGCTGAGCTGATCCGATCAGTGAGCCGATCGATCAAAGCACCGTAAATCAGCCCGATGAACAAAGTGATTTCAAAGAAATGATGAACAAAGGAAATCAGCCCGATGAACAAAGGATTTCAAAGAAATGATGAACAAAGGATTTCAAAGACACCGTAAATCTACAGATTGATTTCAAATGACCGATCAAAGCACGTAATCGAAGCGATGAACAAGAATCCCATGAAATGATCGATCCGTTAGACACACAAAAGCAAATTGATCAATAAGAAGATAACAACATATATGGATGTGACATAAAGTTGCAAACAACAGTGCAAAATGACAAAGAAAATCTGGAAGATTATTAGTATGGATTTGAATATTACTCTCCAACGGTAATATTCAAATCCACACTATAAATACATTGCACTATCTTCAAAAGAAGATAATGGAGGATCTGCAAAGTGAAATTAAAAGCCAAATATTCAAGCAACTCCATTCAAGAACACAGAGCATTACATATCAAAATTTACCCAAGAGTGTTCTTCATTGTATCTAAGCAAAAATGCCATATCCTAAGCTTAGAGAGATTTTCCCATCCTTAGCATTGAGGCTAAACATATGTAAGGGAAAATCTCACCCTAGTTGGAAACCAAACAAACCTTACCAAAATCAGTTTGATAGGTTAAGTTTGTAGGTGAGTGGGAACTCGATAAACATCTAAGCAATCCCGAAAGGGAGGGTAGGCAATCCCGTGAGGGTGATAAGTCCCGTTTGAGTGAGAACTCGGTAAACATCTATAGGCGATCCCGTGAGGGTGATAAGTCCCGTTTGAGTGTGAACTCGGTAAACATCTGTTGGGTGTTGGACTAACACGGTAAACTAAGTCCAGTTGGTTAAGTCGGTGCCCCATGAAGGGAAGAGTGGATGTAGGACGAGTTGTCCGAACCACTATAAAATTGTGTGTTCTTTACTGCTTTATGTTATTACTTGCCTTATGCATTCGATTATAAGCAAAACACACATCGTTCTTAAAAGCAAAAAAAAATAAATTGGAATCACTCTGCCCTCACCCATATTTTATATGCATTACATGGTATTTTCCGCATTCTTGGGTTTTCAAATCGGGACCATCAGAAGTCCTTTTGGTTAGTCCGTCCAACCGAATTCACTGCCATCCCGAGAGGTACGTTCACGTAAACCCGTAGATTCTGCATGCGTAGGTTTTACGTGGCTTATTATATGCATGATATGTTGTTGCAATTATTATTTGAATTAATATAGGATTAATTCATGCTAGTAATAGTTAAAGAATTAAATTTGTATTTAAATATTCACCCCGAATAGATCTGTGCAACTCATTCCCCAACATTAAGTGTATTACAGCATGTCTCGTGTAGTTCCTAATACGTGACATATAATGTCACCTACACGAACCTAATAATGTCTTCCACTTATACTCAAACCAGATTGGCAACGGTCTTGACACCCATTCCTTCCACATGTCTCTCGAATGTATTCTGAGGCAGACACTTTGTGAATGGATTTGCTAGGTTATCTTCTGACGCGATCTTTGCCACCTCTATATCTCCTCTCTTAACGATTTCTCGTATAAGATGGTATTTCCTTTCAATGTGTTTGTTGGCCTTGTGGGCTCTTGGTTCCCTTGAATTTGCAACTGCTCCGGCATTGTCACAATAAACAGTGATTGTGCTGGGCAAATTCGGAACTACATCCAAGTCCACTAGGAAGTTCTTGAGCCAAACCGCTTCTTTCGCTGCCTCGCAAGTAGCTACATATTCGGCTTCCATGGTAGAATCGGCGATGCATTTCTGCTTAACGCTTCTCCATGTCATGGCTCCTTCTCCCTTGCAAAACACACTACCGGAGGTAGATTTTCTGGAATCTAAGTCTGATTGGAAATCCGAGTCCGTGTAGCCGATGGGGATTAGACTATCTGACTGATAAACCAACATTCTATCTCGAGTTCTTTTCAGATACATCAGAATGTTTTTAACTGCTATCCAATGTTCTTTCCCCGGGTTACTTTGATATCTTGCCACCATGCCAACGACAAAGCAGATATCTGGTCTCGTCTACAGCATTGCATACATAAGGCTTCCGACAGCCGAAGCATAAGGAATGCCTTTCATGTCATCTATCTCCTTTTGTGTCTTAGGGCCCATTTCCTTGGATAGATGGATTCCATGTCTAAAAGGTACGAAGCCTTTCTTGGAATCCTGCATGCTGAATCGCTTCAAGACAGTGTCTATGTATGAAGCTTGCGATAAGCCTATCATCCTTTTCCGGCGATCTCGAGTAATCTTGATCCCAAGGATGTGCCCGGCTTCCCCTAAGTCCTTCATATTAAACTGTTTTGAAAGCCATGCCCTTACATCTGATAACACCTTTACATCGTTCCCGATGAGCAGAATGTCTTCTACGTATAGTACTAAGAATACCAATGCAGTTCCGACACGCTTTTTGTACACACAACTTTCGAACTCATTTTGATCAAACCCATAAGACTTTATTACTTGATCAAAACATTGGTTCCAACCTCTGGATGCTTGTTTGAGTCCGTAAATGAACTTCTTGAGCTTACAACCTAGGTGTTCTTGGCCTTTTTCAATGACGCCTTGTGGTTGTTGCATATAGATTTCTTCATCAAGACTTCCGTTAAGGAAAGCCGTCTTGACATCCATTTGCCAGATTTCAAAGTCGAGATGCGCAGCAATCGACAAGAGAATTTGGATGGACTTGAGCATTGCTACAGGCGAAAAAGTTTCCTCATAGTCGATCCCTTCTTTCTGAGTATAACCTTTCGCCACAAGCCTTGCCTTGAAGGTTTCCACCTTCCCGCCCGGTCCTCTTTTTTCTCTTGTACACCCACTTGCAACCAATGGGTTTGACCCCATTAAGTGGTTCGACTAGCTCCCACACTCTATTATGATCCATAGAACCCATTTCGGCTTTCATTGCGGTTTGCCAAGAAACCGCATCCTTGTCTTGGATTGCCTCGTCATATGTCCATGGGTCTGATTCGTCTTGTCCAGGAATCAAGTCCGAGGACTCTCCTATCCCCATAAATCTCTCAGGCTGTCTCACAACCCTCCCACTACGACGAGGTTTCGGTTGTGTAAGTGTGTCGTTTGGTATGTCATCTTGTACAGTTGGCACTGAGGTTAGCCCCCTTAGCTCATTTAAGGTAATCTCACTTCTGGGTCTCCTTTCGTTCATATAGTCTTCTTCCAAAAATCTAAAGTAAGTGCTTATTACCACCTTTTGATCTTCGGAACCATAGAACATACACCCTTTTGTTCTCTCGGGGTATCCTATAAACAACCTTAATTCTGATCGAGGATCCAATTTTACGGCTTCCTTGTCCAACACGTAGGCCGGACACCCCCAATTTCTCATGTGTCTCAAACTGGGCTTGCGCCCGGTCCACAATTCTTTGGGAGTTTTGGGAACCGATTTGGATGGCACCAAGTTCAGAATGTAAGCTGCTGTTTCCAAGGCATGATTCCAGATCGACTTGGGTAGATCCGCATAACTCATCATTGATCTAACCATTTCTAAAAGAGTTATGTTTCTTCGCTCTCCCCACCTCGCTTTTGTTGAGGGTTTCGGTGCGATTAGTCGATACAATCCTTTCATCGACAAGTAGTTCAAAACTCATTCTTTCGAGGTACTCACCTCCACGATCGGATCGTAGAGACTTGGTACGTTTTTCCCTATGATTCTCTGCTTGAGCCTTAAATTCTTTGAATTTCTCAAAGGTCTCAGATTTATGCTTCATAAGGAAAATATAGCCGTACCTTGAGTAGTCATCAATAAAAGTGACGAAATACTCATAACCTCCTCTTGCTTTGATTGACATAGGACCACATACGTCTGTGTGAACGATTTCTAACACTTCTTTGACTCTATTCCCCTTGGCTCCGAATGCCCTCTTGGTCATTTTACCCTCCAAACATGATTCGCAGGTTGGGATTGGTTCAACTTGGAGAGACTCCAGTGAACCGTCTTCTACCAACCTTTGGATCCTTTTTGGATTAATATGTCCCAATCTAAGATGCCATAGAAGTGTCTCGTTCACGTCTGATGAACATTTTCTTTTATCGGAAACAGTTGATGTGTTATAGGATGCATTTCGCTAGTGGTGTGCACAGTTAATTGTATAGAGATTATTCAACAACGTTCCATGACAGATAAATTTATCATAAAGAGAAATGGTAACAACTTTATCAAAAGTAACCGAATATCCATCAATATAAAGTTTAGAAACCGAAATTAAATTCTTTATAAAAGTAGGAATGTAAAGAACATCTCTTAAAATTAAAACTCTGTTTTCAAAAGACAGGTGCACTTCTCCCACTGCTTCAGCTGCCACTGTCGTAGCATCGCCCAGTGTGATGAGGATCTCACTCCCACTAAGTTGTCGGGTCAGCTTGAACCCGTGAAGCAAACATGATCAGTGGATCCCCGTATCAACTACCCACGAATGAGAAGTATACGCCGCTAAACAAGTTTCAACAACTAGTGCGTGAGAATTACCTTTCTTTCCGGCCCTTTTGGGATTGGAACAGGCAAACCTCCATTGTCCTTACCGCTGTTGAAGCACTTCCTCTTTGGATTTTCCTTGACACCACAAGCATTTCTCATCTTACCATTGCCCTTGGCAACAATTGAGTTTTATTGCTTATGGCTTTTGGTTCTCTTCTTCTTCTTGCCTACCCTTGGCCTAGAAGATGAAGATGGACCACTTGCCGTTCAAAGCTTGAGTTTGGTGCCCCATCAACATCTCTGCCAAGACCAAAGATTGCAACAAATCAGCTAGCGAGACCAAAATGCTAAAAAAATTTTGGGCAGAGAGTGAAGTACCAAATTCATCTGAGTCTCCAGACTATAATCTGCACTCAGAACCTCAAGTTTGTTCAGATGGGCCATCAATTTTGAGGACGTAATGTTGGGGAATGATTCACACAGATCTATTCGTGGTGAATATTTAAATACAAATTTTATTCATTAATTATTACTAGCATGAATTAATCCTATATTAATTCAAATAATAATTGCAACAACATATTATGCATATAAAAAGTCACGTAAAACCTACACATGCGGAATCTATGGGTTTACGTGAACGCATTCTCGGGATGGCAAAGGGCTTTGGTCGGACGGACTAACCAAAAGGACTTCCCAAGTATTCCCTTAGCCCTTGCTCGACAATCCGGTGGAAGGATACTCGCGAACAATTAACAAAAGGAAAAAATAAACTTTGTTGCACCACTTATGTGGATTTGCTAATATTTCCAGCACATGGAATTGTACTTGGGAATGAACTAATAATCCCCTATTTATAGGAGGGAGGGTGGACGAAATTTATGTGATATTTCAATGTGGGAAAAGACTTTTCTTGGTCACCAAGAAATCTTGAATATATCCCTTTATATTCTTTTTTTCCATAATTAAAAATATTCACAAAAAATCCACCTCCTCTATTTTATGGATGATTTTCGAAAATTAAGTGTCACAAGAATCCAAGATTTGGATCTTCTTGAATTTATGAGATATTCTTGTATTTCAAGAAATACATATCTTCCATAATATCTTTTCAAGAAAATCAAGAAAATCTTTCTTGCCACTATATTTTCAAAATTTCGAAATTTACCTCATGAATAACCAAGTGGAGATTTCTTGAATTTAATGAGATAATCTTGTATTCCAAGAATACATATCTTCATTCCATAACAAAATTCAAAGAAAATCTTTCTCCCTCTTTTATCCATAATTTTCAAAAATTTAGAGAAATATTAAGCAACAATATTTATTTTATTTTAATCACCTTTTCAGTTATTGAACTATATGTTGGGCTACTCAGGGGGCCTTTAGGAGAATTAAGATTGGACCTTCTAATGGATCTTGAATATCTAATATTGAGCCACAATATAATTCAAGCCCATAAATATTAATTAATCCCACTACATAATTAATATTATCAGACTATCCATCTTAACCCATATTACAAATCAATATGGCTCCGGTCATTATTTCCCGTGTTTAAGATTATCTAGCCCATTAATTAATTTAAGCCACTGAAATAGCTTTCCGTTAATTAATATCTTTTGTCCTTGGTCGAGGAACGGTTCAACATTATTATCCATACCGGAAACTAATTCCACTTGCAAGATTTGGTATGATAAAACTTATGAACCTCCCAAGGGGGCAAATCAAGCAAGCGTACTTGCACATGATTCTTCGTATTAAATCTTAGCAATCACATGTGACCAATAATATTGCCCAAGATAAAAAGTATTGAATCTCTCTCTGATTAGCTACCCATGATAAGTCAAACTGTTGGGAAAAAGATAGTTTTGATAAAAGTTCCAGAAACACATGTAATAGGACCAGTCAGACCTTAGTTGGAAGAACAAACACTGAAAAGTGCATCTGTTAACCAATAAGAACAAGACACGTATGATCGAAGCCTACAATTAAGGGATTTGATGCTGCTCTCTCTAACGGCTATAAAATACAAGTTCACGCTTTTGGCCATGCCGTTCCTGAAGCACGTCACATCAATCTCAAAACCTACCTAATATAAACGAAATTCAAATTGCTCTCCAACGGCTCTTTGATTTCAAGGTCTATAAATATGGGATCACACTTCAAAGTGAAGACACGGAAACACTGAACAATCAAGAAGCTCAAGCAATTATCAGATTTCCGCACGAAGAACACGATCAAGAAGATTATTTTATTAAGTGTTCATCCCATAAGTTCTTAGCATAGAAATCTTTTCATCTAAACACTAGAAAAGATTTCATAGTTGGAACCAAAACAATCTTATCCAAACCCAAGTTAAAGCAAGATTTCATAGTTTCTAGGAACCAAAAACAATCTTATCCAAACCATAAAAACTAAGTTCAGGCTGGTTAAGTTGGTGCCCCTTGTGATAGGGAAGAGTGGACGTAGATATCACTATAAATCTTGTGTGCCTTTTACCGCTTTGATTAACACAATTGCACATTTAAAGCGATTCTAAGTTGAGATCAAATCCAATGATCCAAAGCCACCTAGAACTAACTTTGGAATCGGATTCTTAAAACTGGTTTTTCACAATAAAACTTGGTTTATTTTACCCAAACTCGATGATAATCTAATACGCTTAGTGCGATTAGTAAGTTGGTTATTTCAAACCGATTATGGAGGTTGCAAGATTGACAAAAAGACAACCTCAAGAACATGTCACAAACCCGTTTTTTTAGGAAGTAAACCTTGGTTCTATCTCGTGGTTTTTCAAAGAATCTTTGTGGTCGATCGAATCGATCTTGAAAAACCTCTAAAACTTATTCATTTTCCCAAAACATATATGGATAACACCTCGTATGTATCATGATCTGCGAGGTTCTCAATCGATGAGTATCAGATTGGGCCATATATATGTCCAACCATCTAGGTTCGATTATAACATCGAAGAGGACCCATCAAGAATGTACAACTATATTCTGGAGGAGATCCGCAATAAGTCTTGTAATTTAAAAAAGCCCAAAATTTGATGGATGCAATCACTCGATACTATCGCAAAGGCATATTATCATGAAAACAATGGATAAGGTCAAGATGCAAGCATGTGGATGTCGAGGAAACCATTTTATAAGACATCATGTTGAAAAAATTGAAGAATATCGAAATGGAAAAGATTCTATGTCAATAAATTTAGAACTTGGTAAGAGATGTCGATATTCAACTAAAAATTTTAAGGTCTCCCAAAGAAATGGGACATGAAGGTCACGGCCATTGCCAAGACATTTCAAAAATGAAGCCAAGTAGCTTGTTAGATTCAGAGAATTGTGTAATGAGCTAGGTGCCCCGCCGAAGCCTCAACTTCCAAATCGATCTTTTAAGGAGAAAAAAGACCAATGAGCCCAAAATGATTGATGGATTGTTCTCCCAGAAACTAGAGAAATCAAATGGTTAAGATTCTATAAAGATTATCAACATAGCAGGAAGAAAGGAGACCGAATCAATGATTGAGTTTGGTATCTCAATTGATCGGAAGATCGATGAAAGAAAAGAGATAATCTAAATGATGAGAGAAAGAGATAACCAATCGATTCAAGAAGCTCGGTTATCGATTAAAATCACCGAAGATCATACGATCGACCGAAGAAAAGGTTATCGATTAAAGGAAACTCTCAATTTAAAAAAGGAATATCAGAGAGCAAATCAAAGAAGTTGGGTTATTTTACATCTTTGTAATACTCCTCGATTTTTCGTCCCGACAAGAAGATATTCAACAAGATCAATTCTCTTCGATTCATGGCCGAGGAGGAGACCAACCGATTAAAGCCTACAATCGCATAAGAAAGCGAGAATTTACACAACAATGGAATAATAGAACTTTTCATTGATAAAGACCCGAAGACCGTAAATAATCGATTACATTACAAGTTACAAGTACAAAGGACCCAAATCGGTTTAAAATTACATAAAGTCATAACCGAAAATTAGCCCTAAACCTATAACCCTAAAACCCTCATCCTAACCCCGAAAGAAGAAAGTCTAAAATCATCTCGAGAGAAGAAAATTTTTTTACAAAATCATCTAAAACCGCTCAAGACATGAACATTTTTCCCAACGACTAACAAGAAGGGTGAGAGAACCTTTCCTCAAAAGAAATCCTAAAAAAGGTGTAATCCGAAGTTTCGTCAAAAGATACACCAAAAGCCAAACATGTATCTAATAAGGAAAAGAGCGGCGTTGATAACCGTAAGGGATTTCCCAACTAAAGCATCAGAGCCCCCGGTTCTTCGAAGACCTGAACCTCGATCAATGGACTCTCAACAAGCCCAATCGAGACCCAATCAAGGTCACCGCCTAAATGGAAACCACCACCTGTGCCGAAAAGAAATTGATGTTCAAAGACCTTATGGGCACATGTGTTGCATGAA
Organism: Stenogyne calaminthoides; assembly: GCA_037126765.1. Taxonomy (NCBI): domain Eukaryota; kingdom Viridiplantae; phylum Streptophyta; class Magnoliopsida; order Lamiales; family Lamiaceae; genus Stenogyne; species Stenogyne calaminthoides. The sequence continues at coordinate 1,475,445 of JBBCBC010000003.1, read as the reverse complement.
AAGAAGACAAAATCAGAAAAAGATAAATCCCAAGTCTTCTAAGTTGAAATAATCATACTAATCGATATAAAGAGACGATGATTATGTTGATAGTTGTCAAATCAGCCTTCGATCAAGACCAATAGAAGTATATCAAACTCATGTTTTATATCGGATCGCAGTCTCCGCCAACAAAGTTGATCTTTACGATAGTCATAACGATAGACACACAAGGTGCATACGGTTAGGATGAAACTTTCTTCCAAAGGATTCGTAACCTGAGAATGATGATCCAAGTAATCGAGTCTGTGGTGGTAAAGGAAACTTTATCGCAACAATTGTATGTGAAATCTTTGATGACTATCAAGAATCGAGCCACTCAATGTATTTTGCTAAAAGGAAAGGATAAAGGACAACAGGTTGATTTGAGAAGAGTTCCAAATCATTGAAAAAAGAATGGGATAAAGGTGTTTTAGTGGAAGGACTTCCCGAATGAAGTTTCAAAGGATCGCATATGTATTGTATGTCGGAAATAAAGGGTTCACCGAGAATGCATGTTTTTTTGGACAAAGAAAGATAAGTATGGTGAATGGGTTATTCCAAGTTTACTCCGGTTAAACATTGAGTCCAATTTATAGAGGCCAAAACAAGGGTGCAAAAAATGCAAATTTGATTTCAAAAATTTTTGCCTTTTAGAGAAATTTGGACGTCACAAAAAAATGAAGATGCAATCCGAGGAATGTAGAAATCACGCGATCGATAATTGGATAAATTTACTATCGAATTGACATATCAAGATATACAAACACGATAATTAAGGACGATTCCATGTCAAATCAATGGGAAGAGTCCAACTTTTGGGAATAGGGACTACTATTCTAGACTAAGTTTTAAGGTTTACGGTAACAACTTATCCCAAGAATTGGCTTGAGAAATTCGAGAAAGAATCGAAATGGATTAAAAAGAATCAACCAAAATTCCATTACATTCACCAGATCATTCAGATCCTAAGGTACGTAAAAAACTCTTTACGATAAGGAAGATCGAATTTGAACTTGAAACCTCAACAAATCACCGGATATATTCTTACAATGGATCATAATTCTCGAGAAAATGAACATAAATGATCTCCAAACCGACGTTGAAGGGGACCTCGAACTTCAACCGATCCGATTATCGAGGAAAACTAGACATCGAAGGAAATCGTACACAAAATGAAACAATCGGTTGAAAAAAAAATGGTTGGGAAATTATAAGGTTTAGGAACCGGCAGATGCAAAACTAAGATCAACAAGTGGAATCAACTTCAAAGTGGTATTGACCGATTACTATATCACCAATCGACATCGCCTTTTCTTTTCCCTTGTTATTTGCTTATTTATCGGATTTTATCTCTAATTATTTTTATTTGCCTTTAACAACCAAGTGTACCATTTAAGAAAAGTTCTTTTTATTACAAGCTTATGTCAACGAGTGATATCCCGCAAATCATTTAATGCGGACGATGGAGAAGATACATGTATTAATTCATCTATCAAAATGAGCTTTTAAATCCAAAAGGTTTTCAGATGTCGTGATGGGACCAAATGAATTCCCAACCATTCGATCAAAACCGCTTAATCTGGATCGCCTAATCTTTTCAAAGATTGATTGATCTTCCAAATCTTGTCTTTTTCCTCCTCATCTTTATAAGGTTCATCAAAAACCCACCTAGAAGTTTTTCCAAATCACAAAATCTTCTTAGTGTTTTATTTTTAAAAAAACTCTCCAGAAGTTATTTTCTTTTCAAAGCGATTCAAAGTGTTTTTCTTAAGTCTCAAATCCGTAAAAAAATGTAATATTCGGTAATTTCTGATAATTTGATGAATCATTCTTTTAAAACCATTGATCTTAAAGATTTTGTCAATCGCCGATATCCTAAAAGCCATTATGTTTTATTGTTTCTTGGTTTCCGATATGTGATATTCTTAGTATTTATGCACAATTTTAACCAAAAAGAATACCTAAAAGATTGAATCTATCTTATCTCAATTGATGAAGATCACTCAACCGAATCGGTATGGGTAAAATAATGTGCAACTATCGATTAAAAAGGAAACTCTCAATTTAAAAGGAATATCATTAAATCAAATAAGGTTTTACATCGAAGTCGACAAGTTTCAACAAGCAAATTCACAGTTAAAGCAAAGGATCCTAAATTTACAAACAATGGAAGTAACTTTTTTTATTGAGGAAATTACAAGTTACAAGAAAAGGACCCAAGGACTTGAGAAATATTGTCCTAAACCTATAACCCTAAACCTCATCCTAACCCAAGAAGATGCAAGAGATTTTAAAGATGCTCTCCCCCCACTTAACAAGGGTGAATTTAAAGAAATCCTAGAATTTAAGAGGTGGATTTCTAAGCCAGAGCCCTTAGACTCAATGGAGAAGAACTACTTTTGGTTCAAAAGACCTTATGGGCACATGTGTTGCATGAAAAAATTGAGTTGATATAACGGATCACCATTTAATGAGGATATAAACTCATGTTTTATATCTGAGTCTCACTAACCAAAAGGATCGAGAAGTGTCTTCGAATCTGCATAATGAATCCGCCATTGGTGGTAAAGGAGCTCAACAATTGTATGTGAAATCTTTTGATGGAGAATCAAGATGACAACAGGGTTGATTTGAGAACGAAAAAGCTCAAGGTCGAAGAGGCCGACAAACATCATACGTATCGTGAATGGGTTTGTCACAAAACAATGCTTTAAGAGGAAATACCGATTGTTGTTGTTTGATATTTTGTCAAAAACAATTATGGGTATTTCATTCAAAAAGCCTTTAGAAATTTATATCAAGATATGCTCTTAAGATATACGATTTATAATTACGCAAATCAAATCAACTTAGCAATAGGGACTACTATTCTAGATGGTTTTGCAAAATAATTGATCCCAAGAATTGCCAAGAACATCAATTGGCATGGGTTCCTAAAGGCCATTCTTGAAACCTCAACAAATCGAACATGATAAATTTGGAGTTGATTCAACCGATGAGGAGGATCGAAGTCTATCAAAATGAAATGAAGAAAAGAAGAGGGATCAATTATAATTTCAAAACAAGATTGCAAGTTAATCCTACAAGACAAAATGCCAAATGTCGGTTATTTGAATCAGAATCTGCTTTTATTTGGATTTTAGGACGATACGAAGATCCCCGCAAATCAAGGCATTCCTCTCCACCAAATGAGCTTTTAAATCCATATTTGGGCCCAACCATTCGATCAAAACCGATGATAATCTTTTCAAACGATTGATCTTCCAAATCTTGTCTTTTTTCCTCCCCAAAGGTTCATCGAAAAAGGGGAAAAAACTTAAGCAAAAACTCTCGTCTACAAAGTGTTTTTTCCCCCTTAAAATTTGCAATCACGATAAAAAATTCTTTTAAAACCATTGAAGGTCCAGAAAAGAGGCAAGAATTAAGTTTTATTGCAGCATCACATCCTTCCAAATGTTTTATTGTTTCTCCATGTGATATTTGTCTTAGTATTTATGCATTATTTTAACCGAATCTATCTTATCGTTTTCGATCACTCACGGTATGGGTAAAATAATGTGCAACTATCTCAAAAAACATTAAGGATTGTCGAGACAAGTTTAATAAATTTATGGGTTACAAAGGATCCTAATCAATGGAAGTAGAGGAAATTACCGGGACTTGAGAAATATTAGCCGCATTGTTCAAAGATGCAAAGATGAAGCCCCTCGAATTCGTTAAAAAATACAAATGCTCGGGTTCAGAACTACTGCATTCGACAAACAAAAGAAGAGATCGACCGACGAATGAGGATATAACTCGTCTGTCAAAACGCTTCTACCAAAAGGACGAATCTCGGGCTTGCCACAGGAGAATCAAGATGAGCCGATTTAAACGAAAAAGCCTCATCGTGAGAGGTTTACAAACATCATACGTCGAAATCAAAGCCAATGCTCAAGAGGAAATACCGATTGTTGTTTGATATTTTGTCAAAAACAATTATGGGTATTTCATTCAAATTTCCGATGTCTTACATCGATCAAATCATGCGGAAAAGATGGGATAAATTGATGAAGCCAAGAACATCAATTTTGGCATGGGTTCCTAAAGGCCATTCTACTCCAAGAACATGATAAATTTGGAGTTGATGAGTGGAGGCAGTCTCTATCTCAAGAAGAGGATCAGCAATCTCAACAAGGTTGCAAGTTATCCTACAAGACAAAATGCCAAATGTCGATGGGGAAACGAATGGATCAAGCCCCAAGGCATTCCTTCCACCACTTTAGCCATATTTGGGCCACCAGACGATGATATCTGCCAACTCCCCCAAAGACGGGAGAAGGGAAAGCAGGAAGCAACTTCGCCTACACCAAAAGCCCCCCAAAGAAGAAAAGAAAACAATGAAGGTCCGTGAAAAGAGGTCAAGAAGGCGAAGGAATCTCCATGACTCGATGCTAGAAGATGAGTCGATGAAGAAAGAGCGCCAGATCATCCAAAAAATCAGGTGAAAATCACAGAAAACCTCAAGTTCTTTATCGCCAATTTGAGTTCTCGGTCGAGCCTATCGAGAATTAATTTCCACCTACTCAAGCACCACCGTAACCCTCCACATCTCATCAACCTAATCTGAACCGAACATGAATCGCCCGAACCTCTCGCAGTCTAGATCATCAAAGACCATCAATCCTTTAAAACCGAATCTTAAAGATTTTTGCGATAATTCACGAGGGAAAAAAATAGTCAAAATGCAAATCGAATGAGAAATTGATGAGATGTATCCTAATCGGGTAATGCCCATCCTGCTATTAGAGAACAAGTTATGGAGATCCTCACCTGGAGAGATCTCAGATTAAAAAGCTTCTCAGATTTTATAATGATTATTGAGCAAATGGGCGGTGCTGATGAGTTTGCAGATTTTGATTTCGATATGAGGAAATCTGCTAAAGTAGGATCACCAGCTGAGCTGATAACTACTGAATCTATCAAAGCTCTGATCCACAGGAAGCTAAGGTTGACTGAACAAGGCGAACCGGAGACTGCTCAAGAAGCTCTGGGCGGCGAGATGCTACAATGAAGGATACAGGAGCTGCCGATGATAGTGGAACTGGTGCTGCAGTTCATGACCAACCACTGGAGGCACAAACAACTGAAACTGATCAAGTGACGCAAAACATTCCAACATCTCATATCACCGCTGATCAATTTCAGGAAATCAGATCTTGTCTCAAAGATCTCCTGAAAGAAGAAGTTGAGGGAGTGATAGCTGATCAGAGGCAGATTGGCCTCAAAGAAATAACAGATCAAAGGGAATTGGCTATTTCCCAGATTGCAGCTATCAAAGATCAGTTCTCCCAAACTGTGACCACCGTGTCTGCCGAACTTATAAAATCCGTTGATGACAAGCTGATTCAGGTGGATCAACAACAAGTTTCTTTTCTGATGCTCACTGAAAAGCTCGAATTGACAGAAGAGAAACTTGACAAACTGATTTTTACACTCTCTATTGCCATGGAATCTGCCAAGACCGAAATGATCTCAAGGTTGAACATCTAATCGCCAAGTTCCGTGTTTATCTGTTCTGATCTCAACAGGGCAATATCAGTCAGTTTTGGATCCCTAACTTCCCACCTCACGCCTTTTTTTGATCAAACCAAAAAGGGGGAAGGACGGAGTGAGAAACCAACTGACATGATCAGAACAACAGAAGACCTAATTCAGACAGTTGAAGCCTATGGACAAAGACTAGACCATCTGGATCTCTTTGCTAACAAAGTCTCTGAAAAGATGGAAAAGTCAAAGGCAAGAAAGGTAGGCTCACCGCGAAAACCTTTGACATCACAAAAGGTAGTCATTGCGGGTGATGGGAAATCACAACTGCATACCAAATGCATCGAGACCCAACTCAGACATACCCCACCCTCTCGGACTAAAATAGTCACAAGAAGACAAACCTAGCCAGACATGTGCCGATAAAGGAATCGGGCCGAGAAATCGCCCAAAAGAGTTCAAGAGGCCCGAAAAAATGAAGAAGAAAGAAGGGCAGAAAAATTGACAGAGGCAGAAAATCTGAAGAAAAAATTCAGATCGAGAGCAAAGAAAGGAAAGGCTGGAAAATCAGTACGGAACCTCACCGCCAAAGAAGAGTTGATGAGATCATTCCAAAAATCTACTTGACATGCTAAGAGGTTTGAGGAATGGAACAAGATCAGAAGTGAATGGCTTCTGGATGCTTTTGTCCTTAATCTTGTTCCACGAGAAGAATCTCCAAATGATGAATTCCTCAACTGGTTAGAAAATAAATATCCATATTTTATGAAGTATCTGGAAAATGAGGCCAAACTTATCAATGTAAAAATATCTCGCCAAGAGTATGATCTGTTGGATTACTCGAAGAAGGCAGATGGCTCATTTGACAGACTGGCATTTCAGAGATTCTACTTTGACATCCTGAGCAAAACGCATATAACTGATCCTCAGCAGACCAATGATGTCAAATGGAAACTATATCAGATCTTCAACGTACCTCAAGATCAAAGAGAGATGCCAGAAGGATACAAGCCTAAAGAGTGAAGAATCAGAAGACTTCAAAGGATCATCTGTTTTTAAATTCAAACTTTTCTGATGTAACATGTAATCGACATATCTAATGAGAAAAGTTTATTTTCTGATCCTAAGACAAAATCTCATTGTCTTCTGATTATGTGCTCTTTACTGTTCTATATTTATCAACCGTGTTTGGTTTCTCAGTGTTTTGGTTTTATCAAAAGGGGAAATTGTTGGGAAATTTATAGTTTTGATAAAAGTTCGAAAACACATGTAATAGGACCAAAATCGGACACAAGAATGTATCGATGTTTATATTACCGTTTATAGAATACCGTTTGATAATTCTTTGTATAGAACAACCGATGTAATAGATAGGTCACATATTGAGGGGGAACCTCAATATGTATAAGTCGATCTGAAGATCCAAAGAAACGGTGATATCCCATGCACTGTAATGCTAGAGAAGAACAGAAGATCGATCGATCCGATCTAGTCGATATATCTCAAATTTGAAGGCATAAAGCTCAAACTCGAATACTTGAAGATCGATGACTTCCGGAAGATCGGACGGAGGAAGACCTACATCACCGAAATCGCTAGTTGAAGCTAAGTCAACCGCACCGAAGACTCCATCGGTAGATCGATCGGTTATATGATCGATCAAAGTCACCACCAGTGAAAAACCGATGTTTCACCTAATCATACGCCTCACGATCCGAACAAGAAGAATGTCAACCTTAGTTGGAAGAACAAACACCGAAAAAGTCGCGCTCATAACCAATAAGAACAAGACACGTATGATCGGAGCCGACAATTAAGGGATTTGATGTTGCTCTCTCTAACGGCTATAAAATACAAGTTCACGCTTTTCATGCTGCCGTTCAAGAAGACGTCACATCAATCCTCGCAAACCTACCTAATATAGCCCGAAATTCAAATTACTCTCCAACGGCTCTTTGATTTCAAGGTCTATAAATATGGGATCACACTTCGTGAGTGAAGACACGTAAACACTAAACAATCAAGAAGCTCAAGCAATTATCGATTTCCGCACGAAGAACACGATCAAGAAGATTATTTTATTAAGTGTTCATCCCATAAGTTCTTAGCATAGAAATCTTTTCATCTAAATTGATAGGCTACCTTAAACACTAGAAAAGATTTCATAGTTGGAACCAAAACAATCTTATCCAAACCCAAGTTAGGTTAAGTTGTTTAGCAAGATTTCGCATCTAGGGTTTCTAGTTACGATTTTAAGGATAGGTTGAGTGAGAACTCCTTAAATATCTGCCGATTGTCTTGGTTGAACTAACACATAAAACTAAGTTCATTGGTTAAGTTGGTGCCCTTGTGATAGGGAAGAGTGGGCGTAGGGACCTGGTTTGTCCGAACCACTATAAATCTTGTGTGCCTTTACCGCTTTGATTAACTGTCTACACAATTGCACACAACCTTTAAAGCGCATACATATTCTAAGTTGAGATCAGCTAGCACCAAGCTTCTGATCTGATCAAGCTTGACACTTCAGTCAACTGGTTAAAACACTAACTTTGGAATCTGATTTATAAAAACTTGTTTTTCACGGGAAAAACTTAAGCTTCCTCACACATCAGTTAAACTGATAATTACCGAACTAATCTGCCTTCAGGTGATTAGTAAGTTGGTTATCACCCAAATCGATTCACTTCAAGACTCGATCAAAGCTAATCGCCCTCACACCTGATCTGCACAAAAAGTTTTCAGAAGTCTATTCACCCCTCCCCTCTAGACTTCTGCCCTCACAAAACCCGTTCGGGACCTACACAAAGCAATAGTTACCAATCCCACGTGATCCTGTTTAAGGGACGAAGGTTAAGAAACAACGAACCACTGAGGTCTAATTCTTCCTTGTTCAGTTCTGAAGAATTTATCCTCCTATAGGTCCTATTTAGCGCATCAGTCATGCACTAGTGTAATCTCTTGGTCAAGACAAACAAATCTGAGCCTTACACCTCAACCTTTCGCGATGGTTGTTCATTTCCATCTAGGTCGTGAATGGCGTACTTTTAGTTACAAGGGACTGTTAATTTAATCTTCTGTGATCTGGTATCACTAAATTAACTACAGTGTAACACGTATGAATTATTGAACAGTTATGCAGTAAATATATATAACATTCAATCATATTTTAAAGCATCAGTGATAAACAATTTATTTCAGTAAATAAGTCTGGAAATTCAATTTCGATTATACAAAGTAAAAAGCATACTTTTCTGTATAATCCCAACAATCTCCCACTTATACTCAAAGTCTGCTTTTAAGTATACTACAACACGTCTCGAGTAGTCCGTGACATCTAATGTCACCTACACGAACCTAATAATTTCTCCCACTTATACTCAAAGCAGATTGGCAACGGTCTTGACACCCATTCCACTCACATGTCTCTCGAATGTATTCAGAGGCAGATGCTTTGTGAATAGATCTGCTAGGCTGTCCTCAGACGCTATCTTTGCCACATCTATATCTCCTCTCTTAACGATTTCTCGTATAAGATGTCTTTCCTTTAATGTGTTTGTTTGACTCGTGGACTCTTAGTTCTCTTGAATTTGCAACTGCCCCTAGCATATATTGCTAGACAAATTCAGAACACCATCCAAGTCCACTAAGAAGATATAGAGCCCAATCGGTTCTTTCACTGCTTCACAAGCAGCTACTTACCCGAGTCCCATGGTTGAGTCAGTGATGCATTTCTGCTTCACACTCGTCCATTTGATGGCTACACTTCCCAAATGGAAACACACTAACTGAGGCAGATAATTTTTGGAATCTATATCTGATTGGAAATCCGAGTCCGTGTAGCTGATGGGGATTGGAGTATCTGACTGATAAATCAACATTCTATCCCGAGTTCTTTTCAGACACTTCAGAATGTTTTTAACTGTCGTCCAATGCGCTTTCCCTGGGTTACTTTGATATCTTGCTACCATGCCTATAGCAAAACCAGATATCCGGTCTCGTTCACAGCATTGCATACATAAGGTTTCCGACAGCCGAAGCACACGGAATGCCTTTCAAGTCATCTATCTCCTTTTGCATCTTAGGGAACATTTTCTTGGATAGATGGATTCCAAGTTTGAAAGGTACGAATCCTTTCTTGGAATATTGCATGCTGAATTGTTTCAAAAACCAGTGTCTATGTATGAAACTTGCGATAACCCGATCATCCTCTTCTGGCGATCTCGAGTTATCTTGATCCCAAGGATATGTCCGGCTTTCCCTAAGTCTTTCATATCAAACTGTTTTGAAACCATGCCCTTACGTCTGATCACACCTTCACATCGTTCCACGATGATCACAATGTCATCTACGTATAGTACTAAGAATACCAATGAAGTTCTGAAATGCTTTTTATACACACAACTTTCAAACTTATTTTGATCAAACCCATAAGACTTTATTACATGATCAAAACTTTGGTTCCAAGCGCTGGATGCCTGTTTGAGTCCGTAAATGGACCTTTTGAGCTTACAAACAAGGTGTTCTTGGCCTGTTTCAATGAAACCTTGGTGTTGTTGCACATAGATCTCTTTATCAAGACTTCCGTTAAGGAAAGCTGTCTTGACATCTATTTGCCAGATTTCAAGGTCGAAGTGCGCAACAAATCGATAAGAGAATACGGATGGACTTAAGCATGGCTACTGACGAAAAAAGTTTCCTCATAATCGATCCCTTTCTTTCTGAGTATAACCTTTCGCCATTAGTCTTGCTTTAAAGGTTTCAACCTTCCCGTCCGGTCCTCTTTTCCTCTTATATACCCACTTGCATCCAATGGGTTTGACCCCATTAAGTGGTTCGACTAGCTCCCACACTCTATTATGAAACATAGAACCCATATCGGCTTTCATTGCTGTTTGCCAATAATTTGCATCCATATCTTGGAGTGCCTCGTCATATGTCCATGGGTCTGACCCCAGAACAACTCGGGAAGATCCGTATAACTCATCATTGATCTAACCATTTCCAAAAGAATTATGTTACTTCGCTCTGCAATCCCCGTTTTGTTGAGGGGTTCCGGGTGCGGTGAGCTGGGATACAATCCCTTCATCAGATAAGTAGTTCAAAAACTCATCGCTGAGGTATTCGCCTCCACGATCAGATCGTAGAGACTTGATACGTTTTTCCACACGATTCTCTGCTTGAGCCTTAAATTCTTAGAATTTCTCAAAGGTCTCAGATTCATGCTTCATAAGGAAAATGTACCTTGAGTAATAATCTCCTCTTGCTTTGGTTAACATTGAACTACGTACATCTATGTGAACGATCTCTAACACTTCTTTAGCCTCATTCCCCTTGGCTCCAAGTGCCATCTTGGTCATATCACCCTCCAAACATGATTCGCAGGTTGGAATCGGTTTAACTTGGCGAAGCCCTAGTGAACCGTCTCTTACCAACCTTTGGATCCTCTTTGGATTTATATGACCCAATTTATAGATGCTAAAGAAGTGTCTCGTTCATGTCTGATGAACGCTTTCTTTTCTCGGAAACAGTTGATGTGTTATAGGATACATTTCGTGAGTGGTGTGCACAATTAATTGTATAGAGATCATTCAACAACGTTCCATGACAGATAAATTTATCAAAAATAAAATTGGTAACAACTTTATTAAAAAGTAACCAAAATATCCATCATAAAAGTTTAGAAACTGAAAATGAATTCTTTCTAAAATTTCGGAACGTAAAGAATATCTCAAAAAATTAAAACACTGTCTTCAAAAGACAGGTGCACTTCTCCCACTGCTTCAGCTGCCACTCTCGTAGCATCGCCCAGTGTGATGAGGACCTCACTCCCACTAAGTTGCTGGGTCCGCTTGAACCTCTGTAATGTGAAACAAACATGATTAGTGGATCCCGTATCCACCACCCACAAAATGGGAGGCATACGCCGCTAAACAAGTTTCAAACAACTAGTGCGTGAGTATTACCTTTCTTTCCTTTCCTTTTGGGATCGGAACAGGCTGACCTCGATTGTCCTACTCTCCCGCTTTCCAAAGTTTTCCTCATACTTGATCCCATGCTTCTATTTGATGTTGAGTCTTCTTGGTTTAACCTTCTTCTCTTTTCATCATCCTTATCACCACTTGATCTAGGATGAAGAGAAGATTTCCGTTTCCCCAAGTTCTTTTCCTCGCTCCACTTCCTTTTCAACCAAAGTCAAAGCATTTATAAGATCCTCCACTTTAAAATCTTGATCTTCCATTAGATACTCAAGATAGCGGTGATTATAGCTCTTTGGTAAGGATTGAGAATGAAATCAACCTTAGTGTTGAAGTCATATTTTTCGCCGAGGATCTCAAGTTCCACAAATAGCACCATAACCCTAAAGACGTGTTGTCTTTGCAGTCGTCCCTTTTTCCAATTTTAACTGAGCAATTTCTTGCTTCACACTTTGGACTGCCATATGGGTCTGATTTCCAAACATCGCTTCGAGATTCTTTAAGATGTCTGCAGCTGACTCATAATCTTGATGAAGGCGCCTCAACACATCTGACATATGTGCCAGAATTGTTTCCTTCATCAAACCGTTTGCCAGCTCCCATTCACCATAAATCATCTCATCCCATATTCCGGCATCCTTAGTTGGTTTTTCGGGTTTTGGTGAATCAAGTACCCATTCGGAAGATGATGCGGTTAGGACAGATTTTATTTTGTGTTTCCAACCAAAATAGTTTTCACCAAAAAGTAAAAGGTCTTTAGGTATATTCGATAGTGGATTAGAAGGTTGCGACATGATGAACTGAAATAAACAATAATACGCATAAGCACAAATATATCACAAGGTTTGATCACATGCATCATATTAAAATCTCAAAAAAAATATGAGCATGCATCAGCCAACATCTCAAAACAATTTAAATAAGCCACGTTGGGTGGGTCATTATTTAAACACATTCAAGCGGGTTACAAACAAGAACAGTTACAAACCCTTAATATCCAGATTAATAGTTGGCTCCCACTTGACCAATGTAAAATTGACAGGGACTTCGGAGAAGTATATGCATATCAATTTTATACCTAAGTATTAACCATGATTAAATACAGGATTACTATTTCGCTTTGATCGAGCCTCGTTGGGAGGGTCATCGTCGCCACTAGTAATAACCCACAATCATCCATTTGGAATTCATTCATGTGAAACCTATCTTTTGACCGTCCCGTTGGGGGAATTTCTCCAAAAGAATTCACAAATAAATAAATCATGGAAGTCAAAATTAATTCAATTTTATTATCCGGAATAAAATTGTCAATTAATTATTTAAAACATACTTAGTAATTTTGAAGTTGAGATTTTTCAATTTGGCAACCCTCATGCAAACACATTTAAACAAATTAAATAAAGCATAAGATAGCACAAATAAAATCAAGCAAAAATGAAAAAAATAAACATATTGGGCACAAATTATCCAATTGTCATGGTTTGATTTTTCTTGGCTTGATCTTGAAGAAACACGCCTCGAATTTCTCCCACTTGTTCGTCTCGAAAAAAAATACTTGCCGTCTCGAACCGCCACGCCCAGCGGCTTCGCAGCCGTGATGCACGCCCGCATCCGGTGGCGGCTTTTGCCTAGGGCAACCTTTTGGACCTCGGCACCGCCCGTGGGTCCGTGCCGCCAATCGTTCTCGGCGGTGTCGGCGTCGTCCCGAATCTCGGCGACGGCGCGTGCGTCTGTGCGCATCATCAGCAGCATCGCCCGCCTCCGCCTTCCCGCGACCTCGGCCGCCCCAGCGTCTCCGCCGCGCCCCGGCTTCCGCCCGTCCGCTCGGCACTGGAAACAGCGCCCGCCCGTCTTGCGGCCTTCATCCTCATCTCAAGCGCTCAACCGCCCCTGCGCGTGCCCGGTAGCCCAAAAGCCTGCCCTCGCTGGTTTATTTACGTCCTTTAATTCTTAGTCTCTTAGATTTCGTCCTTTAATTTATTTAAAAAATAAATAAATCTAGATCTAGACTAGTCTATTACATTGATCAAATCAAACAAATCCTGAGTCTACTCATTGGATTTTCTCACGAGGCAAAACAAATCGAACTAATCGAATAAAAAAAAACCACGGTTTATATGCATGCAAAATAAAACATTAAAATCCATGACAATTGGATACTGCAAAAGCAGATCTAATGGTTCTACTATCCAATTTCAAATTTAATGTCCACGAATTAAATTACAATTTAAAAAATTCAGAGTCAAAACAAAGGCTCGATACGATTGTTGGGGAATGATTCGCAGATCTATTCGGTGAATATTTAAATACAAATTTAATTCATTAATTATTACTAGCATGAATTAATCCTATATTAATTCAAATAATAATTGCAACAACATATTATGCATATAAAAAGCCACGTAAAACCTACGCATGTGGAATCTACGGGTTTACGTGAACGTACCTCTCGACGATAGCGGTGGCTTTGGTCGGACGGACTAACCAAAAGGACTTCCCAAGTATTCCTTTAGCCCTTGCTTTCGACAATCCGGTGGAAGGATAATCGCGAACAATTAACAAAAGGAAAAAATAAACTTTGTTGCACCACTTATGTGGATTTGCTAATATTTCCAGCACATGTAATTGTACTTGGGAATGAACTAATCATCCCGTATTTATAGGAGGGAGGGTGGACGAAATTTATGTGATATTTCAATGTGGGAAAAGACTTTTCTTGGTCACCAAGAAATCTTGAATATATCCCTTATATTCTTTTTCCCATAATTAAAATATTCCACAAAAAATCCACCTCCTCTATTTTATGGATGATTTTCAAAAATTAAGTGTCACAAGAATCCAAGATTTGGATCTTCTTGAATTTATGAGATATTCTTGTATTTCAAGAAATACATATCTTCCATAATATCTTTTCAAGAAAATCTTTCTTGCCCACTATATTTTCAAAATTTTGAAATTTACCTCATGAATAACCAAGTGGGAGATTTCTTGAATTTAATGAGAGAATCTTGTATTCCAAGAATACATATCTTCATTCCATAACAAAATTCAAAGAAAATCTTTCTCCCTCTTTTATCCATAATTTTCGAAAATTTAGAGAAATATTAAGCAACAATATTTATTTTATTTTAATCACATTTTCAGTTATTGGACTATATGTTGGGCTACTCAGGGGGCCTTTAGGAGAATTAAGATTGGACCTTCTAATGGATCTTGAATATCTAATATTGAGCCACAATATAATTCAAGCCCATAAATATTAATTAATCTCACTACATAATTAATATTGCACTATCCATCTTAACCCATATTACAGTCAATATGGCTCCCGGTCATTATTTCCCGTGTTTAAGATTATCTAGCCCATTAATTAATTCAAGCCACTGAAATAGCTTTCCGTTAATTAATATCTTTTGTCCTTGGTCGAGGAACGGTTCAACATTATTATCCATACCGGAAACTAATTCCACTTGCAAGATTTGGTATGATAAAACTTATGAACCTCCCAAGGGGGCAAATCAAGCAAGCGTACTTGCACACGATTCTTCGTATTAAATCTTAGCAATCACATGTGACCAATAATATTGCCCAAGATAAAAAGTATTGAATCTCTCTGATTCGCTACCCATGATAAGTCAAAGCAATAGTTACCAATCCCACGTGATCCTATTTAAGGGACGAAGGTTAAGAAACAACGAACCACTGAGGTCTAATTCTTCCTTGTTCAGTTCTGAAGAATTTATCCTCATGTAGGTCATATTTAGCGCATCAGTCATGCACTAGTGTAATCTCTTGGTCAAGACAAACCAATCTGAGCCTTACACCTCAACCTTTCGCGATGGTTGTTCATTTCCATCTAGGTCGTGAATGACGTACTTTTAGTTACAAGGGACTGTTAATTTAATCTTCTGTGATCTGGTATCACTAAATTAACTACAATGTAACACGTACGAATTATTGAACAGTTATGCAGTAAATATATATAACATTCAATCTTATTTAAAGCATCAATGATAAACAATTTATTTCAGTAAATAAGTCTGGAAATTCAGTTTCGATTATACAAAGTAAAAAGCATACTTTTCAGTATAATCCCAACACGTAATCCCTTACGGGTTTGCCCTCCACCATTTTCAGCAACGACATCTCTCGCAAGGTGATCTGACGAGTCCCGCATTTTTGACTCGTCAGTTGGCTCATCTGATTTTGGTGTGTCAAGAATCCACTTGTGCTTTTGTGCAGTTAGGACAATCATAATTTTTCGTTTCTAATCAATATAGTTTCCATACTTATTCTATTGACTTTAAGTATAATAACAGTGGATTAAAAGGTTACGGCATGCTGAACTGAAATAAATAACTATATGCATAAGCACAAATATATCACAAGGTTCGATCACATGCATCATATTAAAATCTCAAAAAAAAATATGAACATGCATCAGCCAACATCTCAAAACAGTTTAAATAAGCAACGTGGGGTGGGTCATTATTTAAACACATTCAAGCAGGTTACAAACAAGAACAATTACAAACCTTTAATATCCAGATTAATAGTTGACTCCCACTTGACCAATATAAAATTGACAGGGACTTTGGGGAAGTATATGCATATCAATTTTATACCTAAGTAATAACCATGATTAAATAAAGAATTATTATTTTGCTTTGAACGAGCCTCGTGGGAAGGGTCATCGTCGCCACTAGTAATAATCCACAATCATCCATTTGGAATTTATTCATATGAAAGCTATCTTTTGACCGTCCCATGGGGGGAATTTCTCCAAAAGAATTCACAAATAAATAAATTATGGAGGTCAAAATTAATTCAATTTTATTATCCGGAATAAAATTGTCAATTAATTGTTTAAGCATACTTAGTAATTTTCGAAAGTGAGATTTTTCAAAATATTTTCTCATGCATCGCAAATTTAAACACAATTTAAATAAACATAAAATAATGCATAAACATCAAAACAAAATTAAACACATTGGGCACATATATCCAATTGTCACGGTTAATTTTTGTCATGTCTTGATCTCGAGAAATCGTCTTCTTCGCCTTCATCGTTCGTCTCGAAAGGTTCGCCACGTCAAGTGACGTCATCGACCAGCTCGCGGGTCGGAGTGCCCGCCTAGCACTCCCCCGGCCGTGTCGAGTGGCGTCCGTCTTGTATGCCTTGGCCAGTGCCGTCGCGTCGCCGCGGTGTACGTCTTCTTTCAGCGACCCTCGGCGGATCTCGGCGTCGCGCATTCAGCGTCTTTGCCCATGCCGATCCGCCTCGCGTGCCGCCTCGCCCGCCTCTGCTGCATCTTCTTGTCTTTGGTGTGTCTCCACCATGTCTGCCCGCTTTCGATCGCGCCACGGTTGCCAGCCGTGTCTTGCGTCCGTATCTTGATCGATGCGATCTGCTGCTTCGATCTCTCGGCCTTGCCCCCTGCGCTCCGCTCCGATTCGGATCTATTAAGTCTTTAATTCATAAATCTTTGTCTTGGCTCACGATCCGGTTTCAATTTATTTCACGATAAATAAATAAACTGAATCTAGACTAATCTATTACATTGAACGAATCAAATAAATCCTAATCTACTCGTGAATTTTCTCACGAGGCAAAACGAATTCGAACGAGTCGAATTAAAAACCACAATTTATATGCATGCATAAATAAACACATTAAATTCCATGACAATTGGATACCTGCAAAAAAAGATCTAGCAATTCTACTATCCAATTTCAAATTTAATGAAAACGAATTAAATTACAATTTAAAATTCAGAGCCCAAAACCGAGGCTCTGATACCATTTGTTGGGGAATTAATTGCACGGATCTATTCGGGATGAATATTTAAATACAAATTTAATTATAACAATTATTACTAGCATGAATTAATCCTATATTAATTCAAATAATAATTCAATCAACAAATCATGCATATAAACAGTTCACATAAATCCTACGCATGCGGAATTGCTACGGTTTACGTGAACTAACCTCTTGGAGTAGCAATGGTCTTGTCGATAAAAACACACCAAAAAGCCTTCCCAAGTATTCCCTAGTCCTTGCTCGTCAATCCGGTGGAAGGAAGCTCTCGAACAATTAACAAAAGGGAAAATAAAATTTTTTTGCACCACCTTTGTGGATTTACTAATTTTTCCAGCACATGAAATTGTACTTAGGAATGAAACACTCATCCCCTATTTATAGAGGGTGTTGGTCAAAAATTTTGCGCATGAATAAGATGGGAAATTTTTTTTCTTGATCTTCAAGAAATCTTGAATATATCCAATATATTATTTTCTCCATATTTAAAATATTCCACAAAAATCCCAACTCCCTTTTGTTATGGTATTTTCGAAAATAATAAGGAGTAAGAATCCAAGATTTGGATCTTCTTGAATTTATGAGATATTCTTGTATTCCAAGAATACATATCTTCCATAATATCTTTTCAAGAAAATCAAGAAAATCTTTCTTTCCCTTATTCTTTCAAGATTTTCGAAAATCATCATATAAATAACCAAGTAGGAGATTTCTTGAATTTAATGAGATAATCTTGTATTCCAGGAATACATATCTTCATTCCATAACAAAATTCAAAGAAAATCTTTCTCCCCTTTTATTCATATTTTCGAAATTAATGAGGAAAAATAGCAAAAAAAATTATTTTATTTTTAAACACCTTTTTCAGTTATTGGACTTTATGTTGGGCTACTTGAGGGGCCTTTAGGAGAATTAAGATTGGACCTTCCAATGGATTTTGAATTATCAATATTGAGCCACAATATTATTCAAGCCCATAAATATTAATTAATCCCACTACATAATTAATATTGCACTATCCATCGTAACCCATAGTACAGTCAGTATGACTCCCGGTTATTATTTCTCGTGTTTAAGATTATCTAGCCCATTAATTAATTCAAGCCACTGAAATAGCTTTCCATTAATTAATATCTTTTATCCTTGGTAAAGGAACAGTTCAACATTATTATCCATACCGGAAACTAGTTCCACTTGCAAGATTTGGTATGATAAAACTTATGAACCTCCCAAGGGGGCAAATCGAACAAGCGTACTTGCACACGATTCTCCGTATTAAATCTTAGCAATCGCATGTGACCAATAATATTGCCCAAGATATAAAGTATTGAATCTCGTTGATTCTCTACCCGTGATAAGTCAAAGCAATAATTACTAACCACACGCGATCCTATTTAAGGGACGAAGATTAAGAAATAACGAACCACTGAGGTCTAATTCTTCCTAGTTCAGTTCTGAAGAATTTGTCCTCTTGTAGGTCCTATTCAGTGCACTAAACATGCACTAGTGTAATCTCTTGGTCAAGACAAGCCAATCTGAGCCTTACACTTCAACCTTTCACGATGGATTGTTCATTTCCATCTAGGTCGTGAATGGTGTACTTTTGGTTACAAGGGACTGTTAATTTAATCTTCTGTGATCTGGTATCACTAAATTAACTATAATGTAACACATACTATTTATTGAACAATTATGCAGTAAATATATGTAACATTCGATGATATTTAAAGCATCAGTGATAAACAATTTATTTCAGTAAATAAGACCGAAATTCAATTTGATTATACAAAGTAAAAGCATACTTTCCAGTATAATCCCAACAACCCAACCATACTTCTCCCGGCTCCGTTCAAAGAAGGCCAAAGAACGACACATGTGAGCAATCCCTGAGGTCAGATTCTCGGAGAAGTGTTGTGTATGAGCTTCCTCGTGGAGATCCAGAGTCCAAGACCTAGGAGCATCTTCGACTATCCGCCGGAGGTAGGAAGGGTGGGTGTCATTGGCCGCAGGAGCAGGAGCTCGCGACCACAAGTAGTTACAGGTCGACTCCCCCCGAAATACTCCATCATCCAGTTTGTATCTGCAAGGCAACCGGACATAAACATGGTACACTCGAAATAAAATATAGAAATGAAGTCATAAGTAAAACGAGGTATATCGTTGGCGGAAATCTGGGTTCCACCCAAGGAAAGTGCGATCATCGGGATCGCGAGCCCAACGATGTGTGAGCTCAACAATCGTATCAGGGGTCCCCGCGGAACCCGAGGCCAACACTTTCCCACTCGGGGAGTCCCGGAGCACATCCATGTCCACGGACGTCCGGATGTGTTTAGGGGAGCTCCCCTCGGTTGCTCACATTTCGGCAAGAGTCCTTTTCTAGCCTCGGTCGGGGGCGGCGATAACTTTGGCCCTCGGAGGTGGGGCCCTAGTGGCCCCACCAACCACGACATCCTTCTTCTGGCTCGCCCGCTGCCTGGACAGAGCCAAGGCGCGAGAAACCTTTTCGCGCATCTTCTCGGCGTTCAAGTTTTGCATCTCGTCGGTAACTTTGGAGGATGTGAAACAGATAGGCTCAATGAAGGAAACTGAAGACAAGAAGAAGATCAGGAAATGACCAGAAAATAACCAAAGAAGTCGAGTCAACGCGAGTAAAATCCCAAAAAGCTTACCGTGGAAGGTCGGCGTCCAGCGACGACCGAGGTGGAACAGTTAGGCCCGCAAATTCTAGACACTTCAACCGTTGGAGGATGATCAGCGACCTCTAGTCCGGATCAATTAAGCACACCTGAACCAGCCGGACCAAGAAGGGAAGGGAGAGCTCGGATGACTTGGATTTCTTGGGAGCTGCAATAGGGAGAAGAAGTTAAATCAGTATTATGGAAAAGGGAAAAGCAAAAAAGCTTGCTTTTAAGAATCGCATAGTATCGAGGAATCTCGCGATATTCGAGGGCTTCGAGGGCAAAAACGGGACTCTGCCAGGCTCCCCCTACCAACCACCACTTCTCTTTCCAGTCTTGGACCTTGCTAGGGAGGTCCTCAACTATTTTCATATGAGGGCGGGCTTTCACATAGTAGTACCCGGGGTCTTTACCCCACTTCGCCAGCGAGATGAGAAGATTCATTTCCATGACAGAAGGGAACACCCGAGGTTGGATGCGGCCGAACAGAGATAAGATCCCGAAGATGGTGCTCCACCCATTGGGAGTGATTTGTGTCGGAGCTAGGCCCCAAAACCACAACAGCGAAGTAATAATAGGATAAAGCGAAAAACGAAGCCCAGCCTTCATTGTGTCACAGTTCATCGCCACACACCCATCAGGGACCTGGTCGGCATAATCGATCTTATAACTGGGAACCCAGAAGTGGACGTCGCTGGGGACTTGAAATTGTTCTCTCCATAGAAAAAGCTCAGCCTCGGTTACCGAGCTAGTTACCTCACCCGCAGCAAAAATACTGTTCGCACGAGTTCGGGTTGGTCGGGTGATCAATTCGCGAGGATGAGACATACTCTCCTCTATCTGCAGCCTGCGATCAACGTCGTCAATCTCGTCGTCATCACTCGGCACGTCGGGTACGACCTCGTCCGACAAGAAGTCGAACTCGGCTGGATCAATCGATCCCAAACTAGGCTCATCTCCTTCCTCCCCCACCATCTCCAAAACCTGAGTTTCCGGCACGATGGGGGCCGAAGACCTCCCCAAGGAGTCCCCCTCGGCCCATCGAAGGCGGCGTTTTCTCGATGTGACCTCACCCCTAGCCGACACAGGAATTCCACTCACCGTCTCCGAGGAGACTTCCAATACAGAAGTTTCAGGCCCACCGTGGCCACGTCGCCGGCGAATCATCACAATCGGAGCGGAACTCTCTGCCACGCTCCCCGAGTCCTCCCGATTCGAGGCAGACATTGTTCACCAAATCATAGGAAATGAAGAGAAGAAAGAGATCTAGGGCTTACCTGAGGAAAAAACGAACACCGGAATCGCTTGCACAAGAATCGCCAGAGCAACAAGGCAGTTATCGAAAGTTTGAAGAAGTGAAAAGTGAAAAACGAGAGGGGAAAGGGGTATTTATAGAAGGGTTCTAGGGCATAAGTGATTGGACTGCGGCTTTTCGCGTCCAGCATGTGAAAGCCACACGCCATCATTGCCTACTCTGAGTAGTCACGGCAGACAAGGCGAACAGCCGTCAGTTCAGCAATTTCCAAGATAACAACCACTCGTACGCAAGAAGCCACCGGACATCGAACCTCACGTTATTGACTAGAAGGATAGCTCATCCCCCTTGGCAAGCATAGACAAATGAGCTAGGGGCTATTGTTGTGGGCATATGGCATGAGGTCGGGCCCGACCTGGAAAGAAATAGAGGAGGACCGGACCACATTTTGCACAAGTATAACATCTCGTGGAAAGGATGGAAACGAAGGCATGCCAAGCACCGGTACGCGACCTGGACGCACCTCGCAGGTCGCGCACTGACACAAGTACGGAGCATTAATGGGGATGGGACCCGTGGCAGACGAGCAGCCCCAGGGACCTTACCTAAGAATGGCCTCAATCAGAGATGTGTCGGTAAAGGACGGTAATGATGAGTAGCTATGAGTAGATAGATGGCTAAATCCCTGCAAATCCGGATTTGCCTCGGGCGACGTCTCAGCTAGGAGCACGAGCTCTTGATCCCTCGAGCGACCTCCCAGCGACCTCCGACCTGGGTCACATCAATCATGTAGCATTTAATGTTTTGCAGAGCTATTTTCGGCTACTTGTCTTTGTAAATCGGGAGAGTGAGCTCCACTCTCTCAAACCTTATAAATAGGGGTCATTTATGACCAAGGAAAGGGAGAGAAATCAATACCTTACCAAACCTCTTGCAAATCTATTGCTCAAACTCTTACTCTCTCAAGCAATCATATAACATAAATACAATCCATCTTACACATTTATTGTTTGTGTCACTAAGATCATCAAGCCACATCTTAATCCATAATCCTCATATTTTAGTACACAACAAATACTCCCAGACTTTGAAAGTCTAAAAAAAATCTATAGACTCCACAACCAATACACCCCTTAGATTTTAAAGTAGAGATTAAGTTTTTTATAGTCCTGTAACTTTGCATTGTTTTGAAATTGATCCCACATGTTTTGAATTTTTGATTTTAGTCCTGTAAGTTTTTAAAATTTTTGAAATTGGTCCTTTCACCTGCTATAGCAGGCCACCAATCAGGTAACAACCATTTATGTAATTATTTTATTTTTTATTTTAATTTCGAAATACCATCTAAACTGTTTTAATCCTAATAATTTTATGTCGGGATTTTTGCATGTTTTTTTTAGGCAGAAATAGTGATTTTATGCTTATTTTAATTTATTTTTTTATTTTTTGGTCAGTTTAGACCCAATAAACTGACCTGATTTACTTTGTTTTTTAATGTACAAATTATTTTTAAAATCGATAAAAAATTTGGCCAAGATTATTATGATTAAAAAAGTTCAAGTGACGCTTCGAAATTAAAGGGAATACAAAATAATTACATATGTAGCGGTTACCTGCTTGGTAAATTGTTGTAGCAGGTGAAAATGACCAATTTCAAAATTTTTAGAAACTTACAAGACCAATTTCAATTTTTTTAAAAACTTATAGGACCAAAATCAAAAAGTCAAAATGTACGGGATCAATTTCAAAACGAAGCAAAGTTACAAGAGTACAAAAAATTTAATCCCTTTAAAGTATTATATACTAAAATTATCCTTAAATATTTTGTTTTCATTTATTTTATTCATTATTATATATAAGTTCATCTCCCTCCTTCCAATTTATTACTCTCTCCTCTCAAGTCATCTCAAATCATCATATTTACAAAAAAAATCAAAATCTGCACATTTTAAATATTGAATGTGCAAAATTACAATATATGTGCAAATTTATTATATATGTGCAGTTTATTATGAGGTGAGAAAAAAGTATTCCGAAAAGTACAATTTAGACACTATCAGCGCTGCTGCCAGCGGATAACAAAAAAATGTGAGATTTTAAAACTGCACATGTCCATCATTTATGTACATTGTTGTGTAAATAAGGACAATTGAGACATTTTAAAATAATTTTATGCTTGCTCAAAAAATCTTGTATAATGTGGAACATATCCAAGTTAAGTACAATCTGGAAGGAAGGTCAGGAGTCTTGTGTGGAAATGCACAATCTGAAATTTTTGGAAGTTTTGAAACGATATCATCTTCAAAGACGGTCAGTACAAGTTATACAAGTTGATCGACGGAATTAAATTTAGCACTTGGAAATGGATTCGGTCGCCTTTGTGCTTAATCAATCTATTTTATTTTTATTTAAAAAAATAATACATATCCAAGTTAAGCTTTTAAATTTAAGACATATATTAATTTAATTTGAGCAAATAAAAGTCTACAGTTGACCTCATATCGAGTATTAAATAGATATTGGTATGGAGTTGATGATTCAAGAGGTTAGACCATGTCTGACTTGTAAAATAATGATCTGTTATTAAAATTTGAAGTTAAGCCAGAAAAGACAATAATAAAATATATATATATATATATAACACATAGTTTTTTAATAATTCAAATGACTAAATGCATATTTAATATAACTTATACCAAATTTAAACATCTCAAAGAAAAAAATTAAAATCAGAGAGAATATGAAAAAATGGAATGTTGTTGAAGGAAAATACATTTATGTGTCTTCATCAAGAAGTAACTGATGGAGGGGTAATTTAGGTATTTCATTATATTATGTGTAACCCTAGATTATATCTCATATAAAGGGATCTCTAATGTATTAATCGTACGTGAAGAATAGTGAAAATCTCCTGACTTGTTATACCCCCAGATGTAGTCATTCCTGATGAACTGGGTCACCACACTACTACACATTTGAGCTTGCACAGCTGCACTTAGACAGTCCTTTTTTCAAACAGCTCTCCAAGCTATAGCTTGGAGAGCGGTTCTAATAAAAAAAAAAAAAAAAAAAACAGACGGTTTTCAACATTGTCCAAGTTTAACACTTAGACGATGGTTGACAACCGCTGTGCAAGGGAGTTAAACCGGTTTTGGAACCGTCTGTCCAAAGATAATAGTTTGGACAGCGGTTCCAAACCGTTGTCCAAGTGTTCTGAAAATTTTATTTCAAGCCAAATTGCGAACTAGAGTACTTCAATTTTTTCCCAAATTAAATCAAGCTAGCGTCTCCTTCCTCTACCCTAATCGAACTCCGTCGCTCGTCCTCCCATTTCGCCGTCGCCGTCGTCTTCCCATTCCCCAAATCGCGAACCATGCCCTAGCCTCCTCCTCCTCTTCCCCCAAATCGAACCGAAAGCCCTAGCCGCCGCTTTCCGGTAGTCGTCTTTCTCCTTCTCCCATTCGTCATCGGTAAGAGCCATAATTTATTTCATAACTTGGTGTTTGATAGTATTAAACGTAGAAGTTGAGGTTGAGGTTGGTGTTTGATACAAACTACTAGCATAGTATATATTAACGATATAGCATAACTTGGTGTTTGATAGCATAACTTTCCGATGACGATATAAGCATAACTTTCACAAAGGTACTTGTAATTAATTCGAAATAATATGCTTGATAAATGAACAATTAATTGTAAATGAACAATTGATGCACTCAAGGTGTTTGATAATATGCTTGTGTGAGGATTTAAGCATAAATTAGGATTAATACATTATGATATATTTTTGTTATATTAATTTGATGATTTGGTGAATGGATAGTAGTGTGTTGCTTTAGATGATTAATGATGGTACATTAGGTTATATACATTGTTTTGAGATGCAACAAATCCTTAGATACATATGCAATATACAAACCTTAGGTACTACCACATTCTATATGCAAGTTTTATACATTAGGATTGTAATACTTTTAGGTTTAATACTTTTAGGTTTAATACATTAGGATACATGCATTATCTTGAGAAACACTTCATATTGTCTTTTCTATAGGCATCTCTAGTTCTATATGGATCGAAAGTGGGTTCGAAAGCGGATCGATTATCGATGATGTATAGTAATGGGGTGAAAGAATTTTGTAATCATGCAATTAGACACTTTGCACCGACCCTCGGTACATTCCATGTCCGTGTTGGAAATGTATGAATGGAAAAACCGTTAGTGGTCGAGAAAGTCTGTTTGACCACTTGATGATTCACGGTATTGATAAAACATATACCGTTTGGACATATCATGGTGAGAGAGGAGATGGATGTAGCTCAAGCAACCTAGAAACTGACTTTAGGTTTGAAGATACAATTGGATGCGATATTTTCGATGATGTACCGACTGTTGATACATCAAGTGGGGATGACGATGATCTGCGAGATCACCCTTATATGTCAGAGAAGTTAAGGGATTCTACTGGATTACCACTGTGGCCCGGGTGTAAGAAGGCAACAAAACTGTCAGTTGTGTTGATATTGTTCAACCTAAAAGCAGCTCACCAGTTGTCCGATGAGTTCTTCACAAGTATGCTGGAAACAATTAGTGGTCTATTGCTTGATGGAAATGTCTTTGCCTAAAGAGAGCATATGATGCTAAACAAATGCTCAAGTCCATCGGGTTAACACATCGGAAAATTCATGCTTGTCCGGGGTGATTGTATCTTATTTGAAAGGAGTATGCGGAGACCTCGAGGAATGTCCCAAGTGTGGACTAAAGCGATATAAGAAAAATAAATCTCCCGCTGGTGATGTGGTACTTTCCAATAATACCAAGATTCAGGAGAATGTATAGCAAATATTTGTGGATGCTAGAAATTTAAGATGGCATCATGATGATAGGATCAAAGATGGAATGCTAAGACACCTGCCGATTCACCCCCCAGGGAAGACATTCGATGTCGCATCCAGAATTTGGCACCGAGCCCACGACACTTGCGTCTTGCACTCTCAACCGACGAATGAATCCGCTCGGTATCCAAAGTACCAACCACAAAGATACATGGCGATGATTACATTAGTTTATAATCTTTCACACGAGTTGTGCATGAAGCGCACTTACATGATGTTGTCTATGTTGATATCAGGACCCAAACAACCTGGTAACGACATAGATGTATATATGGCTCCTTTGATAGAGGACTTGAAGCTCATGTGGGATGAGGGTGTCGATGTGTATGATGCTTGTAGAAAGGAGAATTTCAAGTTGAAGGCCATGTTGTTTGGAACTATCAATGACTTTCCCGCTTACGGGAATCTATCTGGATATAGTGTGAAAGGGGCCGATGCATGTCCTTGTTGTACCAAGAAGACACATCACATTCGCTTGAGACATTGTAGGAAGACCGTTTATATGGGACATAGGAGGTGGTTGGACCCAACCCATAAGTACAGAACAATGGCCGATGCATTCGATGGCACAATTGAGACAGGTGAAGCACCACGTATATTGTCAAGTTTGGATGTATTGAATGAGATGAAGAATATCGACACACAGTACGGAAAGATCTTCGCAAAGAGTGTCCCCACTAGCGGTTGGAAGAAGGAATCAATTTTCTTTCAATTGCCCTATTGGAAAGAGTTGTATGTTAGACACTTCATTGATCTAATGCACGTTGAGAAGAACGTTTGTGCCAGCTTGCTCAACACTCTCCTAGCTGATAAGAAGTCCAAGGATGGTTACAATGCAAGAATGGATATGATTGATATGGGAATAAGAGCAGAATTAAAACCTATGCCTAGAGAAAGGGGTCAACCGTTCTTACCTCCTGCTGCACACACCTTGTCCAAGAATGAGAGAAAAGAGTTACTTCAGCTGCTAAAGGATGTGAAAGTACCAGAGGGTTATTCCTCCAACATACAGAGACTTGTATCAGATGATGGCGTGAGACTGATGAATCTGAAATCGCATGACTATCATGTCATCATGGAGACTTTCTTGCCCATTGCAATACGTTCTATCTTGCACGAAAATGTCGCATAACCATAACAAAGTTATGTTGGTTCTTCAAGGCAATGAGTAGCAAGGTCATAGATCCTAGAAAATTGCTTGGTTTTCAGAGGCAGATTGTGGGGACTCTCTGTGAGCTTGAGATGTATTTCCCTCCATCATTTTTTGATATAATGGTTCACCTAACAGTTCATTTGGTACACGAGACAAGGATGTGTGGTCCTGCTCGTATGCGATGGATGTATGGTGTAGAGAGATATATGAAAGTGCTCAAAGGATATGTGATGAATATGTCCAGGCCGGAGGGATGCATTGTAACGCTATTTAGTAGAAGAAGCGTTGAGTCTTGGGGTCAATTTATTCGAATGTCGATGCAATTGGACTTCCAGTTACCCGGTACACCAATAGGATGGATGGTGAAGGCATTACCGGTGGTCAACCTGTAAGTGTTAGCATGGAGGAACTAACACGGATGCACTTGTGCGTACTTCACAACACGGTCGACGTGCTTCCTTTTATTGACCTGCACATGCGATCACTTGCTGAGAGAAATCCCACCAGAGATAGATCATGGATTGAAGTTGAGCACAATCGCACGCTTTGTTGACCGTTCAATGGTTATGTAGCAAATATGTTGTCACGGGAAGCATAATCAGTGAATGAAAGAGTTAAGTGGTTATCCAGAATGCCTGATAGACATGTGTATTCATACAAGTGTTATCTTAGCAACGGATACACATTTTATACCGGGGACATGATGCCACAAGTACTATGCCAGAATAGTGGAGTGTCCATTACTGCAATTGCAGTGGATCAATCAAATACTACTTACTTTGGACAGATTGTCAACATTTGGGAACTCGACTATGTTGTTCACCGTCAACCAATCTTCGAGTGTAGTTGGGTGAAGATCCCTAACGGGGTCCAAGTTGAAAGTTATGGGTTCGTACGCGTTGATTTGAAGAATGTGGGATACCGAGATGACCCTTACATAATGGCCAGTCAAGCTCAACAAGTTTTCTATGTCCCCGACCCAGTTAATAAGAAATGGTCCATTGTGGTTCTGTCAAACAAATTTAACAATAGTTTCCAGATTAGCGACCATGTCGATGAAGATGTTGACATAATTGATTATCCTTTTCAAAACTTCACTCATTCTGTACCATCTTTCGATGATCCTGCAAATCCACGCCCATACCAGAGAATAATTAGAGATGATGATGAATATGGCAATCCGGATCTTGTTAACATTTATGGTCATGAACGAGAAAGGTCAACCAAAAAACGAAAAAGAAAAACAAATGCTAAAAAGAAATGTAAGACTTTATTGAATGTTGTTTCTTCTGCTATATTAAATGTTGTTTCTTTTGATTTATTAAATAAAGTGGATTGTTAATCAACAGGTTCCGAGGCAACGAGATAACGAGATATTGAAGACATAATCCGAGCTTCTCTAACGAACATTCCTCTCAATGTAAGTCAATTTATCGATTTACTTAAATTATTATTAATTGAATAAAAATTAATACTATATTGATTGATTCGTTGTTTGCAGTTTGTTATAAACGTGAGCTCAATTCTTACTCTAACAAAAGACTGGAGAAATGGAAAAACGATTGACGCCATGGGGGTACCTTTTACAATCAATTCTTATATTCATACGATATTAACTCTAACATTGTTTGAAATTTTGGTAGCATGTAATTTCTTTTATATATTTGTGATGATATATATTTCATGTTTTTGGTGTATTGGACGTATATATGTTTATGATTGTATGTTTATTTATTTCATGATGTGTATGTTTATTAATCAATTTGATGTTTTGGTATATATATGTGGTATAAGTTTTGGTTTATGGTTTTATTATAAGATTTTTGGTTTATGGTTTATGGTATTGGACGTATATATAAGTTTTGGTTTATAGTTTTATTATAGGAATTTTAAAATATAAATTAATAATTAAAAAAAATATATATATATTAGACAGCGGTTTTCAACCGCTGTCTATGTAAAATAATAAACGAATTTAAAAAAAAATTGACTTAGACAGCGGTTATCAACCGCTGTCCAAGATAAAACTTGCAAAGCGGTTATAAACCGCTGTCCAAGTGCTTCTCTTGGACAAGTGTTTTTTATCAGTTGTCCAAGCTTGGACAGCTGATGCTTGGAGAGCGGTTAAAACCGCTCTCCAAGGTCATTTTTCACAGTTGTCCAAGCCCAAATGTGTATTAGTGCCAAATCTGTGTTCGTTATTTCTGCATATCCTACAACACGTTATCAGCACGAGGTTCTAGCCAATTAGGGTTTACGGTCATTCCGTTCAACTCACCAGATTACGGTACACCTTTTCTTTTTCTTTTATGCAACTAAAATATATGCGGTTTAATTGTTGTTTTTTCGGTGCCCGAAATCTATCTATGCCCAATAATGATCTATGCTATTAATTAATGATTTATTACTGTATACGTATAATAATGATGGAGTCTTGTTCTTGATTGTGGACTTCGGATTTTTGGGATTATAAAACTCGATTTTTTTAGTGGGATTATGGATAAATAAAATTATGGAATTTTAATCGGATTTCCGGTTTCCAATTTGTGGAGGACGTGAGTTCCAACTTTTAGATTTAAGGTTACATTGATTAATTCTAATTATGGTGTGGTGCTCCAATTAGAAAAGGCAATATTATGACCAATATTATTTAAACCTTTTGGTGATTGCTCGATGTATGGCGCACAACAATTGATTTATTTATTTGAATTGTTTGCTGCTTTGCTTAGACTACTATTTATTTTACTGCACCTTATTAACGCCGTAGTTAAATTAGAGTTCATTCATATTAATTTTTTTTAATACCCGTGTTCAGTGGGAAATTTTTACTAACTCTAAACATCACATGGAGATGTCAGTAATTGAATTTATTTGTGATGCATATATATTACTATGGCTAATCATTTTTTGTAGTGAGTTTTCTTTTGTACTCAGTATGTACTCGATATTGGTTATTGCACCAATTTTGTTGAGGGAGACACGCTCAAGACTAAAGAAACTGTACATGTATATAAGACAAGGAAGCAAACACATAAACCTTCCTTGGGTTTGCATTCGATGTGAAAAAAAAAAGGTCTTCCATTAGACGTTTTAGAACCCTTACCGTAGGGTTCCGCTCTGGTAAAGAAGCTTAATCTTTTTTAAATTTCAGCATTTAGAACTGCTTGTCGCAGAAAAGGCTTGAGAATTATTTGTTGTAAAACTTAAGATTTATGTGAAAAATCCTTATTTGTCTGTTATTATTGGTTTTTTTGTGGCTGATTTGATAACTGAAATTTATTGATAACTGAAATTTATTGAATCTTTCCACCTAAAGAAATTGGTACAAATATATTTTTGCTAGTAAAAACCACTCAAAGACATATATTGATAACACCATTTATTGATATCTGAAATCCCCATGCTATATTTTGGGTGTGTAATGTTATGTTCAAATACGTGAACTGAAAATTTTATTTATTTAACTTGTCATCAAACATGTCAAATTCTCTTTGCATATATGCATGTTCAATGTGATAAAACATTCTCACAAAGAAAATTCAATTTTTTTCCTATGATAAAGAAAATTCTAGGTGATACAAATGAGTATAAATCAATGTGATAAAGTATTTTCACAAAGCATCGAAATATGTGACCGTTGATCTCAAAAATCTAATTTTTATGCACATTCTTGAAAAGTAAATATCTTATATTTGTTATGTTTACATAATTAATATACATTCTTCCTTGCTTGCATAAATGGTTTAACTAACTTGACCTAAATTTAAAATATTGAGCTCAAAAGAAATTGAGTACCATTGTTGAGTTTTTGATATAGAAAATACCTTCTTCAGGAAGTATTTTTTTTACAACACGTTCAAAGTCAATCCCCTAATATGCATTTTTACAACAAAGCCATCCATTGGTCCCAATGACGATGAACTGTCTGACAAATTTAAAGTCAATCCCCTAATATCTTTGAGGCAACACATTGATCCTAGTTTATACTGGGAGTACCTTCATTTGAAAACACCCGAAGAACTGTGGGAGACTGTGACGTTTTGGAAATATGCATAATACTCTGTTTTCAGAACTAACTGTCTAGTGGAGTGAATCCGCTTACTTTCCTATTAAAGGATCGACAATTTTGATAAATATATGTTGCGCCTTAAAGGACGTCGTACTTTCCGTGGAAGCAAATCACAGAAGAGGATATGATACAGTAAAACTCTCTTCACCTTCCCTACTTCAATGCATATGCTGGTTGGCAAACCAATATAGGCTTGAATGTGCAATAAAAAAAAATTCTATCACGATGTAAAGTGATACATCTAAGGAATATAAAAGTAAATCATTCTTTGCAATTTGAAAAGGAAATCATTTTACTCAAAATTGATAAGTAATTTATTTTAATCAAAATGATCCTACTTTCCTTTTATTATTCATGCATAGCGGTTTTGATTTTATTGAAAGGCTTTAACTCCTTAACTGCTTCAGATTTTTAAATCTTTTTTTTTCAAAGGATGATTTTATTATTCAAGATCTTATTTTTATGAACTGTCACCTTTTATAAAATTCAATAAGAAAATAAGGAAAGTGTTAATCATTCCCGTGTGTGGTCATTATTATGCTATTAGTCCTGGTGAATTGATAAATTTTGTATTGGACTTGTACGTTTTCATAATAAGACTTTTGTCCCGATACAAGTTATACTAGACAGCCAACAAGTTTCTTGATGATGTGGATCATCTTATAAGAAATTGAAAAGTATGATCAAATTCTTTTAAATAATAATGTCAAACCTGATGGGACAAAAAAAAATTATCGACTCTAACTTTATTAAGGGAACAATGGAAAGAGTCCCAAAGGAAAGTGGACACGACGTGTTAATCCCTACCAACATGAAAATAATGAATGCTCCACGTGGTACGAACTGTGGGACCCATGGTAAGGGTCACCATTACCATGCAAGCACAAAGTAGCAATTAATTATAAGAGGCATGGGGAAAATCTAAAGAACGTGAAACCCATTATATGGAAGGCAAACCATCGTAAAGATGTTAACCTCACGATGCAGATTTCAATGGCAACAAAGACTTTGCCCAACCAATAGGTATTCATGATTTTAACTGTTTTACTTTATCAATTTCTCATTTTTCAAGAATGTTGTTAAGGCATAGTGTCTCCTTTTATTTGAACAATTACTTTGGATCTTAAAGGTATTTAGACCACTGATTTCTTAGTTTGATTTAGACCAAGTAGTGACATGATGGTCCATATTTTGAAGAACTAATACGGACATCTGTTTTATGAGTGAAGCATAAACATGAGTTAAAAATTAGATATAATGCACAATATCGGTCATGTTGCTCCTTTTCTGCAACCTTTGTTTTCTGAAGTACCAGAAACACTATTTACATTGCACTCTACCTCATTATAAATCTCAAAGACACATCACTCATTTTACAAAGTCTGCTCTTTAGCAAAAGTAACAATGAGACCTACTTAAGCTAAAGATTCAAAATAAAATATTTCATTCTCACAAAAAATACAAAATGATATTTGTGGACCAATTCATCCAGGATGAGGACCATTCAAGTATTTTATGGTTCTGGTTGATTCTTCGACATATGGTCACATGTCGTTCTACTATCCACAATTAATTATGCATTGCAAACTCTTAGCACATATTATATGTTTAAGGGCTCACCACCCTTATCATCATCAAAAGCATTTGAAGATTATTGCATATTTATTGGGATCAATGTGAAGCATCCTGCACCCCTTGTGCTACACATATGGTCTCGCAGAGGCCACCATCAAAAGAAAGTAAATGGTGGCTAGGGCACTGTTTAGGCGCATCAACATGCCTATCTCTGTATGGGGTTATGCAATATTGCATGCAGCTTTACATAATCGTTTCAAACCCACTATTGACCAATCATTCTGCGTACCAGTTGGTAACTGGATTTAAGCCTGATATTTCACATTTATGCATATTTGATTGTACAATATACGTGCCTATTGCACCCCCCACAGCGTACTAAGATTGGTTCTCAGAGACGATTACGTATATAAGTTGGATATGAATCCCCAACAATTATCCGCTATTTAGACACCTTGACAGGCAACCTATTTACCCCTAAATTTGCGGATTGTCACTTAAATGAGATAGTCTTCCCGTCGTTAGGGGGAGATAAGAAAAATAATGTTCTAAGGGAACGACTGGAAGTATCGTGGTCTATTCCCACTTTGTCTCATTTTGATCCCCAAACTTCACAACGTGAAAGTTTAGTAAAATGAATAATTGATATTCAGAACGTAGTAGATTTGATGTCTAATACGTTTACTGATATTGCTATAGTGACTAGGTCTCATATACCAGCTGCAAATGTCTGCAAGGTTAGAAGTCCCCAATAAGGGGCACAATGCCGTAGAAAAGGTGTTGCAACCACACTTGGTGGAAGTGAGGTTGAGGCCTTGGCTCTCTAAAGGAAATGGGGGAAGCCACCTAGTTCGATTGACACCACCCAAAAGAAGAAAAGGGAGGTGTGGCACAATTCAATTTATTGATCATCAATGTCGAGAATACATCTCGTGAGATTATCTCTAATTATAGATATTGTTGGGATTATACTGGAAAGTATGCTTTTACTTTGTATAATCAGACTAACTGAATTTCGGACTTATTTACTGAAATAAATTGTTTATCACTGATGCTTTAAATATGATTGAATGTTACATATATTTACTGCATAACTGTTCATTAAATAGTACGTGTTACATTGTAGTTAATTTAGTGATACCAAGATCATAGAAGATTAAATTAACAGTTCCTTGTAACTAAAAGTACACCATTCACGACCTAGATGGAAATGAACAATCCATCGTGAAAGGTTGAAGTGTAAGGCTCAGATTGGCATGTCTTGACCAAGAGATTACACTAGTGCATAAATGATGCACTGAATAGGACCTACAAGAGGACAAATTCTTCAGAACTGAATAAGGAAGAATTAGACCTCAGTGGTTCGTTATTTCATAATCTTCGTTCCTTAAATAGGATAACGTGTGGTTGGTAACTATTGCTTTGACTTATCATGGGTAGAGAATCAATGAGATTCAATACTTTTTATCTTGGGCAATATTATTGGTCACATGTGATTGCTAAGATTTAATACGGAGAATCGTGTGCAAGTACGCTTGTTCGATTTGCCCCCTTGGGAGGTTCATAAGTTTTATCATACCAAATCTTGCAAGTGGAACTAATTTCCGGTATGAGTAATAATGTTGAACCGTTCATTAACCAAGGACAAAAGATATTAATTAACGGAAAGTTATTTCAGTGGCTTGAATTAATTAATGGGCTAGATAATCTTAAACATGGGAAATAATAACCGGGAGCCATATTGACTGTAATATGGGTTAAGATGGATAGTGCAATATTAATTAAGTAGTGGGATTAATTAATATTTATGGGCTTGAATAATATTGTGGCTCAATATTGATAATTCAAGATCCATTGGAAGGTTCAATCTTAATTCTCCTAAAGGCCCCCTAAGTAGCCCAACATAAAGTCCAATAACTGAAAAAGATGTTTAAAATAAAATAAATATTGTTGCCTTATTTTTCCATGAAATTCAAAATTTATGGATATAAAGGGGAGAAAGATTTTCTTTGAATTTTTTTATGGAATGAAGATATGAATTCTTGGAATACAAGATTATCTCATTAAATTCAAGAAATCTCCCACTGGGTTATCCATTAGGGAAATTTTCAAAAATTTTGATAATTAAGGGAAAGAAAGATTTTCTTGATTTTCTTGAAAAGATATTATGGGAGATATGTATTTCTTGAAATACAAGAATATCTCATAAATTCAAAAGGATCCAAATCTTGGATTCTTGCCCTATAATTTTCGAAATTAATCCATAACAAAGAGTAGGTGGGATTTTGTGGAATATTATAATTATGGTAAAAAGAATATAGGAGATATATTCAAGATTTCTTGGAGATCAAGAAAAGATTTTCCCACATTGTTTTTGCCCTAAAAATTCGACCACCTCCACTCTATAAATAGGGGATGATTCTTTCATTCCCAAGTACAATTCCATGTGCTGGAAAAATTAGCAAATCCACAAAGGTGGTGCAACATAATTTATTTTCCTTTTGTTAATTGTTCGCAAGTGTCCTACCACCGGATAGTCGAGCAAGGATTAAGGGAATACTTGGGAAGTTCTTTTGATGTGTCTAATAAATAAAGCCATTGCCGTCCCAAGAGGTATGTTCACATAAACTCATAGAATTTTGCATGCATAGGATTTACGTGATTTAATTATTTGCATGATTTGTTGTTGGATTATTATTTGAATTAATATAGGATTAATTCATGCTAGTAATAATTGTGAGAATTAAATTTGTATTTAAATATTCATCACGAATAGATCTGTGCAACTTATTCCCCAACAAATGGTATCAGAGCCAAGGTTTCGGGCTCTGAATTTTTTAAATTGTAATTTAATTCGTTGTCATTAAATTTGAAATTGGATAGTAGAATTGCTAGATCTTTTTTGCAGGTATCCAATTGTCATGGAATTTAATGTGTTTATTTATGCATGCATATAAATTGTGGTTTTTTAATTCGATTCGTTCGGATTCGTTTTACCTCGTGAGAAAATCCACGAGTAGATTAGAATTTGTTTGATTTGATCAATGTAATAGACTAGTCTAGATCTAGGTTTATTTATTTTTATAAAATAAATTATAACCGGATCAAAAAACTGAGGCGGAGACGAAGAATTAAAAGACGGGATCCGGAACCGGGCATAGGCAGCGTGAGTCGAACGTAACATGCCAAGGGAGGCCTTGAGCTTGATGAGAAAAATTTTTTAAAATCTTACGTGAGATGTCTTCGCTCTTCGATAATTTATCTTTGTGATGAGTATTGAGCCTCCATGAATTTGTTTGGCCTTTTGGGAAATTTATTCCCCAAAGAAAGGTCAAAGATATCTTGGAGGGCCCAGAAGTTTGGATCGTCTTAGCGCATGATCAGGTTCTTGAGTGTTGAACCGTATCTAAACTTTATTTATGCGATGTTTTGACAAGGTATTTTTTTAAATAAGTTCAATTTTAAATCTTTTTCCGAGACAACGATGAAGGTGGATAAGATCGCGATTTCTCAAGATCAAAATCGTAAAATTAATATCTTTGAGTGAAATAAACGCTGTGGTTTAATTTTGGCACATTATTTTTGGCGTGTTTAAATTTGATGCATGAGAAAATGTTTTTTGAAAAATCTCATATTTATTATTTTTATTACTAAGAATGTTTAAAAATTAATTGACAATTTTATTACAAGATTAAATTGAATTAATTATTTTCCGTGATTTATTTGTTTATGAATTCTTTTGGAGAAATTTTTCGCGGTGGTTACGCTTTTTCATGAATAAATTCCCTATAATGATTGTGGATTATTACTACTGGCGGGCATCCGATGACCCACATCAACTATTTAAAGCGAAATAATAATTTCATGTTCATTTAATCATGGTTAACAATTTAGGTATAAAATTGATGGCATATCTTTCCGGAAGTCCTTAAACATTCGATTTTATATTATCATTCCGACCGAACATATTAAAGGTTAAATAGCTTGTTCTTGTTTGTAACTTTCCGGATGAAAGATAAATTTAAATAATGATCCCACCGCTTTATTCAAAAGTCTTGGTCATTGAAGATGAGTATGTTCATATTTTTTGGAGATTTAATAAGAAACATGTGATCGGGGATAATCAAGTTATTGATATATATTTGACCGTCGATGCATATTATTATTTATTTCACGAGTCATGGACATTGACGCCTTTTTTAGATCCATATTCAATTTAAATAAAGACAATTTTCTCCATCCCGAAAACTTTGTTGATTGAGTCGAAACTTACTATTGTCCTCAAACAATCGGGCGGATTATGTTTTAACTTCTGAGGGAAATGACGAAAAGTAGTAAATCGGTTAAGAAAGAGTGTCCAAACCAAACTGGCAAAGGCTATGAAGACGATTTCTCAAGATCAAGACATGACAAAATTAACCATGACATTGGATAAATGTGCCCAATATGTTTAATTTTTGTCATGATGTTTATGCATTATTTATGCTTATTTAAATTGTGTTTAAATTTGCGATGCATGAGAAAATGTTTTGAAAAAAATCTCACTTTCGAAAATTACTAAGTATGTTTAAACAATTAATTGACAATTTTATTCTCGATAATAAAATTGAATTAATTATTGACCTCCATGATTTATTTATTTGTGAATTCTTTTGGAGAAATTCCCCCCACTGGACGGTCAAAAGATAGCTTTCACATGAATAAATTCCTAACGGATGATTGTGGATTATTACTAGTGGCGGCGATGACCCTCCCCACGAGGCTCGTTCAAAGCGAAATAATAATTTCAGATTTAATCATGGTTATTACTTAGGTATAAAATTGATATGCATATACTTCCCAAGTCCCTTCGCTCAATTTTATATTGGTCAAGTGGGAGCCAACTATTAATCTGGATATTAAAGGTTAGTAATGCTTGTTTGTTTGTAACTCGTGAATGTGTTTAAATAATGACCCACCCCACGGGCTTATTTAAACTGTTTTGAATGTTGGTGATGCATGTTCATATTTTTTGGAGATTTTAATATGAAACATGTGATCGAATTTTGTGATATATTTGTGCTTATGCATATTATTATTTATTTCATTTCATCATGTCATGACCTTTTTTAATCCAATCGCTCAATATACTTAAAGACAATTTACTTCTTGGTGAAAACTTTGTTGATTGGAGTCGAAACTTACTATTGTCCTCACTTGCACAAAGCCATAACCGGGTTCTCACTACACCTAAACCAGAAAGCCAAATGACGAGTCAAATAAATCGGTTAAGAAAGAGTAAAACTCTCTTGACCGAGCGTTTCCAACGAAATGGCAAAGTGTACCATCTTGGCTTCAATGTCGGATGTGTTGCAACACCAACACCGCATCCGTTGAGACCTGCGAGACATCATGGTAGTCTTCTTAAGGCAATGTTTCAACATCGAACCGAAGTGGCTCATCGGATCACCATGAGGACTTGCTCTCTATGAAAATGGTGGAGGAACGCCGTAAGGGAGCACGTTCTCCATGATGGCTCACCTTAACAAACTTGAGGTACTTGGCGCCCGAATCGACATCGAGACCCAAATCAATTTCGTGCTCCATTCTCTGCCGAAAAGTTTTAAGCAGTTCAGGTTGAACTATCAGATGAATAATCAGAAGTTCATGATGCCTGATCTATTGCAAGCTTTGGTCTCGGCAGAGGCGGTATTGGGGCAAAAGAGCCAAGTCTTGGTGGCAAATGAACCTTCTTCTTCTTCTAGGCCAAGGGGTGGTAAGAACAAGAAAAAGGACAAGAGCCACAGGCAAGTGAACTCAAGTGTTGCCAAAGGCAAAGAAAAGGTGAAGGAGGTGGAGGAGTGAGCAAACCAAAATAAGGGGAGGTGCTTCAAGTGCGGTGAGAGAGGACATTGGAGGTCAGCCTGTTCCAATCCCAAAAGGAATGGAAAGAAAGGTAATTCTCACGCACTAGTTGTTGAAAATTGCTTAGCTGTGTATGCCTCCCATTTATGGGTGGTGGATACGGGATCCACTGATCATGTATTTTTCACTTTACAGGGGTTCAAACGGACCCGGCAACTTAGTGGGAGTGAGATCCTCATCACCTTTGGGCGGCGAATATATGAGAGTGGCG
The DNA here is from genome assembly GCA_037126765.1 of Stenogyne calaminthoides. Taxonomy (NCBI): domain Eukaryota; kingdom Viridiplantae; phylum Streptophyta; class Magnoliopsida; order Lamiales; family Lamiaceae; genus Stenogyne; species Stenogyne calaminthoides. The sequence continues at coordinate 1,436,361 of JBBCBC010000003.1, read as the reverse complement.
GTGAAGCGATGGGAGAAGTGCACCTGTCTTTTGAAGACAGAGTTTTAATTTTAAGAGATGTACTTTACGTTACGAATTTTAGAAAGAACTTGATTTCAGTTTTTAAACTTTACCTTGATGGATATTCGGTTACTTTTGATAAAGTTGTTACCATTTCTCTTTATGATAAATTTATCTATCATGGAACGTTGTCAAGTAATCTCTATACAATTAACTGTGCACACCACTCACGAAATGCATCCTATAACACATCAACTATTTCCGGTAAAAGAAAATGTTGGTCCCGGTGTAAACGAGTCTTACACGTGTATGGGGGGGGGAATACACGTGTTCAGTGTTCTTAAAACTTTTTCTTACTGAGGTCAGCTTGGGTCAGATAATCCTGAAGATTAGGTTCTGAGAAGCACAGATCGCTCCGAGTCAAAGTCTCATCGAGACAAGTGATCCCGAGCTGCTTTCGATACCTCGGATAATCCCAACCGAGTCCTCGAGTGTCGAGATCCTGAGTTGCTTGGATCGGATAACTAACTTCTTGAATCCTCATAAGAGAGTTCAGTTTGATACTATCTCTGTTCTAGTTACTTTCGATCGTCTTTGAATGGTTGGCCCTTTAGATTATACTCGTGTTAAGCTTTGCTGAAAAAACAACTTTCCTCTATGAAATAGTGATTAGGCTGTGATTCACTTATGCAACTTCAGTGGATTGATTCCAACTGAATATCAGTGAAAAGTATGCTTTCAAAACAAGTCAATGCAAAGTTAAAGAAAAGACCAGATAAAGGAAAAGCAATAAAGAACACAACAATTATAGTGGTTCGAGACTCAAGCTCCTCGTCCACTCTCCCCGACTCTTCGAGAGAAATTCACTATCAAACTTCGAGCTTTATAACGACTACCTCGCGTAGTTTACTTACTCAACTTCGCCCGAGTTTTTTTTGACTACTCCACGTGAAGTTTACTTACTCAACCCGACCTTGAGCTTTTCGACTACCTCCGTAGTTTACTTTACTCAATCACACACAAGCTTTTCGGACTACCTGCCCTAACATGAACAATTGATTATTTCGAGCTTACTAACTTCTCCTCTAGAGTTTTCTGACTACTCCGCGTAGTTTACTAACTCTTTACAACTCTTTCTCACCAACAAACACACTCCAACTACCTTCTCAAGGGTTTTGGGGGTTTCTCGGTTGGTTTCCAACTAGGATGAGATATCCTTTACAATGAAGCACAATGCAAAGGGTTAGGATATCTCGACTAAGCTTTGGATAAATCTTATCAAGCTAGGCTTAGTATAGTGAGCTCTCTTCAATATCGAAGCACTTGGGAAATTCTAAGTTTTTCGAGTGCTTTCACTTTTGCAAGAATAAGTTTGAGCTCTTGAGTTGCGTATAAATTTCTCGTAACCTTACAATGTAGAGGGTCACCAGTATTTATAGGCATACACCAAGGTCACTTTTGAAAACTATTCGTTGGAGAGATAGCTTCGTGAGTTCCCTCTTGTGGTGTGTGAAACGGCTATATTTAGAGTTTGAAACTCCCTAACACGTTTTAGGCAATAGCCTTTCATGTAGCCGGTCTTCACTTTTTGCAGTCTGGAACTTTTGTACATCTGACATCTTTTTTTACTCAATGACACATCCTTTGTCGATTAAAGATGGTATAGTGGTGTCGTCTTCCTCTTTTTGACTTTTGTCTCCGCTTAAAGGTAGACACCTTCAAGCGCTCTTTTGGTTACACAACTCGAGTTTGATATAACCTTAACAACACTTCTGACTTAGTTCCTTTTGTCTGCATTTGAATGTCTTGGCAATATCTAACTTCTTAAGGAATCGCGATCTCTCAGTATTGCATCCTTCAGATAGATATTATCAGTGCCTCGGAACACTCATGTTCATACTGAGCATTCAGTACATTACTGAGTCTTCAGTAATTATTGTGCCTTCAGTACTCTTGATCTTCAATTCTTGATCTTACAATCCCATTACTTCTTTGAAAAAATATCAGTCTTGAGGTCTTATGAATCTTTGTAGTTTATCTTGGTGATGTCTTCGAGTCTTCGTCTTTGAGTCTTGATTTTACTCAAGATCATCTTGAGTCTTGATATCTCGGTTTCATCCTAAACCGGATACTTGAAAAACATATCTTGAGTTCTTGAGTCTTGAAACCTATCCTAAACTATATCTGCTGACTATACATTTTGCAGATAACATCCTGAATACTCTAAACTGAATCCTGACTCAACTATCAAGATCATTCTGAACATGTCATACTTAAGGGTTTTGGGATCTTAATCAAAATCATATATCTTTATTAAATTCATCTCCCAACAATTTCCCCCTTTTTGATGATGCCAAAACCTATCTTGTTACAAACATATAACCTATACTGTGTTTTTGAGGGTTTATCCTATTACAAGATTGGTTGTCTCCCAACAATTTCTTAAATCGAGAATCTCCCAACAATTTGAGTTTCTCAGCAGTTTAATCATTCAGCAATTTCTTCAGTAATGAATCTCTTTAAATAGTTCATTACCAAATACTTAAACAATTTCCTCCTTATATGAACATACAATCAGTTCAGAGACATTCATTCAGGCATATCAAAATAAAAGACATGTAAATAAGATAATGAGATATTATATTTTGAGCATAATGATAAATCTTCATTGATGATGAGTATACCATTCTGATTACAATGAGTTTATCAACAAAATCAAAAAAAAAACTACAAAAAATTTAAAGATTACAGAATCTACGAGTCTTGATCTTGATCTTGATTTGGCTCTTGAGTCTTGAAATTCTTGGTTTGCTTCATTCTCAACTTCATCGATTGGCACCTCCAGGATCGAACATTCCAGAAGAATCTCTTCTTCAGCTCATTTCTTTCCTTGATGATGTCTGGACTGTTTCCTGTTAGACCCAACTGACCAGCATACTGAGCAATCTCTTGAGTAATGGTCTTCCCATTCACCAAGCCATTATCAAGTCTTGGAGGAGAATAGGAATATGGACCAGGGGCTACTATTTGTACCTCTCCTTCATCCGAGGTTTGACTTGCAGGTTAATCCAATTTAGAAAGACATCTGTAGATACTTTGGATAGAAGGTAAGGAGATACTCAATGAATGCTTCATTCTGATCTGAGCCTTCCCCTCTCCATTCCCTGAGAACATCATAATTGAACCAGAAGGTTCTCTTGACTTCTTCCCACATATCGTTGAGTTTAATGGGCATCCATTTATCAACGTGGGGCCACTTTAGCGCTTTTGATGTTCCTTTCCTCTTGCTTGCAAACTTCCTGAATTCACTCCTTCGCTTTTGCTCTTCGTCTATCTTCTTTCTGATCACAGATGCTCCACGAGAGACCAGCGGCCATTTTCTTAGCTTGTTCCGGACTTTCATCGAGGTTGAGACTCGGTGAGATTCTTCTTTTCGCTTCATCATCGAATCGGCTTTCTCTTGGATTGGCTTAGAAACCTTTGCATGTCCGGAAGGCCATGCTTGCTTTTCGGGTTGAACAACACCCGAGGCTTTCCTCTTCATAGGCATTTCAGCAGCAGCCTGGCTTGTTCCAACCTTTGCTCTAGCACTTAGTTTTTCTTTTGACACATCAAGCATGGTTTGCTTAGAAACTCGAGTGTAGATCGGCTTCTCTATCTGAGAGAACTTTAACTTTTCAGAAGCTTCGACTTCTTTTAAGGCTTTGGCTAAATTACACATTTCAAAGATCTTTTTGAGCCTTCTTCTCCAAAGTACGTGCCATGAACTTTCTCGAGATCTTGAACCCTTTTCCCCCTTCTTGGCACCGTAATTTGGAAGAAGCACGGAGAAAAATGTTGTGTCCATGTGATATTGCTCTTTGCTCACTAATTAATAATCTCTCCCTATCTTCGATCTTGTTAAAGAATCGAAAGGTCTTCCGACCTCCCTTAGATGGTTCTTGGCCACATAAAATTCTTGGAAAAATTTTAAAAGTGGAAAAAAGCAAATAGACATCGGCCGGCGAAGAGTGCTTCCTTGAACATCTCTGTCATCTTGGTCATGAGCATTTAGCTCATTTCCTCAACAAAGCCGACTTTATCGGCACCTCATTCTTTTATGCATGTTTCACCTCTAGGAAATCGAAACTCTCGCGGTGTTTTACGCTTGATTTCATCACTTAACTCAAATCCTTGACTCCTCCAACTTCTCATTCGAAATTTTCTTCCATGGAGGTCATCCGGGTGGTCGAGTGTTTTGAATTTGCACCGACTCACGAAGAGTGACTAAGACTTTCCATCTTTTGAGCTTGATTCAACGCGTCTCTTCCATCGAGCAATTTTGATCATCATTGGCTCAACCTTCTCAAGTTTCTCCATCAAGGGAGTGAGATCAATCTCGGGAATCTTCGCACTTCTCTGATTTTTGTCTCGATCATCTCATGCCTCGGCTTAAGAATCTGAGCTCCCGTCTCCAATTTTGAACTCACCGAGCCTCGATGTCTTTTATCGAACAATTGAGTTAAAGATAGGACTTTTAGACTTTGGCATAATTGTTAATAGTGCGAAAAGGTACACAACCCATTTTTTCATAAAGAACATCATTTGATTGTTCTAACTTCGATCTTGAGTTGACCAATTTCGGGTTGATCGCAATGCGAAGTCTCCTTTTCCATCTCTTGATCCTGGCTTTGGACTTCTCAACATCTCCTGTTGGTCCCCATCTCCATCTTTGGATTTGTCTCCCAATTTTTCGGGGAGCTCAACCTTTGGCTTCTTGTTTCTCTCCTTTTGTCCCAGAACTTCTTCGACGAACCCTATCTCATCAAAATCGGAGTTTTTCATCCTCCCTTTTCACCCATCAGCTTTGTCCTCCGAACCTCGAGAAGTCGGTCTTGGAAGGTTGTCTCCTCATTCCACATCTTCCCCTCTGAATGCCTTTTTTTAATATCAAGCATCTCGGGAAGAGTCCGATTGAGGATGAATACAATCGTCCTTAATCAAGAAGACATCTTGCGGATCGGGGACCAATGAATCATTGGCTGAGCTTCTCAAGTTTCGAGTCATGATCGATCTCGAGGAATCTTCCTCGGTCAAGAATGAACCTTCCCTCCACTTTTCTCCAAGTCTTTATTCTTTTCTCGCCTTCTTCCATCTCGGGCTCTATGGTTCATTTGAAGCTTCACGCTAAGGGATCAAGAAAAAGTAGATCACTTTCGAGAGCTCATCAAGAATATTTCCATCTTTGGCCCTGAGCCTCGGATATCTCCTTCAAGTTTGTGCGGTCGAAGGTCCTCAACTTGCATCGGGTGGGTTCTAAGAGGCTGGTGGCATATCCTCAGTTTGAATCTGAATTGGCTCCTCTGAGGTATGAGCCTGCATATCTGAAGTAGGCATCTCTGAGGTCTGAGCTCCTTTAAAAATTTCCTGAGAAATTTTATCTGAACTGAGCGATGTCTCGAGCACCTCGAGGTTGTTCAAGCAGAAGACACTCTCCTCGATCGATCCCGAGTCCTAGAGATAACTGAGCCAACACTTGTAATGGTGAACTCTGAGCTGTTTGGCGCTCCGGTTGAATCTCGTTAGAATCACTTTCATCTTCATCGGTGAGAACCACCAATCTTCTGCGTTTTGGAGCAAGATCCTTCAGTTTCAACATCTTGCTTCTTGCTCCATCTTTGCTTCCAACAAAACCTTCCCCCTGGTTTGTTGAGTCTCTTTTTCAGCCGCAACTGGTGATTCAACCTTCTTTTCTCTCTTCCCCCTGATGACCTGCTTCTTTGCAGCAATGGGTTTAAAGAGAATTTTGGATTTAGGGAATGAGGTCGAATTGGCGAAGATATCCTCCTCCTCTCTACACATCTCCAAAATGTAAGCAATTTTGGTGGCATGGTGGATCTTGCCTTTTATTGAGATCGCCCCGTCAACCTTCCTCAAAACTTTGGTCTGCTCACTCACCGTCTGAATCAGGAATTTTAGCCAGTTGAAGTCGGTGGTGGGTGAGGCCTCTATCGCCGCCATCAATTTGAGCTTTGGGGTATTGATTTGCTCAAAACTCCCCGTAAGACTCATGATGCACTTGCTCACAATATCCATCAATACACGATATTGTGGCTTCAGGTGCCTTTTATGCAGTGTCGCCTCAAACTTAACAGGATTCTTAGCAATCCTATCTAAGTATTCCTGCTCTCTACCTGACATATACATCGTAGGATCCTCTCCTCTATCACAGAGCTCAAAAACATCATTCAGATTTTTTGGGGTTATGTACAAATCCCTTTCAAAATTGACGTATTTGGACGAATGCTTTAAGTGTGATACAGTAATCGAAGAATGCATACAGTCCTCTTCATCTACCTTCAAGTTATAGATGAATTTGATTACCTCTTTCGCAAACTCCCGGTCCAGTGGGTTTTGCGATTAGTTAGAAATGAGTTTAGCCAATCGAATCATATCGCAGCCTCCTCCTCGGCTTTGAGTTGGTTGTGCTTTTGAGTGAAACAACGAACTCGTACCACGGCTTGTTGGTTTCGGCTAATCTCTCGAACAAGGTTGGAGCCATTTTAGAGATTGATTTGAGAAGTGAAGCTTTAGGGTTTGGAGAATTTCTAGGCAAAGGGGATTTATTTGCAGAGGATTTGAGAACGAAGGGTTTGATAAAATTTTGGCTTGAAAGGCTTCTTAGGGTATATATAGCTTCGAGATCGTGGGGAATCGTGTTGGTTAGGTGAAAAAACAACGGTTGAGATTAATCTCCGATTAATCGGTATATCTGAACCCAATCTCTCCAAAGTAAGCCGCCAAAACATCCTCATTGGTCATTAATGTAGCGAGCATTAAATGATCGCTGACCTTCTTCGAATTTAGAACGATCCCGCCAAAAACATTCCTCGGTGTTTTGTATTTATTGCGAATGATTTCTGAGCTTCACTTAAGCAATAAATGGGTTGCATGAGTCATTACTTCTTCGGACTAATTTTCTTCTATCAGTCTTCTTCGATCTCGACCTTGATAAAATGTCGAGATAATAATTGAAAATCTTGAAATGGTTCGGTTTGCTCTTGAAAATGACCTTCATAAATCTGAGTTTCTGAGACTCGATTCAAGATTTCCATTTTATCCTAAAGCACTCGGTAGAATCGAGAAAACTTCATGCTTCGAAAATCTTAAATTTTTTGATTTTACTCTATACACCTGGTTCTAACATCCCTAATTCAACTGAAAGTTCCTGAAATCTTGATTCCGCCAAAGGTTTAGTCAAGATATCAGCTCTCTGCTTATCAGTATGAATTTTCTCCATCCTTATGTCCTTCTTCTCGACATGATCTCTGATGAAGTGATGTCTGATATCCACATGCTTGCATCTGGTGTGCAATCTGGATTTTGTGAAATAGCAATGGCACTATTATTGTCACAAAATATTGGTACTTCATTGGCTATAACTTTATAATCCCTTAATTGTTGTCTGCGAGCGAAAAGAATCGAGCCTGCAGCCCGGACTTCCTCAGCGACCATATATTAAACCTTTCAAAGAGTACTTGTTGCTCTTGAGGTCCATTTCTTCAAAACCAAGATATCGACCATTACTTCCTAAAATTGACAAGTTCTGAGGTGGACTTTTCATCACATTGCAACCTCCATAATCGAAGATCTCGAGTAACCACTTAACTCAAGGTTATCATCAGCTGGATACCATAATCCTCTATTCACTGTGCCTTTAAGATACTTCAGTATCTTTTTGGCAGCCTCCATGTGACTAGCCTTAGGATTAGCTTGGTATCTTGCACATATCCCAACAAAGAAATGTTATATCCGCCTACTAACGTGAGAGATAGAGCAATGATCCAATGATTCCTCTATAATCAATATGGCTCACCGATTTGCCTTGAAATCGGGATCCATCTTGTAGTTAGTATTCATGGGAATCCTAACTGTGTTGCAATTCTGTACACCATATTTAGCAATCAGATCTCCGGTGTACTTTGCCCTGGTTGATGAATATTCCTTCCTTTGATTGTTTCACTTGAAGACCTAGAAAGAAATTCATCTCTCCCATCATTGACATCTCAAATTTGCCTTTCATCAGTGTTGAAAACTTTTCACACAGCTGATGGTTTGGAGATCCAAAAATGATGTCATCAACATATATCTGAACTAGTAAGATATCTCCTCCATCCTCTATCCTAAATAGAGTTCTATCAACAGTCCCTTTGATAAAACCATGGTCAGTAAGAAACTGAGAAAGAGTATCATACCATGCTCTGGGTGCTTGCTTAAGACCATACAAAGCTTTTACTTGAGCACAGAAACTTGGTCATTATTCTATTTGAAACCGGGGAGGTTGTTCCACATAAACCTCTTCTTTAAGCACACCGCTCGAAAATGCACTTTTCACATCCATTTGATAGATCGTGAAACTTCATGTGGGCAAAGATATGCAAGAAACAATCGATGGCTTCTAGTCTTGCAACAGGTGCAAAGGTTTCATCATAATCCAAGCCTTCTTCTTGGGAATAACCTTGTGCAACTAGCCTTGCCTTGTTTCTTACAATGTTGTTGTTTTCATCTCTTTTATTCTTGAAAACCTACTTGGTTGCAATGACATTGTGCCTTTCTGGTCTATCTACCAGCTCCCATACTTCATTTCTTGAGAATTGATTCAAATCTTCTTGCATAGCGTAAATCCAATGAGAATCTTGTAGAGCTTCACCAATCTCGATGAGGTTCTTTCTCCGATAGGAAGCAGCCAGAATAGTGCACTCTCACCATGGAACCTTCTTGTTTTAACACCTTCAGTTAGATCACCCACAATCTGACTTGTAGGATGACTATCTAACCATTTCCTTCTTGATGTTCCTGTTTCAATAGTATCCTCAACATTTGAAATGTTAGGTTCCGTTAAATCAAGAAACTCGAGGAACAACGTAAACGAGGAGAAAGGGAATCATCTTCCTCGGGGAAATTCTATTCGAAACATTGTCGAGACATTTGTTCCCCTTTGGTTGATAGATTCAGAATTTGCCTCAGCTGTGACCACATCTTCATTGGCATCACATACCTGAGTCTGAACTGGAGTCTGTTCAGATTGGTCACCTTTGGAGTGTTGATTTTCCTGAGTCTCACCATCCTGATTTCCATCCTGAACTTCTTTATCTGAGTTTGAGTCACTACAATCATAGATAGTGACTGACTTCTTCTTTTCAGGTTCAGTGGATGATTTATCTTTCTGTTTCAGGCTTAATCTGGTGATCCTCTTTGTCAGTTCATCAAGATCATGTTCCTGTTTCTTCCGAACACAAGTAGATTCATCAAAAACAACAACATGAGGTGTTTCCTCCACAATAAAGAGTCCTACAGTTTGTAAACTCGAAAAGCTTTTGACTTGAAATATCCTAAGAATATTCCTTCATCGCCTTTACTATCATATGTTTTCAACTCGATCTTTACCATTATTGTGTATGAAACACTTGCAACCAAACACACGAAAAGAAAGAAACAAGAGGCTTCCTTTCATTCCAAAGCTCATAGGGTGTTTTTGCCTTGACTCTTGGTCAAGATGGATCTATTCTCGAGAGTAGCATGCAAAGTGTTGATGACTTCATTTCAAAAATCTTTTAGGAATATCGACTTTCAAATATCATTGTCCTTGCGAACTTCTTTCGAGTTACTGTTCCTTCTTCTCAAAGAACACCGCTTTGTTGAGGGGTCCTTGCAAATGATGTTTCATGTAAAATTCCATTCTCTCGCATAATAATCGATATGATATGATTTATAAACTCGCCTTTGTCGATCCGATTTTGACCACAATCGATTTTTTCTCATTCTTGAGCCTTTTCGATGATTCTGAATGCAAAATTTATCTCGAGTCTCTTTCTAACTAAGTAAGAATATGACCCAAGTATATATTGAGTAGTCATCAACTACTACCAATGTGTATTTCCTGCCATTCGTGCTCACAGGTGTTATAGGACCAAAGAGATCCATATGCAATAATCAAGTATTCTTTTCAAGAGAAACTTCAACTTTGCTTTTAAAATGATGCTTTAATTTGTTTTCCTTTCGCACGCATCACAAATGTGTTCTTTACTGAACACTTCATTAGGAAACCCTCTCACAAGAGCTAATCTTGCAAGCTTGTTCAGGGTTTTGAAGTTTAGGTGATTCATTCTTTTATGCCATAACCAACTGGTATTTGTGGAACTTTTAGCAACTAAACATGTATCTTTAGGAGTTGAACTCCAATCGCCAAGATACACATTCCCTTTTCTTGTACCAATCAAGAATACTTTTACGTGATGTATCATCTTTCACAAAACATATAAGTTCTTGGAGAACTCAACATTGAAACCCTTATCCGCGAAATGGGCTAATTGACAAAGAAGTTATGCTTCAATCCGGATACATATGAAACACCATGGATATGAATCGAGTCGATTTCCAAAGTTCCATATCCTTCAGTCTGTCCCTTGGAGTTATCTCCAAAAGTGATCTGTGGGCCTCTTTGTTCAACATAGTCACTGAGCATCTTCTTGAATCCTGTCATATGTCTTGAGCATCCACTGTCAAGATACCATACATCAGGAGCTTTTTCGTCTCTGCTCATCAGTGCCATGTGATCTTTCATCAGCTTAGTGCCCTTGTTTTCCTCCTGAAAAATAGATCAATTCTTAGGTACCCAATTTGTGTAGGGTCCTACGAGGTTAGTTGTACCTTTCGGAATCCAAATCTGCCTGACAACTCTAATCACTTTAGAGTGGCTAATTTGTCTTCCATAAACATCAACATATACATCCACTACTCTGGGTTGCCTTAGCAGTTTTCTGTATATGTGTGCTAGCATGAACATGGGCTTTTGAATTCTTCTTTGGTTCAGGCCTTCTGTTCAGATGCTTAGGCTTTTGTGCAGCTGGTCTAAATCTTTGTTGACTTGGGTTCAGATAACCTTTACCCTTAGGCAAGTGAGGTTCGGTTGTCATCTTTGAAAATTTGGGTCTTTCGATTATCTTGAGGACTTGGTCTCTTCGATTGAGAATGTCTCTGCTGAGTGTTTCTCATCCGAGGATTCCTCCGATGGTTCAATGTGGAGCCTTCGTGTTTGCATTCTTAGCCCGAGGCTTTGAAGTACTTGCACGAAACTTTCCAATCGACCGCTTTCGGTTTTCTATCCTTCACCGAGGTTTGGGCTTTCTAACCCGATCATTCGGTTTTACTTGAGACCATAGGTCCTTTTCCTTGTCTACAACCTTGGGCATTACTCCAAATTTTTGAAGTGTAGGTGCCATTTGGTTTTACAAAGATAGTCTTCTTGCTACTTGATGCGGATTCGATGACCTTGTGAGGTTCCCCTGAATAAATCCTAATCCAGTTTTTTATAGTGGCGGATCTCTGGTAACTCAATTTCATCTATCACATTAGATGCATTATTCAATAGAGTTAACTTCTTCCGTGCACTATCCTCACGGTTCTGTAGAGTTTTATGCTTCTCGAGAGGTCATTGAACTCAATTCTCTGATTAGTTTGAATTTCTTCATTGATTTCTCTAGCTTTTCGCCAGGGACAATGTCATCTTCTCTTTCTCTGAGAGTTGTACTTTCGAACATCCAGTCATCGGTAGCTCCCATTAATTGAGAAGTGATTTCAATATTGCTAGAGTCTTTCCATTTTAGATTTTCAACTTTCGATTCCTTTATTCTCTCTTGAGTTCGATTTAGCGATCCTTGCAAAACAAAGATAGTCCTTCATCGATTCTCAAAAGAATCCATCGGTCAAAATGACTTGTTTTTTCGGTGGAACTTGAAAACTCTTGTGCTAATGTGTAGGAGCAACAACGAGAGAAAGAAGAGTTTACCTCCTCAATGGCCATCGGACATATGTCATCACTTTCATTTTGTCGAGAATATCTCATCTCAAGAGCTAGATCCCTCCTCGAGTTTTTCTTCTTCGCTACCATGGCCTTTTTTGCTTGAGAACTTCTCGGTCTCTTTTAGCTTGCCTTTCTCTTCTCTCCTTAGCACTCAAATCGACAATCATCTTTGGAAGTGACCTTTCTTCCGCAATTATAGCATCTGTTGGCATCATCATTCTAATCATTTTCTTCTTTGGACTTGGAGTCCTTTCTCTTGGATGAAGATCCTTCAAATTTTCGTGTCTTTCTTCTTCTCCGGTTGATCCGTCCTCGGGTTTCTTCCCCGTACTGTGGTTCCCGTAATAGTTTTTGTATTTTCCAAATCTACTATTGAGTCTATCAAACCTTCTTGCCATCAGTGCTAGCTTTTCCTCAAGCTCATCCTGATTTTTGGCATGGGGGTTCTCAGACTCTTTAGTTTTACAGGTTTTATCTTTGGCTTTTAAAGCCACATTCTTACTCGATGAAGAATCATCTTTCTTTGTCGACCTTTTTTTGGATTTCTTATCAATTACAAATTCATATGCTTTTAGCTCAGAGAAGACTTGTTGGTAAGGCATTGAACTAATGTTCTTGGTGTTTTCAATCACCACTGCATGAATATCTAATTTCTTAGAAAGACCTCTAAGAATTTTCAATGCAACTTCTCTCTGAGGGTATTTCTTTCCAAGTGCATTTAGATCATTCATGATGCTAGTGAATCTGACTTCCAATTTGTCTATTGATTCACCATCATCCATTTCAAAACTATCAAACTTTCCAATTGCCAACGAAAGTTTGTTTTCTTTTTATATGATCGTGCCTTGGCACATAACAGCTAGTGTATCCCAAATCTCTTTAGCAGTATTACAGTGAGAGATCATTCCCATCACACCATCATCAATTGTATTGTATAGTGTGTCTTTAGCAATGTAGTCTAGATTGACTAACTTTCTCTCCTCAGGAGTCAGTTGGTCATCATACTTAGGAAATTCTGCTCTATGATCAATTCTCTCATCTTCTGTTCCTCTGGGATTCACCACAGTAAACTGGAATGGTCCTTGAGAGACCACTCTCCACATACGCTCATGTTTGGAATACAGATGAGCATGCATTCTCAGTCTACATAGATCATAGTTCTCCACTAAGAACATGGGAAGTTTTTTAGAAGACATTTTTCTGATCTTTTGAAAAGTAAAAAGTTTCAGCAAATAAGATCAGTTCAGATAGACCACAAGTATTTTTGAAAATAAAACTTTGGTCAACATAGCAGGTGGTCAAGTTGAACCACTGCTCTGATACCACTTGTTGGTCCCGGTACAAACGAGTCTTACATGTGTATGGGGGGAATACACGTGTTCAGTGTTTTTAAAACTTTTTTTCTTCGAGGTCACTTGGGTCGATAATCCTCAAGATTAGGTTACGAGAAGCACATATCGCTCTGAGTCAAAGTCTCTCGAGACAGTGATCCCGAAATCGCTTTCCGATACCTCGGATAATCCCAACCGAGTCCCGAGTGTCGAGATCCCGAGTTGCTTGGATCGATAACTAACTTACTGAATCCTCAGAAGAGAGTTCAGTTTGATAACTATCTATTATAGCTACTCAGTCGTGCGGAATGGTTGGCCCTTTAGATTATACTCGTGTTAAGCTTTGCTGAAAAAACAACTTTCCTCTATGAAATAGTGATTAGGTTGTGATTCACTTATGCAACTTCAGTGGATTGATTCCAACTGAATATCAGTGAAAAGTATGCTTTCAAAACAAGTCAATGCAACAGTTAAGTACAGATAAGGAAAGCAATAAAGAACACAAAGAATTATAGTGGTTCGGAGACTCAAGCTCCTACGTCCACTCCCTCCGACCCTTCAGAGAAATTCACCATCAACTTCTGAGCTTTCTGACTACCTCGCGTAGTTTACTTACTCAACTCGACCCCTGAGTTTTCGACTACTCCACGTAGTTTACTTACTCAACCCGACCTTGAGCTTTTCTACCTCCGTAGTTTACTTACTCAATCACACACAAGCTTTCAGACTACCCCTGTAGCTTACTAACTTCTCCTCTAGAGTTTTCTGACTACTCCGCGTAGTTTACTAACTCTTTACAACTCTTTCTCACCAACAAACACACTCCAACTACCTTCTCAAGGGTTTTGGGGGTTTCTCGGTTGGTTTCCAACTAGGATGAGATATCCTTTACAATGAAGCACAAAGTCAAAAGGGTTAGGATATCTCGACTAAGCTTTGGATAAATCTTATCAAGCTAGGCTTAGTATAGTGAGCTCTCTTCAATATCGAAGCACTTGGGAAATTCTAAGTTTTTCGAGTGCTTTCACTTTTGCAAGAATAAGTTTGAGCTCTTGAGTTGCGTATAAATTTCCCGTAACCTTACAATGTAGAGGGTCACCAGTATTTATAGGCATACACCAAGGTCACTTTTGAAAACTATTCGTTGGAGAGATAGCTTCGTGAGTTCCCTCTTGTGGTGTGTGAAATGGCTATATTTAGAGTTTGAAACTCCCTAACACGTTTTAGGCAATAGCCTTTCATGTAGCCGGTCTTCACTTTTTGCGATGAACTTTTGTACATCCGACATCTTTTTTCAATGACACACACCTGTCGATCAAGATGGGTATGCATGTCGTCTTCCTCTTTTTTGACTTTTGTCTCCAGTTAAAGGTAGACACCTTCAACTGCTCTTTTGGTTACAAACTTTGAGTTTGATATAACCTTAACAACACTTCTGACTTAGTTCCTTTTGTCTGCATTTGATTGTCTTGGCAATATCTAACTTCTTAAGGAATCACGATCTTCTCAGTATTGCATCCTTCGATAGATATTATCGATTGCCTCGGAACACTTTCGTGTTCATCTTGAGCATTCAAGATACATTACTTGAGTCTTCGGTAATTACTTGTGCCTTGATACTCTTGATCTTGATTCTTGATCTTACGTCTTACGTGTCTTGAGTCTTCTGAGTCATCAAGGTCTTCTGAGTCTTCAGGGTCTTCTGAGTCTTTGTAGTTTATCTTGACCGATGTCTTGAGTTTTTCGTCTTTGAGTCTTTTAGTTACTCAAGATATCATCGAAGTCTTGATATCTCGCCATCCTGAAACTTCGGATACTTCAAAAACATACTGAGTTCTTCAGAGTCTTCAGAACCTATCCTAAACTATATCTGTTGACTATACATTTTGCGATAACATCCCAATACTCTAAACCTAAATCGACTCAACTATCAAGATCATTCTGAACATGTCATACTTAGGGGTTTTGGGATCTTAATCAAAATCATATATCTTTATTAAATTCATCTCCCAACAGAAAATATTCATCAGACGTGAACGAAACACTTCTATGGCATCTAAGATTGGGACATATTAATCCAAAGAGGATCCAAAGGTTGGTGAAAGACGGTCCACTGGAGTCTCTCCAAGTTGAACCAATTCCAACCTGTGAATCATGTTTGGAGGGTAAAATTACAAAGAGGGCATTCGGAGCCAAGGGGAATAGAGCCAAAGAAGTGTTAGAAATCGTTCACATAGACGTATGTGGTCCATTGTCAACCATGGTAAGAGGAGGTTACGAGTATTTCGTCACTTTTATTTATGACTACTCGAGGTACGGTTATATTTTCCTTATGAAGCATAAATCTGAGATCTTTGAGAAATTCAAAGAATTTAAGGCTCAAGCAGAGAATCATAGGGAAAAATGTATCAAGTCTCTACGATCCGATAGTGGAGGCGAGTACCTCAGCGATGAGTTTTTGAACTACTTATCTGATGAGGGGATTGCATCCCAGCTAACTGCACCCGGAACCCCTCAACAAAATAGGGTTGCAGAGCGAAGAAACATAACTCTTTTGGAAATGGTTAGATCTATGATGAGTTATGCGGATCTTCCCAAGTCGTTCTGGGGTCATGCCTTGGAAACAGCAGCCTACATTCTGAACTTGGTGCCATCCAAATCGGTTCTCAAAACTCCCAAAGAATTGTGGACCGGGCGCAAGCCTAGTTTGAGACACATGAGGATTTGGGGGTGTCCGGCCTACGTATTGGATAAGGAAGCCGGTAAATTGGATCCTCGATCAAAA
Source organism: Stenogyne calaminthoides (assembly GCA_037126765.1). NCBI lineage: Eukaryota > Viridiplantae > Streptophyta > Magnoliopsida > Lamiales > Lamiaceae > Stenogyne > Stenogyne calaminthoides. The sequence continues at coordinate 1,420,403 of JBBCBC010000003.1, read as the reverse complement.
TTTAGGTTGTTTGTGGGATACCCGAGGGAACAAAAGGGTGTATATTCTATGGTCCCGAAGATCAAAAGGTGGTCATAAGCACCCACTTTAGATTTTTGGAAGAAGACTATATGAACGAAAGAAGACCTAGAAGTGAGATTACCTTAAACCACTTAATGGGGTCAAACCCATTGCTTGCAAGTGGGTATATAAGAGAAAAAGAGGACCAGGCGGGAAGGTGGAAACCTTCAAGGCAAGGCTTATGGCGAAAGGTTATACTCAGAAAGAAGGGATCGATTATGAGGAAACCTTTTCACCTGTAGCAATGCTTAAGTTCATCCAGATTCTCTTGTCGATAGCTGCGCATCTCGATTTTGAAATCTGGCAAATGGATGTCAAGACAACTTTCCTTAACGGATGTCTTGATGAGGAAATCTATATGCAACAACCCCAGGGCTTTATTGGAAAGGGCCAAGAACACCTAGTTTGTAAGCTCATGAAGTCCATTTACGGACTCAAACAGACATCCAGAGCTTGGAACCAATGTTTTGATCATGTTATAAAGTCTTATGGGTTTGATCAAAACGAGTTCGAGAGTTGTGTGTATAAAAAGTGTGTCAGGACTGCATTGGTATTCTTAGTACTATACGTAGATGATATTCTGCTCATCGGAAACGATGTAAAGGTGTTATCAGACGTAAGGGCATGGCTTTCAAAATAGTTTGATATGAAGAACTTAGGGGAAGCCGGGCACATCCTTGGGATCAAGATCACTCGAGATCGCAAGAAAATGATGATAGGCTTATCGCAAGCTTCATACATAGACATTGTCTTGAAACGATTCAGCATGCAGGATTCCAAGAAAGGCTTCGTACCTTTTAGGCATGGAATCCATCTATCCAAGAAAATGTGCCCTAAGACACAAAAGGAGATAGATGACATGAGAGGCATTCCATATGCTTCGGCTGTCGGAAGTCTTATGTATGCAATGCTGTGTACGAGACCGGATATCTGCTTTGCTGTTGGCATGGTGGCAAGATATCAGAGTAACCCGGGGAAGGAACATTGGACGGCAGTTAAAAACATTCTGAAGTATCTGAAAAGAACTCGAGATAGAATGTTGGTTTATCAGTCAGATAGTCTAATCCCCATCGGCTACACGGACTCGGATTTCCAATCAGACTTAGATTCCAGAAAATCTACCTCCGGTAGTGTGTTTTGCATGGGGGAAGGAGCAATGACGTGGAGAAGCGTAAAGCAGAAATGCATCGCAGATTCTACCATGGAAGCCGAATATGTAGCTGCTTGCGAGGCAGCGAAAGAAGCGGTTTGGCTCAAGAACTTCCTAGTGGACTTGGATGTAGTTCCGAATTTTCCCAGCACAATCACTGTTTATTGTGACAATGCCGGAGCAGTTGCAAATTCAAGGGAACCAAGAGCCCACAAGGCCAGCAAACACATTGAAAGGAAATACCATCTTATACGAGAAATTGTTAAGAGAGGAGATATAGAGGTGGCAAAGATCGCGTCGGAAGACAACCTAGCTGATCCATTCACAATGGGTCTGCCTCTGAATACATTCGAGAGACATGTGAAAGGAATGGGTGTCAAGACCGTTGCCAATCTGCTTTGAGTATAAGTGGGAGACATTATTAGGTTCGTGTAGGTGGCATCAGTTGTCATGTACTACACGAGACATGCTGATGTATACTTAAAAGCAGACTTTGAGTATAAGTGGGAGATTGTTGGGATTATACTGGAAAGTATGCTTTTACTTTGTATAATCAGACTAACTGAATTTTGGACTTATTTACTGAAATAAATTGTTTATCACTGATGCTTTAAATATGATTGAATGTTACATATATTTACTGCATAATTGTTCATTAAATAGTGCGTGTTACATTGTAGTTAATTTAGTGATACCAAGATCACAGAAGATTAAATTAACAGTCCCTTGTAACTAAAAGTACACCATTCACGACCTAGATGGAAATGAACAATCCATCGTGAAAGGTTGAAGTGTAAGGCTCAGATTGGCTTGTCTTGACTAAGAGATTACACTAGTGCATGACTGATGCACTAAATAGGACCTACAGGAGGACAAATTCTTCAGAACTGAACAAGGAAGAATTAGACCTCAGTAGTTCGTTATTTCTTAATCTTCGTTCCTTAAATAGGATCACGTGTGGTTGGTAACTATTGCTTTGACTTATCATGGGTAGAGAATCAACGAGATTCAATACTTATTATCTTGGGCAATATTATTGGTAACATGTGATTGCTAAGATTTAATACGGAGAATCTTGTGCAAGTACGCTTGTTCGATTTGCCCCCTTGGGAGGTACATAAGTTTTATCATACCAAATCTTGCAAGTGGAACTAGTTTCCGGTATGAGTAATAATGTTGAACCGTTCCTTAACCAAGGACAAAAGATATTAATTAACGGAAAGCTATTTCAGTGGCTTGAATTAATTAATGGGCTAGATAATCTTAAACATGGGAAATAATAATCGGGAGTCATATTGACTGTAATATGGGTTAAGATGGATAGTGCAATATTAATTATGTAGTGGGATTAATTAATATTTATGGGCTTGAATAATATTGTGGCTCAATATTGATAATTCAAGATCGATTGGAAGGTCCAATCTTAATTCTCCTAAAGGCCCCCTAAGTAGCCCAACATAAAGTCCAATAACTGAAAAAGGTTTTTAAAATAAAATAAATATTGTTGCCTTATTTTTCCATGAAATTCGAAATTTATGGATATAAATGGGAGAAAGATTTTCTTTGAATTTTGTTATGTAATGAAGATATGAATTCTTGGAATACAAGATTATCTCATTAAATTCAAGAAATCTCCCACTTGGTTATCCATAGGGAAATTTTCAAAAATTTTGATAATTAAGGGAAAGAAAGATTTTCTTGATTTTCTTGAAAAGATATTATGGGAGATATGTATTTCTTGAAATACAAGAATATCTCATAAATTCAAGAAGATCCAAATCTTGGATTCTTGCCCTATAATTTTTGAAATTAATCCATAACAAAGAGTAGGTGGGATTTTGTGGAATATTATAATTATGGGAAAAAGAATATAGGAGATATATTCAAGATTTCTTGGAGATCAAGAAAAGATTTTCCCACATTGTTTTTGCCCTAAAAATTCGACCACCTCCACTCTATAAATAGGGGATGATTCTTTCATTCTCAAGTACAATTCCATGTGCTGGAAAAATTAGCAAATCCACAAAGGTGGTGCAACATAATTTATTTTCCTTTTGTTAATTGTTCGCAAGTGTCCTACCACCGGATAGTCGAGCAAGGATTAAGGGAATACTTGGGAAGTTCTTTTGGTGTGTCTAATAAACAAAGCCATTGCCGTCCCAAGAGGCATGTTCACGTAAACTCGTAGAATTCTGCATGCATATGATTTACGTGATTTAATTATTTGCATGATTTGTTGTTGGATTATTATTTGAATTAATATAGGATTAATTCAAGCTAGTAATAATTGTGAGAATTAAATTTGTATTTAAATATTCATCCCGAATAGATCTGTGCAACCTATTCCCCAACAGTTATGTCCAGGAATCATTACTGGAGGACGCTCCTAAGTTTTATATGATTCCATAGATAAAGAAATCTCAATATATTAGAGTGCATATGAATCGATGGATAGACATTGCACACAGATTGATGATGTATTTGTTGGGATATTTTAGTTTTGATGAATTATGCCAAAGCATTATCAACTTGTGTTATTGAAGCTAATTTACAGATAACAAGTTGAGGGGAACGAAAGAACAAGTTGAGGGGGAACTCACGAAATCAGAAGTAGATGATCGAGATCGACGAGGTCAGGCACGAGACCGACGAGATCGAATGAGTTAGATGAGTTCCGAAAGTTAATCTGATGAGCTGCAAAATCGGAAGAGAAGAAAAAAGCTAAGCCACCGATCGAAGATCGATGACTGTAATAGACGATCGGATGATCGGAAGAACAATCAGTGATATGGTGATCGATCAAGAGCGGACAAAAGCCGATCGAAAGAAACCCACGGAAGATCGAAGAGAAGGTTGCGGATCGGAAGAGGAGCAGATGAGACCGATTGAGATCGACGTGATCGAGATCGAGATATGAAGATGAGCGTATGATCAAGATCGACGCGTGATTGAGATCGGATGTGTTAAACCGATATGCTAAACCTAATGTAATCGACTGATGCTATCCTCGAGATGTGTTGATCCGAAAGGAAAGCCGACGATCGGCAAAGAAGAAATCGAGATAAAAGAAGTCAAAGTGACTGAAGGTCGATGTCCGAATTCAGAGAACTCGAACTCGGTCAAATGAGTGTCAAGATGCTCGACGATAATGTCCGTGAAGAGAAGTCTGCTGAATCAAGTATCCTGAGGCTCAGATGAGAAATCTGAGACTCAGATAAACCTGAAGACTCAGATAGAATCAAGACTCGATATGTCTCTGAAGACACTGAGACTCAGAGAATCCTGAATGATTCCAAGGCGAGGAATCTGAGGAATATAGCCGTTAGAATCAACTGACGTGGACCAATGAGAGGAAGACAACCAGCCTGAAGAAGCTGATGTACTTACAAGAATAGTATGGATTTGAATGTGATTCTCTCCAACGGTAACATTCAAATCCACACTATAAATACAAGATCTTCCATCAAATTAAGTGTGGATCGTGGAGAATATATAGCACGAGATGCTCTGAGCCAAAAAGAGAGTTATACCCAAAGCATTCCCACCCTAGAACACAAGTCTGTAGATATACATATATATTCAAAAAGTGTTCTAGAACCCAACCTAAGCAACCCACGATGTATCATAAGCTTAGAGAGATTTTTCCAACCTTAGCATTGAGGCTAAACAAATGTAAGGGAAAATCTCACCATAGTTGGAGACAACACCAAACCCAAACCCATTCTCGTAAGAGATAAGTAGTGGTGAAGAGAGGTAGTTGTTAGGCAATCCCGAGTGAGGGTGATAAGTCCCGAAGGAGTGTGAACTCGTTAAACATCTAAGAGGCGAGCCCGAGAGGGTGATAAGTCCAGTTTGAGTTAGTAAACTACAGAGGTAGTCAGAAAGCTCAAGGTCGGGTTGAGTAAGTAAACTACGTGGAGTAGTCAGAAAACTCAGGGCCGGGTTGAGTAAGTAAACTACGCGAAGTAGTCAGAAAGCTCAGGAAGTGTTTGAAGGAATTTCCCTAGGAACAGGGAGAGTGGATGTAGGAGCTTGAGTCTCCGAACCACTATACATTGTTGTGTTCTTTACTGCTTTATGTTCTTATCTTGTCATACGCATTCGATTATAAGCAAAACACAACACATGAGCTTAAAACGCAAAAATCTGTAATCACCATTCCTTCACCCCTGTTTTTATATGCATTTCATGATTATTCCGCATTTCATGGGTTTTCCACTGGGCCTATCAGTATTTGATTATACTGTTGCTCAAGGAATTATAGAGCACGATGATATCGAACCACGCTCAATTGTATAATGACAACAAAGAGCATATTGGCCTAAACTGAAATAAGCAATCCAGGAAGAACTTGATAACAAAGACACAAGTATTTGGTTTGGTAGTGCTAACCTGACCAAGTGTAAACCCTGTAGGACATAAACAAGTCATTGTCGAAAGCGTAATGAGAAATATAAAGTCCTGATATATTTCTCATTTAGCATACTGGTTGACATAAATTATCATTATAACGTTTATACTTAGTTAGCCTAATATTTTTCAAAGAGTGGAAATGCAAAGAAATGAAAGTGGTTACTGCATATCTCTATGGGGATCATAATATAGAGATATATATGGAAATACCTTATGGTCTTTCCATTACCCAAGTCAAGTGACTCTAAACCACGGAGTGTGTTTACAATAAACTTGAAATACTCACTTTAGATTGAAACAATCTAGACGTATGTGGTATACCCGCTTAAGTGACTACTTGATTGGAAAATATTATAGAATGACGAAAGTGCCCCTGCGTTTTATAAAGAAACAAGTTTCGGATTTACAGTTTATGTTGATGGATGAACATAATAGATACTCTTAATGAACTAAGAGAAACCACGAATAATAGATACTCTTAACGGAATAAGAGAACCATGAGCTACTTGCAATCCGAAATTGAGATAAAGAATCTTGGAAAAACTCAGTTTGTCTAGAATTTGAACTAGATCATTGAGCTTGTGGAATACTTATCCACCAATCTGCATGTGTCCAAAGTATGTTCAGGCGATTTAATATGGACAAGATGCATTTGGTTAGCACTCCCATTATCGATCGAAGTATGGATTTAAAGAAAGATCCATTTCGTCCAAAAGAAAAATGACGAAGAGCTATTGGGATCTGAAATTCCCTACATAAGTTCAGTAAGCGCATTATTATACTTAGCTCAATGCACTCGATCAATTATTACCTTCTCAATGAACTTATTAGCTAGATTTAATTCAGGACCAAATGCAGTATCATCGGAGTGGTGTCATTGATACGCTCTGATACCTAAAAAGGAACCTTTGAATGGACTTGTTATGTCATTATTTAAAATGCTAAAGGGACCACTGATGCAATTGTGACCCCTAAATAAATCTTAAAAGGGATAACATATGAAATTGTAACCCTTAAGAAATGTTGAAGCTACCCCTTACACCTATAGACTAAATAATGTGTTAGTTGATTTTGTTTATGTTGGTTATCTTTGTAATCCACATAAAGGTCATTCCCGAAATGGTTTATGTATTTACCATGTGAACCAACAAATTTTACTCAAGTACAAGTAACTTAAGTAAGCTTTAAAGAAATTATGTTTGATTTGTTTACATAATTATTGCCAAGAACAATTCTTGAGAAGTATATGACAAGAATTGAGATTTGTAGCTCACATGATAAACGTGCTTATCAAGTGAGAGGTGTACACTTCAGGGGGAATCTCGACATAGGTGTTGTAACTCTTTTCTCTTCAACTAAGATTTATTTTTCCTACTTAGCTTTTGATATTTGGCAAGGGCATTAGCGAAGCAACATTTATGCACCATCTACCCTCTTAATTTGGCACAAGGGGGAGTGTTGAAGGAAAATATATTTATGTGTCTTCATCAAGAAGTAACTGATGGAGGGGTGGTTTAGGTATTTCATTATATTATGTGTAACCCTAGATTATATTCCATATAAAGGGATCTCTGATGTATTAACCGTACGTGAAGAATAATGAAAACCTCCTGGCTTAGTATGCCCCCAGATGTAGTCATTCCTGATGAACTAGGTCACCAAATCTGTGTTCGTTATTTCTGCATATCCTACAACAAATGCCAATTTCTTTTTAAAAAATGAACTTCAATAACTGTGACACTGTAATTCTTGAAGGTTTCATTAATTTATAAAGCTACATTCTGTGTTTATAAATCTAACATACCACATTAAAATGCGTTCTTATATACTTTACAAATAGTGAAATTCCTTTATCATACAAATTTAGTCGCATTTTAAAAAATAATTAGGACTTAGGTGGACCATAGGATGCTTTTTGATTTCACAGGTTGATTATAAATAAATGCTGTAAACGACCACATTACGTGCATTTATTACTGCCCAACTTACTGAAAGCGACTCACAGGTCCATACCAAGTTATTTTTATTTTTGCTAATTCATTTTACATGTTATCATACACATTAAAGTGTTACATATATTTTTTTGCTTGTAAAAAGATAAAAAAATAACTGTTGTGCAAATTGATAGTATAAGATGGATATTTTTTTGTGATAGCAACAAAAAAAATACTTTGGAAATAATGATTTCTCAAAAATAGTGACAAGAAAATGAAAATAAAAAATTAGACTTTATTAATATCAATAAAAATTACAATTTTTTTCGTTATTTGTCATTTTGTTAATACTAATAAGAAATTATAATATTTTTCATCAATACATCTAATTAATATGATTAATTTTCCTTTTGTAATTAATTATGGTCTATAATATCATCCCTAAGTATTAAGTTAACGTATAATAGTCTTTTGATATCTTAATTAATAAAATATTATTTTGTATGAATAGAATCATGTTAGACACATAATTAAGAATGAATATAGTATAATTTTATATATATACCTTAAATAAATAAAAGGTAGGTCTCCATTGCACTAATTATACTGTGCAACTCAAGTACATTTTAAAATGTATAACTTGTGCTATTGTAATGTTCAATTTATTTAAACTGAAAAAATTGAGTATTCCAATGTTAACAAGTTGAATATTTCAGTGAAATTAATTATACGTTTTAAATATACATTCGAATATCACTGTGCACATGATATATACAAAATTTTACCTAAAAAATGTTATGTTCAATTTAAAATAAGCATCGTTTTAAACCAATTTACACAAATTAAGTCACAAATCAAAATACCTTGACCATCAACTTTAAAACTTAGTAAGATAACACTTATTTTTTTGCAAGAATATATAGTTTCTAAAATGATATTTTTAAATTGGAGGGAGTATTATTTAATTAAAAAAATATATTTTTCATCATTGAATTGCATTATGGGATAATGATCCCATACAAAATTTTATTGATGGTAGAAATTGGACCAATTTCTTAAAAATGGAAAAATAATTTTCCAAAATATGATGGTGAACCCAAGAGCTAGGCATTCAACAAGGACAACATGGGTAAAAGTTAGAGATGGCATTAATTATGTCTGGCTTTCTGCAATTAATGCCTCCAATCCAAAATTTCCACCCCCAGTTATTGTTGATTGCTCTTCATTTTATTTTATTAATTAATATGTTAGAAATATATACTCTTAATATAAATTTTACAAAAGATTTATTATTATTTTTTATATACATAGTTACAACAATAGATTATCTTTAATTGGTTTAACTGAGTTTGTGACATAGTTATCCCTTTTTTTAAGTAGCTAAAAAAAATATAAGTAAGAATCAGAGTATAAGGGGAGTTATTCTTATCTATTGGAAGGTAAATTAGACATATATAGGTATTCCCTTCAATATTATATTTTGGTAGTGAATCATCGAATTAGGAATAACTTATTAGAAGATTTTAAGTCAAATCTCGTTTTTTATTTATCTCAAAAAGTTATAATTGTTTGTCAAATAAATAGCCTGTTCTTTGTGATATATTAAGACACAGTTTTTGGTTCTTGCGTCAAAGTAGAGCATCCACTCAAGAGGAATCCTAAGACAACAATATGGATGTGTTTTGAAACACTTAAAATAGCTTTTAGAAGCATTTATTTTTAAAAATTGTGAAAGGGAACTTTGAAAATAAGTGCTTCTATAAGTTGTTTTAAATGTTTCAAAACACGACCTATATCAGTAAAAAATAGTACTATTATTTAAATTTTCAATTACCTGACCAAACAGTAATATTAATAGTAGGAGTGGTTTCTTCGTATTCTGGTATATTTTCGGAGTTTTTCGTCACTTTAGACCCAATAAATCAATTCAATTCATTTTATCATTTAAATGTACAGACTATTTTTAAACTCAACTCAAAACTCGATCAAAATTAATAGGATTAAAAAGTTCAAGTGGCGCTACAAAATTAAGAAAAAATAAAATAATTATACATGTAGCGGCGGTTACTTTTTTTTTTTTTTTACAACCAAAAGGAAAACTTTTATTAATAAGAAGTTGGAGTACAAGGGGTACTCCCTCCCTTACAAAATATCAAAGAAAAATGTCGAAACTCCAATGATTAAAACCTTGGATCAGAAAACATAAAAATACTCCTCCCAATAACTACGAGAAACTCAGATGTGGTGATTACTTACTTGGTAACTAGCTACGACAGACTAAATGATCAGTTTCAATTTTTTTAAAATTTTATAATATCAAAATTAAAATAATTTAGATCAATTTCAAAACAAAGCAAAGTTATTGAAAAAACTTAATCCCTAAATAAATTTTATATAAACCAAATTAATTAAGTATATATAAATTGTGGAAAAAGTCTGGTCTAGCTGGTTGGCCCACTATTCTGAGAATTGACCTGGTAAAAAAGGGGATTTGGTTGTGGTCCTTGAGGACTACTTTGGTCTTTCGTGATGATACTTTTTTATATAAGACGTGACTTATATATTTTTGTGTTATTTTATAGTTAATTCTTTTTAAATAGCAAATAAAAACTTGTAGAAAAGAACATTTTATGCTTGAAAAAAATTCGTATGAGACGATTCATATATGAGACGGGATACAAACTAATACAAATTAACATCCATCCTTTTGAAGTATTAAAATGTCAATTCTCGTTTCATCATGAAACCATCTCACGCAAATGTGTTTGCAGATGTTTTATTTCATAAATAATTTATATTGCATATCTTGAGAGTTGAAGCATCTTACACTTTTTTTTTTGAGAGCTCAAAGAGAAATTACATAGGGTTATAGTCCTGAGCTAACGACAATATGTGTCGTGGGATATCTACACCAACCTAAGCGTAAGGGTGGTTAGAACTTGTAGCTAACTGTGCAAGTTTATGTGCTTCAGTATTGAACTTTCTAGGGCAATAGCAAATTTCGGTCACAAGGGAATTTCGAATCTGGCATCTGGCCCTAACAATAAGACTTTCTTCAAATCCTTTAAAGGGGTTGTCGGTGGTTAGAGCATAAATGGCCTCTTTGCAATCTGACAAAATCATGATAGGATCTTGAGAGACAGATTTCTAGTAATTCAATCCGTCAATAATGGCGATAATTTCAGCCGCGAGCACTGATCCCGGGGGGTTGATTTTATGGCAACTAGCAGCTCGGGGTTTTCCTTCTTTGTCATATATGTAGTAGCCCACTACATAGGATGTCTTTGCTTCTTTATAGGTTGCGTCAACTTTCATGATACAGTCGTCGTATGTGGCCTTTCGGTAGTCGGGCTCCTTGGTATCAGTTGGGAGGTCCTTCCCGGTACAAAGTTTTGACATTTCATAATAGAATTTATCTAGAAGGGTGTCGGTCCAGTTGGCCATGATCTTTCCTCCGACATGGAGTCCTTGTTTTGAGTGTGTTTTCTCGCATCTTTCCTTCCAGATCCCCCACATCTTCATTGCTACTACTTCTAGCTCGTGCTCTTTCAGGGACAGGATTAAATGTATGGTCAAGTTTTCTGACGATACTCCTTTTGCACTCTTGATTCTAGGCCACCAGCTCGTTCTGTTCCATGCTTTTTTTTATTTCCTGGCAAAAGAACAACACATGATTAGTATCAGCCTTATGATGACCACATAAAACGCACCTGGGTAGGCAAGGGATATGATGGGATGCTAAGTTAGCTTCAGCTGCAATTGCATCGTGGGCCGCTTTCCAGAGAAAAATCTTGACTTTAGGCGGGATATTAAGGTTCCAAATTCTGGTCCAGTTCCCAGGAGTTTTACTAGACGAAGTCATGTTCACAATCTCCTTATCATGACTTGCTGAGTGAGCTCTCCAGTAGGCTGATTTGACAGTATAAAGCCCCTTTTTTGAATATCGCCAAAAACGATCGTCAGAGTTGCTTAAGTGGTCAATCGGTGTCTTCAAGATTGCTTCAGCCTCATACTTGGGAAATTGGGCTTTGATTTTGTTAACATCCCACTGATTTGTCGCCGTAATGAGGCTATGAACCATAATATTGCTGTCATTGTCGGGATTTAGGGTAATTTTTCCTGACCTTAGGCTAGGAATCCACCGGTCGTTTCTCACATTGACCTTAGTTCCATTGTGGATCTTCCAGAGGAGTCCTTCCAAGATGATTGGTTTGCTCCACATTATCGAGCGCCAAATATAAGAGGGATTAGATCCCAGAGTGGCCTCCAATATATCTGAGTGTTTGAAATATCTAGCTTTCAGCACTTTCGCCACAAGGGAGTCTGGGAAGATGATGATTCTCCATATTTGTTTTGCCAGGAGAACTTTATTGAATGTGATCAGATCTCTAAACCCCAATCCTCCCTCAATTTTGGGCTTGGTAAGGAGTTTCCAATCTTTCCAGTGCGTCTTCTTATTCTCCGTGTTTCCTCCCCACCAGAACCTGGCACACATTGACTCGATCTCCCCACATAGCGTGGTGGGAATCCTAAATCAAGACATAGAATAAGTGGGAATGGCTTGTATGATAGATTTGATCAGGGTTTCTCGTCCGCCCTCTGTAAAGAATTTATTTTTCCAAGAACTCATTTTTTTTGGAGACTTTATCTCTTATGTAACCAAAATGTAGCCGCTTGCTGTGGATCGAGAAGGTGGGGAGTCCCAAGTATAAGTCATGGCCTTGGCAAGTCCGGATTTGGAGACTCGTTTTGACAAAGTCAATATTCGTCTGATGGGTATTCTTGCTAAAAGAGATGGCCAATTTTTCAAAATTGATCAATTGTCCCAAGGCTTTTTCATAGAGATCCAGGCAGTTTTTATGTTGAGGACATCTTCTTTGCTGGTTTTAAAGAAGATAAGGCTGTCATCAGCGAATAATAGGTGAGTGATCATGGGGCTACCCCTTGCAATTTTAATACCCGTGATCTTTCCAGCGGTAGCTTGGGCGTTGATTATAGAAGACAATCCTTGTGCGACAATCACGAATAAATATGGAAAAAGAGGATCCCCCTGGCGGAGCCCTCTGGACGGGGTGACCTATCCAAAAATTTTGTTGTTTACTTTGAAGGCATAACTGGTCGTAGTCACACATTCCATAATCAGATTGACCCATTTGAGGTGAAAACCCATACGAAGCAGGGCCGTCTCCAGATAGGTCCATTCCACTCTATCATATGTCTTACTCATATCCAATTTAAGGGATGCGTAGCCATGCTTACTTTTGTTGTTTCTAAGCCAATGCATGCACTCGTAACCCAGAATAATATTATCCGAAATTAAGCGCCCTGGGATAAAGGCACTTTGATTGGAGTCGATCAGAGTCCCCAGAACCGTTCGGAAGCGATTAGTGATTGCTCTGGCTACAATTTTGTATGAAACATTGCACAGGCTTATGGGCCGGAAGTCCCTAAGAGTAGTAGGGTCTTTGATTTTAGGAATTAAGGTTACATTGGTGGGGTTGTGGCCTTTCAAACTCTTAGAACCATTAAGGATTTGTAAGCATTCCCTCGTAACATCCTCACTCACTATTTTCCAGGAGTTTTGAAAAAAGAGGGTTGTAAAGCTATCGGGACCCGGAGCTTTATTGGGATTCAAATCGGACAGAGCCTTTATGACTTCCTCTCCAGTAAAGGGTTTGGAAAGGAAGTCGTTCATGGCCTCTGTAACCGACGGTTGAATGTACTTAGTAATCTCATTAATATCATCCGGAGAGGGTTTTTGTGACTTAAAGAGAGACTGGTAATACTCCTCAATCGTTTTCTCGATATCCTTCTGATCCGTAAGGGGGATTCCTGCTTCATTAAAAAGCACTTAGATGGAGTTCCTTTTTTTCCTATCTGAGGCCGTCTTGTGAAAGAAAGTGGTATTTATGTCTCCCGAGTTGAGCCAGGTGACTCTAGATCGTTGCTTCCAATGAGTTTCCTCTTGGCACAATAATTTTTCCAGTTTACATTGGACAGTTTTAATCATAGGAAGGTCAACATTGGAATCCTCAGCATTGAGGAGATTATTGAGGACAGCTCTGGTGGATTTTATTTGCTTATCCTGACTACCTAAGGAGACTTTTGACCATTGGCTAAGGACGTTGGCCATATCCTTAAGCCTATTGTCCAAGCCATTTAAATGGTTCGAGTTTTTCCAGCTGTTTGCAACCATAACATTGTATTCTTCTTCGAATATCCATTTGTGTTCAAACTGAAAACTCGCAGACTTGGAAGAGGCCCTTTGCTTGGTATCAAGGTCGAGATTAATAAGTATCGGTCGATGATCCGACCCATAATAGTCAAGATTCACGGACTTAGCGTCCGGAAAGGAATAGAGCCACGAGTTATTTACCGCAAAGCGGTCTAGCCGGGAAATAATATTGCAATCCCCCAATTTCATGTTGTTCCAGGTATATTTCGGACCGGAAGTACTCACATCATGAAGATCATGTTGTTGTAAGCTCATATTAAATGCATTCATGGCGGAGAAAGATCTATTGTTGCCTCCAAGCTTTTCATTATCATAACGAATCTCGTTGAAATCCCCACCCATCAACCAACTATCCATAATGTTGTGGTGAGTTTTAGAGATTTTATCGAGTAATTCCCATGACAGATATCTCAAATTAGCTTTAGGGTTACCATAAAAACCAGTAAAGTACCACCTTAAGTATTTAGAAAAAATAGAACAATCAATATGACCAGTTGAATAGGACAAAATAGAGAGATCAAGATTTTCATTCCAGAACAAAGCAAGACCGCCACTCTTGCCAGCAGGTTCGATACAAAAACTACCATGAAAGTTGAGACTAGAACGAAATTTAAAAACAGCAAACTTAGATAATTTAGCTTCAGAAATAAAAACCACATCGGGGGATTTGTCAAGAACAAGTTGCTTGAAATTTTTGAACGCTCGTTGCCCCCCGAGGCCACGAGCGTTCTAGCAAATAAGCCTCATTTCTGTTGGCTGGGTTGAGTCGAGTCAACCTCCCCCAAATCGTCATTGGTGTTCAGAGCAGGGATCGGGCCTATTGCTAGTTCGAGCTTTTGCTTCTTGGTACGGGACTGGGAGAACTCTTGTTTGAAGGGTTGCTTGGAGCCAAGTTTTGGGTTCTGGTCTGTTTTGAGAGTAATGTTGGATTGAGAAGGAAGCTTCACTTTGCCCTTTTCTTTCCTGTCCTTTTCCGGGGGATTGATTTTGCTGATCGGGGAGGCTTCAAGGGTAAACGGTGCTTCATTAAAACCTGCAAACATAGCCAGCAGTTCGTTAGTAGGCATAAGCTCGGCTTCCGCCGTTGAGAGGGGGAGAGCTCTATTCGGATCATTTGGGCGGTCGAGAGAGTTGGAGGCTTGAAGATACAGTGTTGCGGGCTTGCTAAGGTTGAACTCAGGATTCCCCATATCTGATGCAAGTTCCATGGCCATCGGTTCGCTCCAGCGTGAAGCTGAGTTTCTGGTATCCTTTCCATCTGGGCTGCGTTCGAACAACTCATGAGGTTTATGTTTTGGGAGGGGTGTCTTCCAATCAGAGGCACTCGAGATAGGATTGAGAGCCGAGGATTTCTTTCTTTCCGAACCTTCGTCTTTTGGTACCGAGTGCAGAGCGGGAGCAGAGGATTGACCCTTCACTTTGATGACAGACCACTCTGGGATTGAAACCGGTGAGCTTGTTCGGTTTGATAGGGTCGTAGTGACAGGCGAGTGGCTGAGTTGGAGAGTAGGTTTTTTAGCATTCAATTTTTCTAACTCGGCAATGATAGTTTCGAGAGTTACCGAGTGTTGGCCATTTGCCCTCATCCACGGCCCAAAGTGTTTTTTACAGTCCGGCAGGATGTAATCACAGTCCCTTTCATGATGATTTAGCCTTCCACAATAGTAACAGAAATCCGATAATTTCTCATATCGGAATATGACTCGACATACGGATTCTTCAATGTTGATCGTGGCCCATCGATGGAGAGGTTTCCGGGTATCGACCATAGTGCGGACCCGAACACATTCACCTAGTGCCACGTCGTCGTAGTCACTCTTTACGTCAAGAATTTCACCCAAGAGGCTAGTGAGGTCGCCCACCGCACCCCTCGTCATTGCTCTAATCTGGAGTCCGTGTACTTGAATCCAAAAAGGGACCGCCGTGAGTACAATATCGGAGGGGTGCTCATCTCCTTTCATCATTGTGAGCAGCAACACCGATCCCCTGAAATTCCAGGGTTGACGGTTAAGAACCTTGTCACATTCACTTTTATCGGCAAATTCAAAAATGTAGAGGCCACCTCCGAGGGGTTTAATGTCCAGCGGTAGTTTCAGGTCCCAAATGGTGGGGAATTAATTGCACGGATCTATTCGGGATGAATATTTAAATACAAATTTAATTCTAACAATTATTACTAGCATGAATTAATCCTATATTAATTCAAATAATAATTCAACAACAAATCATGCATATAAACAGTTCACGTAAATCCTACGCATGCGGAATTACTACGAGTTTACGTGAACGTACCTCTTGGAATGGCAATGGACTCGTCGATGAAAACACACCAAAAAGCCTTCCCAAGTATTCCCTTAGTCCTTGCTCGACAATCCGGTGGAAGGATGCTCGCGAACAATTAACAAAAGGAAAAATAAAAATTGTTGCACCACCTTTGTGGATTTACTAATTTTTCCAGCACATGGAATTGTACACTCACAATTGACGTTTTTCGAAAATACACAATCTGTCGACGTTTCAAAATATTTGATATTTTATCGACGCTGATATTTTTCCGAAAAACCAATTTTCGTGTTATCTGGGGATGAACCATTCATCCCCTATTTATAATAGAGAGGGGGACGAAAATTAGGGCTCAAAATAGGGTTAGGAAAGATCTTTTCTTGATCTCCAAGAAATCTTGAATATATCCCATATATTCTTCTTTCCATGTGTATTTTTCCACAAAAATCTCACACCCTTATTTAACCCATTTTTTCGAAATTAATAGGAGGCTTTTCAAGATTGGATATTTCTTGAATTTATGAGATATTCTTGTATTCCAAGAATACATATCTTTTTCCATAAAATATTTTCAAGAAAATCAAGAAAATCCTTCTTCCTATTATTACTCTATATATTTCGAAAATCACAATTAAAGAAACCAAGTGGGAGATTTCTTGAATTTATGGGATAATCTTGTATTCCAAGAATACTTATCTCCTTTCCATAAAATCTTTTCAAGAAAATTCTTCTCCTTCTATTTCTTTAATAATTTCGAAATTTTAAGGAAAATAAAGCAACAATAATTTATTTTATTTTTAAACACTTTTTTCAGTTATTGGACTTTATGTTGGGCTACTTGAGGGGCCTTTAGGAGAATTAAGATTGGACCTTCCAATGGATCTTGAATTATCAATATTGAGCCACAATATTATTCAAGCCCATAAATATTAATTAATCTCACTACATAATTAATATTGCACTATCCATCTCAACCCATATTACAGTTAATATGGCTCCCGGTTATTATTTCCCGTGTTTAAGATTATCTAGCCCATTAATTAATTCAAGCCACTAAAATAGCTTTCCATTAATTAATATCTTTTATCCTTGGTAAAGGAACGGTTCAACATTATTATCCATACCGGAAACTAGTTCCACTTGCAAGATTTGGTATGATAAATCTTATGAACCTCCCAAGGGGGCAAATCGAACAAGCGTACTTGCACACGATTCTCCGTATTAAATCTTAGCAATCGCATGTGACCAATAATATTGCCCAAGATATAAAGTATTGAATCTCATTGATTCTCTACCCGTAATAAGTCAAAGCAATAATTACTAACCACAAACGATCCTATTTAAGGGACGAAGATTAAGAAATAACGAACCACTGAGGTCTAATTCTTCCTAGTTCAGTGCTGAAGAATTTGTCCTCCTGTAGGTCCTATTCAGTGCATCAGTCATGCACTAGTGTAATCTCTTGGTCAAGACAAACCAATCTGAGCCTTACACTTCAACCTTTCACGATGGATTGTTCATTTCTATCTAGGTCGTGAATGTTGTACTTTTGGTTACAAGGAACTGTTAATTTAATCTTATGTGATCTGGTATCACTAAATTAACTACAATGTAACACGTACTATTTATTGAACAATTATGCAGTAAATATATGTAACATTCGATGATATTTAAAGCATCAATGAAAAACAATTTATTTCAGTAAATAAGTCCGAAATTCAGTTTTGATTATACAAAGTAAAAGCATACTTTCCAGTATAATCCCAACAATCTCCCACTTATACTCAGAGTCTGCTTTTAAGTATACTACAACATGTCTCGTGTAGTTCCTAATACGTGACATCTAATGTCACCTACACAAACCTAATAATTTCTCCCACTTATACTCAAAGCAGATTGGCAACGGTCTTGACACCCATTACTTTCATATGTCTCTCGAATGTATTCTGAGGCAGACCCTTTGTGAATGGATCTGATAGGTTGTCTTCTGACGTGATCTTTGCCACCTCTATATCTCATCTCTTAACGATTTCTCGTATAAGATGATATTTCCTTTCAATGTGTTTGCTGGCCTTGTGGGCTCTTGGTTCCTTGAATTTGCAACTGCTCCGGCATTGTCACAGTAAACAGTGATTGTGCTGGGCAAATTCGAAACTATGTCCAAGTCCACTAGGAAGTTCTTGAGCCAAACCGCTTCTTTCGCTGCCTCGCAAGCAGCTACATATTCGGCTTCCATGGTAGAATCTGCGATGCATTTCTGCTTAACGCTTCTCCATGTCATGGCTCCTCCCCCCATGCAAAAACACACTACCGGAGGTAGATTTTCTAGAATCTAAGTCTGATTGGAAATCCGATTCCTTGTAGCCGATGGGGATTAGACTATCTGACTGATAAATTAACATTCTATCTCGAGTTCTTTTCAGATACTTCAGAATGTTTTTAACTGCCGTCCAATGTTCCTTCCCCGGGTTACTTTGATATCTTGCCACCATGCCAACGGTAAAGCAGATATCTGGTCTCGTACACAGCATTGCATACATAAGGCTTCCGACAGCCGAAGCATATGGAATGCCTTTCATGTCATCTGTCTCCTTTTGTGTCTTAGGGCACATTTTCTTGGATAGATGGATTCCATGTCTGAAAGGTACGAAGTCTTTCTTGGAATCCTGCATGCTGAATCGTTTCAAGACAGTGTCTATATATGAAGCTTGCAATAAGCCTATCATCCTTTTCTTGCGATCTCGAGTGATCTTGATCCCAAGGATGTGCGCGGCTTCCCCTAAGTCCTTCATATCAAACTGTTTTGAAAGCCATGCCCTTACGTTTGATAACACCTTTACATCGTTCCCGATGGTCAGAATGTCGTCTACGCATAGTACTAAGAATACCAATGCAGTTTCGACACACTTTTTGTACACACAACTTTCGAACTCATTTTGATCAAACCCATAAGACTTTATAACATGATCAAAATATTGGTTCCAAGCTCTGGATGCCTGTTTGAGTCCGTAAATGGACTTCATGAGCTTACAAACTAGGTGTTCTTGGCCTTTTTCAATGAAGCCTTGGGGTTGTTGCATATAGATTTCTTCATCAAGACTTCCGTTAAGGAAAGCTGTCTTGACATCCATTTGCCAGATTTCAAAGTCGAGATGCGCAGCAATCGACAAGAGAATTCGGATGGACTTGAGCATTGCTACGGGCGAAAAAGTTTCCTCATAGTCGATCCCTTCTTTCTGAGTATAACCTTTCGCCACAAGCCTTGCCTTGAAGGTTTCCACCTTCCCGTTCGGTCCTCTATTTCTCTTGTACACCCACTTGCAACCAATGGGCTTGACCCCATTAAGTGATTCGACTAGCTCCCACACTTTGTTATGATCCATAGAACCCATTTGGGCTTTCATTGTTGTTTGCCAAGAACCAGCATCCTTGTCTTGGATTGCCTCGTCATATGTCCATGGGTCTGATTCGTCTTGTCCGGGAATCAAGTCCGAGGACTCCCCTATCCCCATGAATCTCTCGGGCTGTCTCACAACCCTCCCACTACGACGAGGTTCCAGTTGTGTAAGTGTGTCGTTTGGCATGTCATCTTGTACAGTTGGCACTGAGGTTAGCCCTCTTATCTCATTTTGTTGGGATTATACTGGAAAGTATGCTTTTTACTTTGTATAATCAAAACTGAATTTCAGACTTATTTACTGAAATAAATTATTTATCACTGATGCTTTAAATATTATCGAATGTTACATATATTTACTGCATAACTGTTCAATAATTCGTACGTGTTACATTGTAGTTAATTTAGTGATACCAGATCACAGAAGATTAAATTAACAGTCCCTTGTAACTAAAAGTACGCCATTCACGACCTAGATGGAAATGAACAACCCATCGTGAAAGGTTGAAGTGTAAGACTCAGATTGGCTTGTCTTGACCAAGAGATTGCACTAGTGCATGACTGATGCACTGAATAGGACCTACAGGAGGACAAATTCTTCAGAACTGAACAAGGAAGAATTAGACCTCAGTGGTTCGTTATTTCTTAATCTTCGTTCCTTAAATAGGATCACGTGTGGTTGGTAACTATTGCTTTGACTTATCATGGGTAGAGAATCAACGAGATTCAATACTTTTTATCTTGGGCAATATTATTGGTCACATGTGATTGCTAAGATTTAATACGGAGAATCTTGTGCAAGTACGCTTGTTCGATTTGCCCCCTTGGGAGGTTCATAAGCTTTATCATATCAAATCTTTCAAGTGGAATTAGTTTCCCAGATGGATAATAATGTTGAACCGTTCCTTGACCAAGGACAAAAGATATTAATTAAAGGAAAGCTATTTCAGTAGCTTGAATTAATTAATGGGCTAGATAATCTTAAACACGGGAAATAATAACCGGGAGTCATATTGACTGTAATATGGGTTAAGATGGATAGTGCAATATTAATTATGTAGTGGGATTAATTAATATTTATGGGCTTGAATAATATTGTGGCTCAATATTGATAATTCAAGATCCATTGGAAGGTCCAATCTTAATTCTCCTAAAGGCCCCCTAAGTAGCCCAACATATAGTCCAATAACTGAAAAAGGTGTTTAAAATAAAATAAATATTGTTGCTTATTTTTCCTCATTATTTTCGAAATTTATGGATAAAAAGGGAGAAAGATTTTCTTTGAATTTTGTTATGGAATGAAGATATGTATTCTTGGAATACAAGATTATCTCATTAAATTCAAGAAATCTCCCACTTGGTTATTCATGAAGATAATTTCAAAATTTTTGAAATATAAAGGGCAAGAAAGATTTTCTTGATTTTCTTGAAAAGATATTATGGAAGATATGTATTTCTTGAAATACAAGAATATCTCATAAATTCAAGAAGATCCAAATCTTGGAATCTTGCCTATAATTTTTGAAAATATCCCATGACAAAGAGTAGGTGGGATTTTGTGGAATATTATAATTATGGGAAAAAGAATATAGGAGATATATTCAATATTTCTTGGAGATCAAGAAAAGATTTTCCCACATTATTTTCTACCCAAAATTTCGACCACCTATGCTCTATAAATAGGGGATGACTCTTTCATTCCCAAGTACAATTCCATGTGCTGGAAAAATTAGTAAATCCACAAGGGTGGTGCAACATAATTTATTTTCCTTTTGTTAATTGTTCACAAGTGTCCTACCACCGGATAGTCGAACAAGGATTAAGGGAATGCTTGAGAAGTTCTTTTGGTTAGTCTAATCAGCCAGATCACTGTCATCCCAAGAGGTACGTTCACGTAAACTCGTAGAATTCCACATGCGTAGGATTTACGTGAATTAATTATATGCATGATATGTTGTTGGATTATTATTTGAATTAATATAGGATTAATTCATGCTAGTAATAATTATAAGAATTAAATTTGTATTTAAATATTCACCCAAAATAGATCTGTGTAACTTATTCCCCAACAACTGGTATCAGAGCCACGGTTTCGGGCTCTGAATTTTTTAAATTGTAATTTAATTCGCTGACATTAAATTTGAAATTGGATAGTAAAATTGCTAGATCTGTTTTGCAGGTATCCAATTGTCATGGAATTTAATGTGTTTATTTATGCATGCATATAAATTGTGGTTTTAATTCGATTCGTTCGGATTCATTTTGCATCGTGAGAAAATCCACGAGTAGATTAGGATTTGTTTGATTTGATCAATGTAATAGACTAGTCTAGATCTAGGTTTATTTATTTTTTGTAAATAAATTGTAACCGGATCGAAAACGAAGACGGAGACGAAGAATTAAAGGATAAAATCCAGATTTAGGCGTAGGGCGTATGTCCGCGCGAACATGCCAAGGAGGCACGCTGCTTTGACGCGGACGCACGACGCAGCACGCACGGCATGGGGTAAGGCCGAGGGCCGCCGCCACGAGATCGAGCCGCGGCACAAGCGGGCGACACGACGCAAAGACCGCGGCGCGAGCAGATCGCCGGCGGCGGCGAAGGCGCGAGATGACCGGGGATGCCGAGTTCATGCAGGTAGGTAGGGGCGGGCGAGCGTGGATGCGCATGGGTACGCGCCTCGCCTGCCGAGGAACTGCCGGACCATGCCGAGGTGTGCCGAGACACAGGCGAACCCTGCTGAGCCGTGCCGAGGCTGTAGAGGCTGACTTGGCCAAGTGGCCGGCCGGATGCGGGCGTGCATCCCGGCTGCGAGCTGCTTGGCGTGGTGTTTCGAGATGGAGTATCTTTTCGAGACAATCGAGTGGTAGAAATTCAAGACGGTGTTTCTTCAAGATCAAGCCAAGAAAAATCAAACCATGACAATTGGATAATTTGTGCCCAATATGTTTTTTTTCTGCTTTGCTTGATTTATCATTGTGTTATCTTATGCTTTATTTAATTTGTTTAAATGTGTTTGCATGATAGTTGCCCAATGAAAAATCTCACCATCAAAAAATTACTAAGTATGTTTAAATAATTAATTGACAATTTTATTCCGGATAATAAAATTGAATTAATTTTGACCTCCATGATTTATTTATTTGTGAATTCTTTTGGAGAAATTCCCCAATCGACGGTCAAAAAGTTAGCTTTCACATGAATGAATTCCAAATGGATGATTGTGGATTATTACTAGTGGCGGCGATGACCTCCCCACGAGGCTCGCTCAAAGCGAAATAATAATCCTCATTTAATCATTGTTATTACTTAGGTATAAAATTGATATGCATATACTTCCCGAAGTCCCTCATTAATTTTATATTGGTCAAGTGGAGCCAACTATTAATCTGATATTAAAGGTTTGTAACCCGTTCTTGTTTGTAACCTGCTTGAATGTGTTTAAATAAAGACCCACCCCACGTGGCTTATTTAAACTGTTTTGAGATGTTGGCTGATGCATGTTCATATTTTTTTTGAGATTTTAATATGAAACATGTGATCGAATTTTGTGATATACTTGTGCTTATGCATCTAGTTATTTATTTCAGTTCAGCATGTCGTAACCTTTTAATCCACTGTTAATCTACTTAAAGTCAATACAATATGTATGAAAACTATATTGATTGGAAACGAAAATTATAATTGTCCTAACTGCACAAAAGCACAAGTGGATTCTTGACACACCAAAATCAGATGAGCCAACTGACGAGTCAAAAATGCGGGACTCGTCAGATCACCTTGCGATAGATGTCGTCGCTGAAAATGGTGGAGGGCAAACCCGTAAGGGATTACACCCTCAAAATAGATGGACCATCTGAACAAACTTGAGATTCTGAGTGCAGATTATAATCTGGAGACTTAGATGAATTTGGTATTTCACTTTCTGCCCAAAAGTTTCTGAGCATTTTGGCATCGCTAGCTGACTTGTTGCAAGCTTTGGTCTAGGCAGAGATATTGATGGGGCACCAAACTCAAGCTTTAACGGCAAGTGGTAAGTCTTCATTTTCTAGGCCAAGTGAAGGCAAGAAAAAGAAGAGGACCAAAAGCCAAAAGCAATAAAACTCAATTGTTGCCAAGGGCAATGGTAAGATGAGGAATGCTTGTGGTGTCAAGGAAAAATCCAAAGAGGAAGTGCTTAAAATTACGGTGAAAAAGGACAATGGAGGTTTGCCTGTTCCAACCCCAAAAGGGATGGAAAGAAAGGTAATTCTCACGCACTAGTTGTTGAAACTTGTTTAGCGGCGTATACTTCTCATTCGTGGGTGGTTGATACGAGATCCACTAATCATGTTTGCTTCACGGGTTCAAATTGATCTGGCAACTTAGTGGGAGTGAGATCCTCATCACACTGGGCGATGTTACGAAAGTAGCAATTATTGCAATGCTACGTAGGTGGCAGATGTTGCAATTCTACGATAGTAACGGTTATTGTAATACTACGCAAGTAGCAGATATTGCAATGCTACATGAGTAGTGGTTAAAGCAGTGGGAGAAGTGCACCTGTCTTTTAAAGATGAAGTTTTTTTTGAGATTATCTTTATGTTCCCAGTTTTGGAAAGAATTCACTTTCAGTTTCTAAAATTTGATTAAAGGACACTAAGTTTCTTCTAATAAGAATGACATCATTTCTTGAAATGATGAGTGTATCTATTATGGGACATTGGTCGAATAATCTCTATACAATTAACTGTGCACACCACTCACGAAATGCATCCTATAACACATCAACTATTTCCGATAAGAGAAAACGTTCATCAGACGTGAACGAGACACTTCTATGGCATCTAAGATTGGGTCATATAAATCCAAAGAGGATCCAAGGGTTGGTGAAAGACGGTTCACTGGAGTTTCTCCAAGTTGAACCAATTCCAACCTGCGAATCATGTTTGGAGGGTAAAATGACCAAGAGGGCATTTGGAGCCAAGGGGAATAGAGCCAAAGAAGTGTTAGAGATCGTTCACACAGATGTATGTGGTCCAATGTCAACCAAAGCAAGAGGAGGTTATGAGTATTTTGTCACTTTTATTGATGATTACTCAAGGTACGGTTATATTTTCCTTATGAAGCATAAATCTGAGACCTTTTGAGAAATTCAAAGAATTTAAGGCTCAAGCAGAGAATCATAGGGAAAAATGTATCAAGTCTCTACGATCTGATCGTGGAGGCGAATACCTCAGCGATGAGTTTTTTAACTACTTATCTGATGAAGGGATTGCATCCCAGCTTACTGCACCCGGAACCCCTCAACAAAACGGGGTTGCAGAGCGAAGAAACAGAACTCTTTTGGAAATGGTTAGATCTATGATGAGTTATGCGGATCTTCCCAAGTCGTTCTGGGGTCATGCCTTGGAAACAGCAGCTTACATTCTGAACTTGGTGCCATCCAAATCGGTTCCCAAAACTCCCAAAGAATTGTGGACCGGGCGCAAGTATAGTATGAGACACATGAGAATTTGGGGGTGTCCGGCCTACGTGTTGGACAAGGAAGCCAGAAAATTGGATCCTCGATCAGAATTAAGGTTGTTTGTAGGATACCCCGAGGGAACAAAAGGGTGTATGTTCTATGGTCCCGAAGATCAAAAGGGGGTAATAAGCACCCACTTTAGATTTTTTGGAAGACTATATTAAAAAAAGAAAGAAGACCCAGAAGTGAGATTACCTTAAATGAGCTAAGGGGGTTAACCTCAATGCCAACTGTACAAGGTGACATACCAAATGACACACTTACACAACTGGAGCCTCGTCATAGTGGGAGGGTTGTGAAACAGCTCGAGAGATTCATGGGAATAGGAGAGTCCTCGGACTTGATTCCCCGACAAGACGAATCAGACCCATGGACATATGACGAGGCAATCCAAGATAAGGATGCAGGTTCTTGGCAAACAGCAATGAAAGCCGAAATGGGTTCTATGTTTCATAACAGAGTGTGGGAGCTAGTCGAACCACTTAATGGGGTCAAACCCATTGGTTGAAAGTGGGTGTATAAGAGAAAAAGAGGACCGGACTGGAAGGTGGAAACCTTCAAGGCAAGACTCGTGGCGAAAGGTTATACTCAGAAAGAAGGGATCGATTATGAGGAAACTTTTTCGCCCGTAGCCATGCTTAAGTCCATCCGAATTCTCTTATCGATTGTTGCGCATCTCGACTTTGAAATTTGGCAAATGGATGTCAAGACAGCTTTCCTTAACGGAAGTCTTGATGAAGAGATCTATATGCAACAACCCCAAGGCTTCATTGAAAAAGACCAAGAACACCTAGTTTGTAAGCTCATGAAGTCCATTTACGGACTCAAACAGGCATCCAGAGCTTGGAACCAATGTTTTGATCATGTTATAAAGTCTTATGGGTTTGATCAAAACGAGTTCGAGAGTTGTGTGTACAAAAAGCATGTCGGAACTGCATTGGTATTCTTAGTACTATACGTAGACGACATTCTGATCATCGGGAACGATGTGAAGGTGTTATCAGACGTAAGGGCATGGCTTTCAAAACAGTTTGATATGAAGGACTTAGGGGAAGCCGTACACATCCTTGGGATCAAGATCACTCGAGATCGCAAGAAAAGGATGATAGGCTTATCGCAAGCTTCATACATAGACACTGTCTTGAAACGATTCAGCATGCAAGATTCCAAGAAAGGCTTCGTACCTTTCAGACATGGAATCCATCTATCCAAGAAAATGTCCCCTAAGACGCAAAAGGAGATAGATGACATGAGAGGTATTCCTTATGCTTCAGCTGTCGGAAGCCTTATGTATGCAATGCTGTGTACCAGACCGGATATCTGCTTTGCTGTTGGCATGGTGGCAAGATATCAAAGTAACCCAAGGAAATAGCATTGGACGACAGTTAAAAACATTCTGAAGTATCTGAAAAGAACTCGGGATAGAATGTTCATTTATCAGTCAGATAGTCCAATCCCCATCGGTTACACGGACTCGGATTTCCAAGCAGACATAGACTCTAGAAAATCTACCTCCGGTAGTGTGTTTTGCATGGGGGAAGGAGCCGTGACATGGAGAAGCGTTAAGCAGAAATACATCGCAGATTCTACCATGGAAACCAAATATGTAACTGCTTGCGAGTCAGCGAAAGAAGCGGTTTGGCTCAAGAACTTCCTAGTGGACTTGGACGTAGTTCCGAATTTGCCCAGCACAATCATTGTTTATTGTGACAATGTCGGAGCAGTTGCAAATTCAAGGGAACCAAGAGCCCACAAGGCCAGCAAACACATTGAAAGGAAATACCATCTTATACGAGAAATCGTTATGAGAGGAGATATAGATGTGGCAAAGATAGCGTCTAAAGACAACCTAGCAGATCCATTCACAAAGGGTCTGCCTCTGAATACATTCGAGAGACATTTGGAAGGAATGGGTGTCAAGACCGTTGCCAATCTGCTCTGAGTATAAGTGGGAGAAATTATTAGGTTCGTGTAGGTGACATTTGATGTCACGAAGTAGGAACTACACGAGACATGTTGTAGTATACTTAAAACCAAACTTTGAGTATAAGTGGGAGATTGTTGGGATTATACTAGAAAGTATGCTTTTTACTTTGTATAATCAAAACTGAATTTCAGACTTATTTACTGAAATAAATTGTTTATCACTGATGCTTTAAATATTATCGAATGTTACATATATTTACTGCATAACTGTTCAATAATTCGTACGTGTTACATTGTAGTTAATTTAGTGATACCAGATCACAGAATATTAAATTAACAGTCCCTTGTAACTAAAAGTATGCCATTCACGACCTAGATGGAAATGAACAACCCATCGTGAAAGGTTGAAGTGTAAGACTCAGATTGGCTTGTCTTGACCAAGAGATTGCACTAGTGCATGACTGATGCACTGAATAGGACCTACAGGAGGACAAATTCTTCAGAACTGAACAAGGAAGAATTAGACCTCAGTGGTTCGTTATTACTTAATCTTCGTTCCTTAAATAGGATCACGTGTGGTTGGTAACTATTGCTTTGACTTATCATGGGTAGAGAATCAACGAGATTCAATACTTTTTATCTTGGGCAATATTATTGGTCACATGTGATTGCTAAGATTTAATACGGAGAATCGTGTGCAAGTACGCTTTTTCGATTTGCCCCCTTGGGAGGTTCATAAGCTTTATCATACCAAATCTTTCAAGTGGAATTAGTTTCCGGTATGGATAATAATGTTGAACCGTTCCTTGACCAAGGACAAAAGATATTAATTAAAGGAAAGCTATTTCAGTAGCTTGAATTAATTAATGGGCTAGATAATCTTAAACACGGGAAATAATAATCGGGAGCCATATTGACTATAATATGGGTTAAGATGGATAGTGAAATATTAATTATGTAGTGGGATTAATTAATATTTATGGGCTTGAATAATATTGTGGCTCAATATTGATAATTCAAGATCCATTGGAAGGTCCAATCTTAATTCTCCTAAAGGCCCCCTAAGTAGCCCAACATATAGTCCAATAACTGAAAAGGGTGTTTAAAATAAAATAAATATTGTTGCTTATTTTTCCTCATTATTTTCGAAATTTATGGATAAAAAGGGAGAAAGATTTTCTTTGAATTTTGTTATGGAATGAAGATATGTATTCTTGGAATACAAGATTATCTCATTAAATTCAAGAAATCTCCCACTTGGTTATTCATGAAGATAATTTTGAAATTTTTTGAAATATAAAGGGCAAGAAAGATTTTCTTGATTTTCTTGAAAAGATATTATGGAAGATATGTATTTCTTGAAATACAAGAATATCTTATAAATTCAAGAAGATCCAAATCTTGGAATCTTGCCTATAATTTTCGAAAATATCCCATGACAAAGAGTGAGTGGGATTTTGTGGAATATTATAATTATGGGAAAAAGAATATAAGAGATATATTCAAGATTTCTTGGAGATCAAGAAAAGATTTTCCCAAATTATTTTCTACCCAAAATTTCGACCACCTATACTCTATAAATAGGGGATGACTCTTTCATTTCCAAGTACAATTCCATGTGCTGGAAAAATTAGTAAATCCACAAAGGTGGTGCAACATAATTTATTTTTCTTTTGTTAATTGTTCACAAGTGTCCTACCACCGGATAGTCGAACAAGGATTAAGGGAATACTTGAGAAGTTCTTTTGGTTAGTCTAATCAGCCAGATCACTACCATCCCAAGAGGTACGTTCACGTAAACTCGTAGAATTCCGCATGCGTAGGATTTACGTGAATTAATTATATGCATGATATGTTGTTGGATTATTATTTGAATTAATATAGGATTAATTCATGCTAGTAATAATTATAAGAATTAAATTTGTATTTGAATATTCTCCCCGAATAGATCTGTACAACTTATTCCCCAACACATTTAAGGTAATCTCACTTCTAGGTCTTCTTTTGTTCATATAGTCTTCTTCCAAAAATCTAAAGTGGGTGCTTTTTACCACCTTTTGATCTTCGGGACCATAGAACATACACCCTTTTGTTCCCTCAGGGTATCCTACAAACAACCTTAATTCTGATCGAGGATCCAATTTTCCGGCTTCCTTGTCCAACACGTAGGCCGGACACCCCCAAATCTTCATGTGTCTCAAACTGGGCTTGCGCCCGGTCCACAATTCTTTGGGAGTTTTGGGAACCGATTTGGATGGCACCAAGTTCAGAATGTAGGCTGCTGTTTCCAAGGCATGACCCCAGAACGACTTGGGAAGATCCGCATAACTCATCATAGATCTAACCATTTCCAAAAGAGTTTTGTTTCTTCGCTCTGCAACCTCGTTTTGTTGAGGGGTTCCGGGTGCAGTTAGCTGGGATGCAATC
This sequence comes from Stenogyne calaminthoides, assembly GCA_037126765.1. NCBI lineage: Eukaryota > Viridiplantae > Streptophyta > Magnoliopsida > Lamiales > Lamiaceae > Stenogyne > Stenogyne calaminthoides. The sequence goes on along the minus strand of JBBCBC010000003.1, from coordinate 1,391,071 downwards.
CCTTTGTCAGACAAGTAGTTCAAAAACTCATCGCTGAGGTACTCGCCTCCACGATCGGATCGTTGAGACTTGATACATTTTTTCTTATGATTCTCTGCTTGAGCCTTAAATTCTTTGAATTTCTCAAAGGTCTCAGATTTATGCTTCATAAGGAAAATATAACCGTACCTTGAGTAGTCATCAATAAAAGTGACGAAATACTCATAACCTCCTCTTGCTTTGGTTGACATTGGACCACATACGTCTGTGTAAACGATTTCTAACACTTCTTTGGCTCTATTCCCCTTGGCTCCGAATGCCCTCTTGGTCATTTTGCCCTCCAAACATGATTCGCAGGTTGGAATTGGTTCAACTTGGAGAAACTCCAGTGAACCGTCTTTCACCAACCTTTGGATCCTCTTCGGATTAATATGTCCCAATCTTAGATGCCATAGAAGTGTCTCGTTCACGTCTGATGAATGTTTTCTTTTCTCGGAAACAGTTGATGTGTTATAGGATGCATTTCGTGAGTGGTGAACACAGTTAATTGTATAGAGATTATTCGACAACGTTCCATGATAGATAAATTTATCATAAAGAGAAATGGTAACAACTTTATTAAAAGTAACCAAATATCCATCAAGGTAAAGTTTAGAAACTGAAATTAAATTCTTTCTAAAATTCGGAACGTAAAGAACATCTCTTAAAATTAAAACTCTGTCTTCAAAAGACAGGTGCACTTCTCCCACTGCTTCAGCTGCCACACTCGTAGCATTGCCCAGTGTGATGAGGATCTCACTGCCACTAAGTTGTCGGATCAGTTTGAACCCATGAAGTAAACATGATTAGTGGATCCCTTATCAACTACCCACGAATGAGAAGTATACGCCCCTAAAACAAGTTTCAACAATTAGTGCGTGAGAATTACCTTTCTTTCCGGCCCTTTTGGGGTTGGAACAGGAAAACCTCCATTGTCCTCTTTCACCGCAGCTTAAGCACTTCCTCTTTGGATTCTCCTTGACACCACAATCATTCCTCATCTTACCATTGCCCTTGGCAACAGTTGAGTTTTATTGCTTATGGCTTTTGGTTCTCTTCTTCTTCTTGCCTACCCTTGGCCTAGAAAATGAAGACGGACCACTTGCCGTCAAAGCTTGAGTTTGGTGCCCCATCAACATCTCTGCCGAGACCAAAGCTTGCAACAAATCAGCTAGCGAGGCCAAAATGCTCAGAAACTTTTGGGCAGAGAGTGAAGTACCAAATTCATCTGAGTCTCCAGATTATAATCTGCACTCAGAACCTCAAGTTTGTTCAGATGGGCCATTAATTTTGAGGACGTAATCCCTTACGGGTTTGCCCTCCACCATTTCAGCGACGACATCTCTCGCAAGGTGATCTGACGAGTCTCGCATTTTTGACTCGTCAGTTGGCTCATCTGATTTTGGTGTGTCAAGAATCCACTTGTGCTTTTGTGCAGTTATGACAATTATAATTTTCCGTTTCCAATCAATATAGTTTCCATACTTATTATATTGACTTTAAGTATAATAGCAGTGGATTAAAAAGTAACGACATGCTGAACTGAAATAAATAATAATATGCATAAGCATAAATATATCACAAGGTTCGATCACATGTTTCATATTAAAATCTCAAAAAAATATGAACATGCATCAGCCAACATCTCAAAACAGTTTAAATAAGCCACGTGGGGTGGGTCATTATTTAAACACATTCAAGCAGGTTATAAACAAGAACAGTTACAAACCTTTAATATCCAGATTAATAGTTGGCTCCCACTTGACCAATATAAAATTGACAGGGACTTCGGGGAAGTATATGCATATCAATTTTATACCTAAGTAATAACCACGATTAAATACAGAATTATTATTTCGCTTTGAACGAGCCTCGTGGGGAGGATCATCGTCGCCACTAGTAATAATCCACAATCATCCATCTGGAATTTATTCATGTGAAAGCTATCTTTTGACCGTCCCGTGGGGGGAATTTCTCCAAAAGAATTCACAAATAAATAAATCATGGAGGTCAAAATTAATTCAATTTTATTATCCGGAATAAAATGGTTAATTAATTATTTAAACATACTTAGTAATTTTTTGATGGTGAGATTTTTCATTGGGCAATTCTCATGCAAACACATTTAAATAAACTAAATAAAGCACAAGAAATCACAATAATAAATCAAGCAAAGCGGAAAAATAAACATATTGGGCACAAATTATCCAATTGTCATGGTTTGATTTTTCTTGGCTTGATTTTGAAGAAACGCCGTCTTGAATTTCTCCCACTCGATCGTCTCGAAAAGAACTCCGTCTCGAAACGCTACACCAAGTAGCTCACAGTCGGGATGCACACCCGCATCCGGCTGGCCCCTTGGCCGAGCGACCGCGTCCGTGCGCCTTGGCACAGCGCGCATCGCCCATTGGTGCTCGGTGACCTCGGCAAGCTTCGCCCTCGTCGGCCTCGGTAGCCTCGGCAGGGTTCGGCAGGCAACGCGCGTACCCGTGCCCATCTCATCCGTGTCCACGCCCACGCCGATCACCCAGGAACTTCAGCGTATAAGCAGCGTCCCCCAAGACGCGCTGCGTCGCGCCAGCCGTCCGCCCGCTACAAGACACCTTTATCTTGTGCGCTGATCGACCTTGCTGCGAGCTTCGCCTCTGCCTTCGCCCCGCCTCTGCCCGTGCGTGCATGCGTTTCAAGTCGAGCGCATGCCTCCGCCCAGTTCTGGATCTATCCTTTAATTTTTCATCTCCGCCTCCGTTTACGATCCGGTTACAATTTATTTACAAAAAATAAAGAAACCTAGATCTAGACTAGTCTATTACATTTGATCAAATCAAACAAATCCTAATCTACTCGTGGATTTTCTCATGAGGCAAAACGAATCGAATTAAAAATCACAATTTATATGCATGCATAAATAAATTCCATGACAATTGTGTTGGGATTATACTAGAAAGTATGCTTTTTACTTTTGTTTAATCAAAACTGAATTTCGAACTTATTTACTAAAATAAATTGTTTATCACTAATGCTTTAAATATTATTGAATGTTACATATATTTACTGCATAACTGTTCAATAATTCGTACGTGTTACATTGTAGTTAATTTATGTCGCGGGTCATTTTATTTGGGAAATATGATGTGGCTAATTTGATAACAACTCACAAATAAAATATGCACGTGTAAAATATACTGTAATAAGAAGAATTTGTTGACCCAGTTCGTCAAGAAATGACTACTCTGGGGGCGTTCCAAGCCAGGGATGTAGTATTGCGAGTTTTACACGTACAATATATGATACATCTCATGAAGATGAATCGCTATGGTTGAAGATGATTTGGAGAGCTGGTATATGAGTGCTAGGGCTTTTTGTGTGCATGGATGAACTCTCAATTTTTTTGTGAACCTTACCCCTCTGGGAAATTTCCGAACCTCTATCTTGTTGTTTTTTCTTCTATTTATAGTACTTCGACAAGCATGAGTTGGTTTTGCAAGCATGAGCTGGATACTTCGGGCCATGCAAGAATTCATGTAATGCTGCCGCCTTTCCAACTTCGTCTTCTAGATTGATCTTTGCGTTTGCTTGTCTTATATGGCACTCTTTTGATCATCCAAATCAATCTTTTGCTCGGTTGTTCGCTTTGTTTTCCCCATTAAACCATATCAATTTTATGTCGGAATATCATCGAGCATACTGACCCTTTAGGATGTCTGAGCATTGAGCATGTTCTGAGTTCTTCAGGATGTCTGAGCCCTCAGGATGTCTAAGCACCGAGCATACTGACTCCTCAGGTCGTTTGAGCCTTCAGGATGTCTGAGCACCAAGCATACTGACCCTTCAGGATGTCTGAGTCTTCAGGATATCTGAGTGTCGAGCATACTGACCCTTCAGGATATCTGAGCACTCAGGTTGTCTGAGTCCTCAGACTTGTCTGAGTCCTCAGATTTGTCCGAGCCCTCAGGTTTTTCTGAGTCCTTAGATCACTTGACTCAGCTTATTTAATTCCTTCTTCCCTGATCTGATCGGTTTGACTGACTTTGTCATGTTCTTTTCAGGATCTTTTTGCTCGGTCAGTCCGGTTGAACAACCTTAGTTGGTAAATGGCAAGCTGGGGAACAAAACTTACTTTATAAGCGAATATGTTCGCTTTGGTTGACAAGTGGCGAGCTGGTCGAACAGACTTGTTTGGTCGATGGACGGCGAGCACACTTGTCCATCGGGCTTGATTATTTTAATAAATATTACACGTGTCTCTCTTACGTGTTCGATTAATACTGAATAATTATATCGAACACAACAATACCCCCCAGCCGGGTCGCTTTGTATTCAACATGGGGCCCGGCTGTTATAATCTGATTGGGCCATAGTTGACGTCGTTTCGTATTCTGTGCCGGATTTTCAAAATTGAACTCGGTATCTATAAATACCTCATTTTTGCCGCCTCAATTTCTTTTCTTTCTTTTCCTCTTCTCTCATCTCTGCCTTCAATCTTTTTTGCGTCTGAAAATTCCGGCGAGGGCTTCATCATTCTGGCGAAGGATTTTACTCAGGTAACTTATTGCATTCTCTCTCTCATTGCGATTATGGCTTCTTGTTCAAACTCTTCTGTTTCAATAGAATCGGACCACCATAGTTCCTATTCCCCCTCTATCGGTAGAATCCCCCGTGGCGACGCTAACGTATCGGAGACGGATGTCTCGGGTTCAGGGTTTCGTTGGCAAGTTCGGCAGCCGTTTGCCGTTCTTTCCTCCAATTCCGATGAAGCCCTAAACGAATTGGATAGGGACTTAGCCCGTAGCGATTTTTCGGATGATTCAGATGAGGATTCTTTGCCCCAACCTCAAATTAGGTCTAGGGCTGTAGATAGTGTTGATGTGAATAGGGATGATGATAACGTGAGGGGGGAAATTTTGTTGGCTGTGAATGTAACTGAATCGAACATAGGGATAGGCGGCGAGCAAAATACTGAAATTGATATCCCTGTTGGTGTTCCTCATAGCCTAACATATAACGAGTATAATGCTCGTTATAATTTTGATTGGCCCGAACAGCCTCATAGAGTTAGGGTTGAGAATGAGTACCCAGCGAGCAAGATTGCGAGCATAATTAATGTAGATATGCTCGCTCAGCTGTATAGAAATTACGAAACCCCCAAAGATATCTTTTTCTGGGCACCGGGTCCTGATGAGCGAGCAGACCAGCCCCCTGAGGGTTGTGTTGCTGTGAATTTGGACTCAATGGAAGCCGGCCTTCGATTTCCACTCCATCCGGCTATCACCCGTTTGCTCGTGGAATGGAATATCACCATCACGCAGCTTAAACCGAATGGGTAGCACATGGTTATGAGCTTCCTGATTTTGTTCGGCAAAATGAAGCCCAGGTATTATCCCTCAGCAGCTGAACTTGCTCGTCTAGTGCATTTGACCCGTCCGAAGGGGGAACATGGATGGTTATTTATGCAAGCAAAGGCCAAGTGCAAAATCATTGAGGATGTGCCGAACAAAATCAGTGATTGGAAGGAGAAATTATGGTTCGTTGGGGGCGATTGGAAGAGCCCGGCTTCTGGAAGCGAACCAGATGCTCGCTTGGACATCCCCACTAATTTTGGGGTTTATCGCAGTAAGTATTTTTGTGTCTTTTGTTCTTCAGTTTGAACTGATTTTAACTTACTCTTTATTTCAGGAATTCCAGCTGCGACGGACAAAGAGACCAACGACGGCTATTTTAGCAGCGTTTGGCAAATTGATCTCGAGTCTCGCTCGGAACGATCTGTGAAGACCCTGAATACCGCCGAACAGAGGAAGAAATGAGGCTTGTATGTGCCCCCTCACCATCTTGTAGCTGCTAATCCCGCTGGTAAGGATTGCCTCTTACATTTACATAAACTTTGTACTTTTTGCTCGATGTTTCCCTTTCTTGCATAATGAATTGTTTTGCTTATAGCTTTCCCTGATGTTACTGTTGACGTGAGTACGTCCGAACATACCGAGATGGCTCGAAGAAAAAGACCTCAAGAGCTTGCTAGAATTCAAGCTGAGCGGGAAGCTCAGCGAGCAAATCGGGGAGAAGCGAGCAGGGTGAGCAGGGCGAGACAAGCGTCTGCGTCGGGCCCTGGGGAATCGAGACGACCGAAAAGGACTACTTGTTGGGATTGTACTGAAAAGTATGCTTTTTACTTTGTATAATCGAAACTGGATTTTCAAACATATTTATTGAAATAAATTGTTTATCACTGATGCTTTAAATATGATTGAATGTTATATATATTTACTGCATAATTGTTCAATAATTCGTACGTGTTACACTGTAGTTAATTTAGTGATACCAGATCACAGAAGATTAAATTAACAGTCCCTTGTAACTAAAAGTACGCCATTCACGACCTAGATGGAAATGAACAACCATCGCGAAAGGTTGAGGTGTAAGGCTCAGATTGATTTGTCTTGACCAAGAGATTACACTAGTGCATGACTGATGCGCTGAATAGGACCTACGTGAGGATAAATTCTTCAGAACTGAACAAGGAAGAATTAGACCTCAGTGGTTCGTTGTTTCTTAACCTTCGTCCCTTAAATAGGATCACGTGGGATCGGTAACTATTGCTTTGACTTATCATGGGTAGAGAATCAGAGAGAGATTCAATACTTTTTATCTTGGGCAATATTATTGGTCACATGTTATTGCTAAGATTTAATACGAAGAATCGTGAGCAAGTACGCTTGCTTGATTTGCCCCCTTGGGAGGTTCATAAGTTTTATCATACCAAATCTTGCAAGTGGAATTAGTTTCCGATATGGATAATAATGTTGAACCGTTCCTTGACCAAGGACAAAAGATATTAATTAACGGAAAGCTATTTCAGTGGCTTGAATTAATTAATGGGCTAGATAATCTTAAACACGGGAAATAATGACCGGGAGCCATATTGACTGTAATATGGGTTAAAATGGATGGTGCAATATTAATTATGTAGTGGGATTAATTAATATTTATGGGCTTGAATTATGGCTCAATATTAGATATTCAAGATCCATTAGAAGGTCCAATCTTAATTCTCCTAAAGGCCCCCTGAGTAGCCCAACATATAGTCCAATAACTGAAAAGGTGATTAAAATAAAATAAATATTGTTGCTTATATTTCCTCTAAATTTTCAAAAATTATGGATAAAAGAGGGAGAAAGATTTTCTTTGAATTTTGTTATGGAATGAAGATATGTATTCTTGGAATACAAGATTATCTCATTAAATTCAAGAAATCTCCCACTTGGTTATACATAGTGATATTTTGAAATATTTTGAAAATAGAGGGCAAGAAAGATTTTCTTGAATTTCTTGAAAAGATATTATGGAAGATATGTATTTCTTGAAATACAAGAATATCTCATAAATTCAAGAAGATCCAAATCTTGGATTCTTGCATCATCAAATTTTCGAAAATAATGCCATAAAATAGAGGAGGTGGAATTTTGTGGAATATTTTAATTATGGGAAAAAGAATATATTGGATATATTCAAGATTTCTTGGAGACCAAGAAAAGTTTTTTCCCACATTGAAAAATCACTAAATTTTCGACCACCCTCCCTCTTATAAATAGGGGATGATTAGTTCATTCCCAAGTACAATTCCATGTGCTGGAAATATTAGCAAATCTACATAAGTGGTGCAACAAAGTTTTTTTTTTTTTGTTAATTGTTCATGAAAGTATCCTTCCAATCGGATTGTCGAAAGCAAGGGCTAAGGGAATACTTGGGAAGTCCTTTTGGTTAGTCCATCCGACCAAAGCCACTGCTATCCCGAGAGGTACGTTCACGTAAACCCGTAGATTCCGCATGCGTAGGTTTTACGTGGCTTTTTATATGCATGATATGATGTTGCAATTATTATTTGAATTAATATATGATTAATTCATGCTAGTAATAATTAATGAATTAAATTTGTATTTAAATATTCACCCCGGAATAGATCTATGTAACTCATTCCCCAACAATTGGTATCGAGCCACCGTTTTGCTCAATTTTTTTAAATTGTAATTTAATTAAATGGACATTAAATTTGAAATTGATAGTAGAACCATTAGATATGTTTTGCGGTATCCAATTGTCATGGATTTTAATATTTTATTTTGCATGCATATAAACCGTGGTTTTTTTAATTCGATTCGCTTCGGATTTATTTTGCCTCGCGGAGAAAATCCACGAAGTAGATCGATTTGTTTAATTTGATCAATGTAATAGACTAGTCTAGATCTAGGTTTATTTATTTTTGTAAATAAATTGTAACCGGATCGAGAACGAAGAGACGGAGAATTAAAGGATGAAATCCGTAACCAAAAGCGGCGGCGGCGCTGGCCGCGCACGCTGGGCGCTAGGCGAGGCCGGGCGAAGAGCTGCCAGGATGAGGGGGTCAAGACGGGCGGGCGCTCGGCCCAGTCGAAAGGCAGACGGGCGGATGCCGCCGCTGCTGCGTGAGACGCCGGGCGCTTCGAGGACGCTGGTAGTCCCAGTTAGTGGCCGGGCCGGATCTGGGCGTGCATCCCGCCGCGAAGCCGCCGTGGCGGTTCGAGACGGCATTTTTCGAGACGAACGAGTGGGAGAAATTGACACGTGTTTCTTCAAGATCAAGCCAAGAAAAAATCAAACCATGACAATTGGATAATTTGTGCCCAATATGTTTATTTTTCTGCTTTTGCTTGATTTATTTGTGCTATCTTATGCTTTATTTAATTTGTTTAAATGTGTTTGCATGAGGGTTGCCAAATTGAAAAATCTCAACTTCAAAATTACTAAGTATGTTTTAAATAATTAATTGACAATTTTATTCCTGGATAATAAAATTGAATTAATTTTGACCTCCATGATTTATTTATTTGTGAATTCTTTTGGAGAAATTCCCCAACCGGAACGGTCAAAAGATAGGTTTCACATGAATGAATTCCAAACGGATGATTGTGGGTTATTACTAGTGGCGGCGATGACCCTCCCAACGAGGCTCGATCAAAGCGAAATAGTAATCCTCAGATTTAATCATGGTTATTACTTAGGTATAAAATTGATATGCATATACTTCTCTCGAGTCCCCGCCAATTTTATATTGGTCAAGTGGGAGCCAACTATTAACTGATATTAAGGGTTTGTAATTGTTCTTGTTTGTAACCTCGCTTGAATGTGTTTAAATAATGACCCACCCAACGTGGCTTATTTAAACTGCTTTTGAGATGTTGGGCGATGCATGTTCATATTTTTTTTGGATTTTAATATGATGCATGTGATCAAACCTTGTGATATATTTGTGCTTATGCATATTATTGTTTATTTCAGTTCATCATGTCGCAACCTTCTAATCCACTATCGAATATACCTAAAGACCTTTTGCTTTTTGGTGAAAACTATTTTGGTTGGAAACACAAAATAAAATTTGTCCTAACCGCATCATCTTCCGAATGGGTACTTGATTCACCAAAACCCAAAAACCAACTAAGGATGCCTAATATGGGATGAGATGATTTATGGTGAATGGGAGTCGGCAAACGGTTTGATGAAGGAAACAATTCTCGCATATATATCGAGATCGTTGAGGCGCCTTCATCAAGAATATGAGTCACCGCGGACATCTTAAAGAATCTTGAAGCGATGTTCTACATCGCACCCATATGGCGATCCAAAGTGTGAAGCAAGAAATTGCTCAGTTAAAATTGGAAAAAGGGACGACTGCAGCACAGCACGTCTTTAGGGTTATGGTGCTATTTGAGGAACTTGAGATCCTCGGGGAAAAATATTGACTTCAATACTAAGGTTGATTTCATTCTCCAATCCTTACCAAAGAGCTATAATCACCGCTATCTTGAGTATCTAATGGAAGATCAAGATTTTAAAGTGTAGGATCTTATAAATGCTTTGACTTTGGTTGAAAAGGAAGTGGAGCGCGAGGAAAAGAACTTGGGGAAACGGAAATCTTCTCTTCATCCTAGATCAAGTGGTGATAAGGATGATGAAAAGAGAAGAAGGTTAAACCAAGAAGACTCAACATCAAATAGAAGCATGGGATCAAGTATGAGGGAAACTTTGGAAAGCGGGAGAGTAGGATAATCGAGGTCAGCCTGTTCCGATCCCAAAAGGAAAGGAAAGAAAGGTAATACTCACGCACTAGTTGTTTGAAACTTGTTTAGCGGCGTATGCCTCCCATTTTGTGGGTGGTGGATACGAGATCCACTAATCATGTTTGTTTCACATTACAGGGGTTCAAGCGGACCCGGCAACTTAGTGGGAGTGAGGTCCTCATCACACTGGGCGATGCTACGAGAGTGGCAGCTGAAGCAGTGGGAGAAGTGCACCTGTCTTTTGAAGACAGTGTTGTAATTTTTGAGATATTCTTTACGTTCCAGATTTTAGAAAGAATTTGTTTTCAGTTTCTAAACTTTTATGATGGATATTTGGTTACTTTTTAATAAAGTTGTTACCATTTTTCTTTTGATAAATTTATCTGTCATGGAACGTTGTTGAATGATCTCTATACAATTAACTGTGCACACTACTCACGAAATGTATCCTATAACACATCAACTGTTTCCGAGAAAAGAAAGCGTTCATCAGACGTGAACGAGACACTTCTTTAGCATCTATAAATTGGGTCATATAAATCCAAAGAGGATCCAAAGGTTGGTAAGAGACGGTTCACTAGGGCTTCTCCAAGTTGAACCGATTCCAATCTGCGAATCATGTTTGGAGGGTGATATGACCAAGATGGCATTTGGAGCCAAGGGGAATGGGGCTAAAGAAGTGTTAGAGATCGTTCACATAGATATATGTAGTTCAATGTTAACCAAAGCATGAGGAGGTTATGAGTAATTTTATTGATGATTACTCAAGGTACATTTTCCTTATGAAGCATGAATCTGAGACCTTTGAGAAATTCTAAAGAATTTAAGGCTCAAGCAGAGAATCATGTGGAAAAACGTATCAAGTCTTTACGATCTGATCGTGGAGGCGAATACCTCAGCGATGAGTTTTTGAACTACTTATCTGATGAAGGGATTGTATCCCAGCTCACCGCACCCAGAACCCCTCAACAAAATGGAGATTGTAGAGCGAAGCAACAGAATTCTTTTGGAAATGGTTAGATCAATGATGAGTTATACGGATCTTCCCGAGTCGTTCTGGGGTCATGCCTTGGAAAACAGCGACTTACATTCTGAACTTGGTGCTATCCAAATCAGTTCCCAGAACCCCAAAGAATTGCGGACCGAACGCAAGTCTAGTATGAGACACGTGAGAACTTTGGGGTCTCCGGCCTACGCGTTGGACAATAAAATCGGTAAATTGGATCCTCGATCAGAATTAAGGCTGTCTTGTAGGATACCCCGAGGGAACAAAAGGGTGAATGTTCTATAGTTCCGAAGATCAAAAGGTGGACATCTGCACCCACTTTAGATTTTGGAAGAAAACTATATGAACCAAAGAAAACCCAGAAGTGAGATTACCTTAAATGAGCTTATAGGGAAAACCTCAGTGCCGACTGTACTAGATGATATACCAAACGATATGTTTTCACAACCGGAGCCTCGTTATAGTGGGAGGGTTGTTAGACAGCTCGAGAGATTCATGGGAATAGGAGAGTCCTCGGACTTGATTCCCGGAATCAGACCCATGGACATATGACGAGGCACTCCAAGATTAGGATGCAGTTTCTTGGCAAACAGCAATGAAAGCCGAAGTGGGTTCTATGTTTCATAATAGAGTGTGGGAGCTAGTCGAACCACTTAATGGGGTCAAACCCATTAGATGCAAGTGGGTATATAAGAGAAAAAGAGGATCGGATGGGAAGGTTGAAACCTTTTAAAGCAAGACTAATGGCGAAAGGTTATACTTAGAAAGAAAGGGATCGATTATGAGGAAACTTTTTTGCCCGTAGCCATGCTTAAGTCCATCCGTATTCTCTTATCGATTGCTGCGCATTTCGACGTTGAAATCTGGCAAATGGATGTCGAGACAGTTTTCCTTAACGGAAGTCTTGATGAAGAGATCTATATGCAACAACCCCAAGGTTTCATTGAAACAGGCCAAGAACATCTTGTTTGTAAGCTCAAGAAGTCCATTTACGGACTCAAACAGGCATCCAGATCTTGGAACCAAAGTTTTGATCATGTAATAAAGTCTTATGGGTTTGATCAAAACAAGTTTGAAAGTTGTGTGTATAAAAAACGTTTCAGAACTGCATTGGTATTCTTAGTACTATACGTAGATGACATTGTGATCATCGGGAACGATGTGAAGGTGTGATCAGACGTAAGGGCATGGTTTCAAAACAATTTGATATGAAAGACTTAGGGAAAGCCGGACATATCCTTGGGATCAAGATTACTCGAGATCGCCTGAATAGGATGATAGGGTTATCGCAAGTTTCATACATAGGCACTGGTTTTTGAAACAATTCAGCATGCAAGATTCCAAGAAAGGATTCGTACCTTTCAGACTTGGAATCCATCTATCCAAGAAAATGTTCCCTAAGACGAAAAGGAGATAGATGACATGAAAGGTATTCCTTGTGCTTCGGCTATCGGAAACCTTATGTATGCATTGTTGTGTACGAAACTGGATATCTGCTTTGCCATAGGCATGGTAGTAAGATATCAAAGTAACCCATGGAAAGCGCATTGGACGACAGTTAAAAACATTCTGAAGTGTCTGAAAAGAACTCGGGATAGAATGTTGATTTATCAGTCAGATACTCCAATCCCCATCGGCTACACAAACTCGGATTTCCAATCAGATATAGATTCCAGAAATTATCTGCCTCAGTTAGTGTGTTTCCATTTGGGAATTGTAGCCATCAAATGGACGAGTGTGAAGCAGAAATGCATCACTGACTCAACCATGGGACTCAGGTAAGTAGCTGCTTGTGAAGCAGTGAAAGAACCGATTGGGCTCTAGATCTTCTTAGTGGACTTGGATGGTGTTCTGAATTTGACTAGCAATATCTGCTAGGGGCAGTTTCAAATTCAAGAGAACCAAGAGTCCACGAGTCAAACAAACACATTAAAGGAAAGACATCTTATACGAGAAATCGTTAAGAGAGGAGATATAGATGTGGCAAAGATAGCGTCTGAGGACAGCCTAGCAGATCCATTCACAAAGTGTCTGCCTCTGAATACATTCGAGACATGTGAGTGGAATGGGTGTCAAGACCGCTTGCCAACTCTGCTTTGAGTATAAGTGGGAGAAATTATTAGGTTCGTGTAGGTGACATTAGATGTCACGGACTACTCGAGACGTGTTGTAGTATACTTAAAAGCAGACTTTGAGTATAAGTGGGAGATTGTTGGGATTATACTGAAAAGTATGCTTTTTACTTTGTATAATCGAAATTGAATTTTCAGACTTATTTACTGAAATAAATTGTTTATCACTGATGCGTTAAATATAATTGAATTTTATATATATTTACTGCATAACTGTTCAATAATTCGTACGTGTTACACTGTAGTTAATTTAGTGATACCGCATCACGTAAGATTAAATTAATAATTCCTTGTAACTAAAAAAGTACGCCATTCACGACCTAGATGGAAATGAACAACCATCGCGAAAGGTTGAGGTGTAAGGCTCGGATTGGTTTGTCTTGACCAAGAGATTACACTAGTGCATGATCGATCTTGTTGAATAGGACCTACAGGAGGATAAATTCTTGAACCAACAGGAAGAATTAGACCTCAGTGGTTCCTTGTTTCTTAACCTTCGTCCCTTAAATAGGATCACGTGGGATCGGTAACTATTGCTTTGACTTATCATGGGTAGAGAATCAGAGAGAGATTCAATACTTTTTATCTTGGGCAATATTATTGGTCACATGTGATTGCTAAATTTAATACGAAGAATCGTGTGCAAGTACGCTTGCTTGATTTGCCCCCTTGGGAGGTTCATAAGTTTTATCATACCAAATCTTGCAAGTGGAATTAGTTTCCGGTATGGATAATAATGTTGAATCGTTCCTTGACCAAGGAGAAAAGATATTAATTAACGGAAAGCTATTTCAGTGGCTTGAATTAATTAATGGGCTAGATAATCTTAAACACGGGAAATAATGACCGGGAGCCATATTGACTGTAATATGGGTTAAGATGGATGGTGTAATATTAATTATGAGTGAGATTAATTAATATTTATGAGCTTGAATTATATTGTGGCTCAATATTAGATATTCAAGATCCATTAGAAGGTTCAATCTTAATTCTCCTAAAGGCCCCCTGAGTAGGGTTAGGGTTTAGGGTTTAGGGAGAATTTTGTTATGGAATGAAGATATGTATTCTTGGAATACAAGATTATCTCATTAAATTCAAGAAATCTCCCACTTGGTTATACATAGTGATATTTTGAAATATTGTGAAAATAGAGGGCAAGAAAGATTTTCTTGATTTTCTTGAAAAGATATTATGGAAGATATGTATTTCTTGAAATACAAGAATATCTCATAAATTCAAGAAGATCCAAATCTTGGATTCTTGCATCATCAAATTTTCGAAAATAATGCCTCAAAATAGAGGAGGTGGAATTTTGTGGAATATTTTAATTATGGGAAAAAGAATATATGGGATATATTCAAGATTTCTTGGTGACCAAGAAAAGTCTTTTCCCACATTGAAAAATCACTAAATTTTCGACCACCCTCCCTCTTATAAATAGAGGATGATTAGTTCATTCCCAAGTACAATTCCATGTGCTGGAAATATTAGCAAATCCACATAAGTGGTGCAACAAAGTTTATTTTTTCCTTTTGTTAATTGTTCGCGAGTATCCTTCCACCGGATTGTCGAGCAAGGGCTAAGGGAATACTTGGGAAGTCCTTTTGGTTAGTCCGTCCGACCAAAGCAACTGCTATCCCGAGAGGTACGTTCACGTAAACCCGTAGATTCCGCATGCGTAGGTTTTACGTGGCTTTTTATATGCATGATATGTTGTTGCAATTATTATTTGAATTAATATAGGATTAATTCATGCTAGTAATAATTAATGAATTAAATTTGTATTTAAATATTCACCCCGAATAGATCTGTGTAACTCATTCCCCAACACTACTCGTTTGGCCGAGCAGGGGGCGAGCGAACAGGCTCCGTCGCCAAAAAGACCAAGGACGGAAGCCGGCGAATAGGGGCCAAGCGAACAAGCTCAGACGATCACGCCAAGCGAATAGGCTCAGACGAGCATTGATGTTGTTAGGGTAACCCAGACCCCTACTACCGAAGCGATCAGAATGGCCGCCTCCGTGGTCGGTCCGGTCGCGCAGATAGTTTAAATGGAGGTTGGCACATCTTCTCCACCTCCTGCTGGACCCCGATCTTGGACCCCTTTGAACCCTGAGCTCCGGTCCCCTGAAGATAAATCATTTTTGGGATGGGATCCGGCTCGGGTGAATAGGTACATTTTGTTCGCTTTATTTCCTTTTGCATTAATTTTATTCGCTTTGTCATGTTTATTTGCTCGGGTGTATGTGTAGGTTGAGCAGGTTGGCGCCCTTGATGCCCAATTTGAAAAACTACTACTGCTCGCCAAGTGTTCGCAAGGTTCCTGGCATTCCCGAGCACGTTCAAAAGGCGTGCCAGGCCCCCGTTCGAGCATGGACTACTGAGCTGGAAGAGGCTACTACGGGTCCCACACCTTTGGAAAACATGCGACTTGGCCTGGTACTCCAGGGCTAATCTATGGTCGTCCTTGAGAAAGTGTATGCTGAGTGCGCCAACCTTCACGCCAACTACTTGGCTCTACTCAGAAGTTTCGAAAAGAAGGCGAACGAGCTGAGCAAGACTCAGGATGAACTGAGGTTGGCTCAAGGACAGATTTCCTCGGCACAAGCAGATGCTCATAAGGCTCAGGAGGATGTTCGCCAGGCTCAAGAGAATGCTCGCCAGGCTCAGGAAGTTGCTCGCCAGGCAAGGGAGGAGCTAAATCATTCTCAGGAGGAGGTGGTCAGCATACGGAGAGCTCAGGGTGAGATGAATGTCGAGCTTCGTAGACTCCGAACTGACGTCGAGGCCATGGAAAGTGAGAAGAATGTGCTCGGCCAACAACTCATCATTGCTGAAGAGACCAACACTCGTTTGGGTCTCTAAAATTCGAGGCTGCACAATGAAGAATATGTTGATTCCATGTCGAACTTCTCCTACATATGTGCCTTTGCTGATGTCATCCGATCTGTTCGCCACACGCTCTCTGGCGAACAAATTGCCCCACTCATATCCAGCTTCCAGCAGTACCTGATCGACAACCCACCAGATCGCAACCTTCCGATTCTGACTTGAACGATCTGTGTGATTTCTCCACTCTTCCTGAAGGGATTGAGGTTGATGATCCTATCCTGGATGAGGAAGACGGCTCGGATGTGAATATTGTTGATGTTGCTTATCAAACTCTCCGAGTTGAGTCCGTGTCCGATCAGGTGCGGGTCAAACAAAGGGGACCTCCTGTGACCGAGCAAAGTGTACCTCCTGGCGAGCATACTGGACCTGACCATGCTGGAGGAGTCGTTGTTGTGGGGACCGAGCATGATTTGTTCGACATTTCACTTCCGTCCACCCCCAACTATGAATTTGTCCCTTAAGTGTAGTTTTTGTTTTGCCGAACAGATGTTGTGTAATTTTTGTCTTCTTCATTTTTTGCTCGAACAGATTCTTCAATACTTGTGTAAATTTTGCTTCCTTCTATCTTGTTCGAACAACTTGAAACTGAATGGTTGATTTTGCATATCAAATAGTTTCCTCTAACCTGATCGTTGAGGATGAATGTTGTTGTTGATGAATGTTTGATACTTGTGTTGCTTGATGTTTGCTTTGTTGCTTTCTAGTTTGTGCCTCTTTTCTTCTGAATGAATTCGAACATTGTGTTTGCCTATGCCCGCTCCTGACTTCTTTCATTTTTTATTGTCTTATTGATGTTGCAATCGGTTGATCGTCTTATTTAGGTGCGACCAGATGGGTTAACTTTATGCAACCCCCCCTTTCTTGGTTCGCGATCGTCTTATTTAGGTGCGATCACTTCGTACTAGGGCAGTCTTATTTAGCTACGACCCCACACTCATCACCCGCTTTTGCTACGGGTATCTATAAGTACGAGTCGTCTTTTGTGACTGTGTACCCATTACTCGCTTTTTGCTGCGGGAATCAGAGTACGAACTCATTCGTTAGGTGAACATAGATTTGGGCTCGTTCATCTTTGTTTGGGCCGTCCGGCTTAGGTGCGACCTCTAATAGGCTTCAACTAGAAAATCTTAACAAACAAAAATACTTTTTTGCAACACATTGTATTCTATTACAACCTTTACATTTGAAGAAGACTGTCTATTACACAACTATAGACATCAGACTATGGTTTTGAATTTAAACCTTGTCTTGAGTAGACACGAACTGGCCTCACCTTGTCCGCGGAATTGATGTTGACAAGCATGTGGCACATCATTTTGTCTACCCTTCTTTAAATAACATGCTCAAGCAGCAGCAGCATAAGCATTTGTCCCTCCTGGACAAATTGTGATTATGCGAGCAGCTGTGGACATGAGAATGTGGCGAGCACGCCATTTCACTATATATCGGGTCGCAGCAAAATCCTCACCGCACCATTCTCGTCCCCCTTCAGATGCTCGAGCATCAAGATCCGCATATTGCTTCGAGCGGACACCATGACATCCCTCCCCTTCGGAGGATATTTTGGGGATGCATAGGGGACTAGTGGTTTACTACTGCGTAAGCAGTGAGTAACGTGGAGTGGCAACCATGACTCTGCCGAGAATCTTGAGTCTGCAACGAGCTTCAACCTGTTCTCGAAGCGTCATATGGGGTATAAAACTCATACTAGGACAGATGCTCGATTCAGCAGAATGACAGCTGAATCGAGTGCTGGATTCTTCGTCTGGAGGCATATTGAACCAACTTTTTTCGATAACCGTAGTACCCTTTTTTTTTCTTTTTTTTTTCTTTTTCATCTGTTTTTTCTCTGCTTTCTTCAGCTATCAATATGCCTCTATTTATAGAACTATCCCAAGCTGGTGCTGACATAGTAGTTGGTGCTGGCCTTCTTGCTTTTACTCCTTCTTTTGATATATGTCCGCTTTGAATCCTCCCTTTGACATTTGTTCGGTTTTTTGCCAACTCTTGTTCAAGGATTGACACGTTCCTTTTTTGGTTGCCACCACTTCTCAACTTGTTTTGACACGTATCTTCAATCTTTCAATAGTGTTGGCCAGTGTTTTTCTAGAAGATTTGTGTCGAACACAATGTGTTCTTATTTCAGGATTATCCTGCTCGTCTTATCTGAATGGTTGATTATGTTCGGTCATTTGTGCTCGTTTCAGCTACGTGGCCGATTATGTTCGGCCAACTGTGCTCGCTTCTGCTGTGTGGCTGATTTTGTTCGGCCAGTTGTGCTCGTCATTACTGATAATATTTTTTTAAATTTGACGCATTCCACGAGTAAGACAATGGGATTCCATTCAGGTCTTCCAAATCATATGCCCCATTTAAAAGATGTTCTGTAACTCTGAATGGACCTTCCCATGCTCGGACGAACACACCACTTGATACCCCCGTTGCTCGTCTTAGAACTAGCTCGCCCACGTTGAACCTACGTGTTCAGACTTTGGAGTTATAGAACTTTTTTGGCCTCTTTTTGTACATGGCATTCTTGAAATCAGCCTCCGTCCTTCTTTCTTCTAACAGGTCTGCACTCAGGGCGAGCGTCTGGTCATTGACGTGCTCTCCGAAAGTCATTGTCCGATGACTCAGAATTTTGATTTATGCGGGTATAACAGCTTCTGCACCAAATGCCAGGGCAAACGGGGTTTCCGCAGTTGATGTTATGAAAGTTATTCGATAGGCCCATAAAATTTCGGGCAACTCTTCAACCCATCCTCCCCCCTTGGAATTATCAAGTCTGGCCTTCAGGTTATGCTTGATAATTTTATTAACGGCTTCAACTTATCCGTTTGACTGGGGATAATATGGAGTTGATTAATGTTTTTTTATTCCCCAGCGAGCACAATTTTGTCGGAATTCACTTCCATCGAACTGTTTGCCGTTATCCGTTACTAATGATTGGGGAAGCCCAAAACGACAAATGATGTTTTTCCAAACAAAGTTCCACACTCTTTGTTCGGTGATTTTTACAATGGCTTCGGCTTCCGCCCATTTAGTATAGTAATTAACAGCAACCACAACATATTTTACTCCCGACGTGCCAGTAGGAAATGGGCCGATCAAATCGATCCCCCATTTAGCAAATGGCCATGGGCTATAAACTGACATTAATTCTTCAGGTGGGCTATGAATAAGTGGGGCATGTACTTGGCACTTGTGGCACGCGCGAGCATACGCGAGCAAATCTTTTTTTAGGGTTGGCCAATAATAACCTTGTCTGATAATTTTATGTGCCAAGACGAGTCCACCTGTATGGTTTCCGCATACTCCATCATGAATTTGCTCCAGAATCACATGACCCTCTTCAGGAGTAATACACTTCAATAATGGAAGTGAGAAACTTCTTTTGTACAAATGCTCGTCTAAGATAGTATAACGAGCAGATTGTAATCTGAGGCGAGTAGCTTGTGCCTTATTCTCAGGGAGAAGTCCGTTTTGTAAGTAACTCAGGATTGGAGTCATCCAGGTTTCCTGTTCGCCTGTCACATGGGCGACCATAACTCTGGGAATTGATGGCGAACAAGTTGTGATGGCCACAATGTCCGTCGTGTTCGTCACTCCTTCTGCTGTTGCCAGGCGTGCCAAGGCATCAACAAACGAATTACCGAATCATGGTAATTGTTCTATGTAAACTTGCTCGAATTGTTCAAGCAACTCCTTTGCTAGTTGTTGATATTGTACCATTAGTTCGCCTCGGGCCTCATACTCGCATGTTACTTGGTAAATGATTATCCGAGAATCGCTATAAATCATCAGCCTCTGAATTCCCATTGTCATATCCATATGTAGTCCAGCGATCAAAGCCTCGTACTCGGCTTCATTATTTGTGGCTGGGAAATCAAAACGGATGGCTGTTGTGAAGGTTTGTCGGGTTGGGCTGATGAGTACCACGCCTGCTCCGGCTCTCGAACTGATTGATGAGCCATCAACATACATATGCCATGGTTGGTCGACAACTTTTTCGGGCATTTGTGGATATGTTAACTCGACCATAAAATCGGCCATAGCTTGGCCCTTCATTGTTGTTCGCGGAGCGAACGTAATGCCAAATTGTCCTAACTCCACCGCCCACTTGAGTAATCTGCCTGCAGTGTCTGGTCGGTGGAGGACTTGGCTCAATGGGTATGTGGCCAGTACCTCGACTGAGTGATTGAAAAAGTATGGTCGCAATTTTCGAACACTCATTATGAGAGCATATGCAAGCTTTTCCAGTGGAGGGTACCGGAGCTCGGCTTCTTTGAGCACTTGGCTTACATAGTAAACGGGCAAGTGTGTTGTCCCTTCTGCTCGTACGAGCACAGCGCTAATTACATGTTCGGATGCAGCAAGATACAGATAGAGTTGTTCGCCTGGGACAGGCTTCGATAGTGTCTAAGTATCTGCAAGGTACTGCTTCAATGATTCGAATGCATTCTGGCAATGCTCGGTCCACTGGAATTTCCCTTTCTTTAATGCATCAAAGAAAGGTTTGCATTTGTCCCCGCCGCGATATAAACCGCTTACGGAAGCTAAACGCCCCGGTTAACTTTTGGACCTCTTTCACACTTCGGGGCTGCATGTCGAAAGCATGGCTTGAATCTTTGAAGGGTTCGCTTCAATCCCCCGTTGACTGACCATATGTCCGAGGAATTTTCCTGAGTGAACCCCAAAGCAGCATTTCTTCGGATTTAGCTTCATGTTGTACTCCCTGAGTATATCAAACTTTTTTGCGAGGTGGGTGATGGTCTTCCTTGTGTTCGCTCTTTACCACAATATCATCAATATACACCACAACCGTTTTCCGGCCCGATGTGTTCGCTAAACATTTTGTTCACCAAACGCCGATATGTTGCTCCCATTCTTTAATCCGAATGGCATGCGTTGCCAACAAGACATATTCTTTTCAACGCGGAATGTCGATTCTTTTGGTTGTCCGGATGCATGGGTATCTCGTGATAACCAAAGAAAAGCATCCATGAAGGTCATGAGCTCATGGCTTCTTTGACATCGACCAAATAGTAGATATGCGACATCGGGAAATTATCTTTCGGGCATGCCTTGTTTAAATTAGTGAAATCAATACATAGTCTCCAAGATCCATTAGACTTGTGAACGAGCACAGGGTTCGCAAGCCATCTTGGGCATTTTACTTCTCGAATCAGTTTATTGTCGAGCAACTTTTTGATTTCACTATTCATGGCCTCATATTTCTCCGAACTCAACTTTCTGTGCTTTTGGATAACCGGAGTCTGTGTTGGATCAAGGTTGAGGGAGTGACATGCATGTTTTGGGTTAATGTCAACCATGTCCTCGTGCGACCAGGCGAACACATCCAAGTTTGTTTGAATATAAGCCATCATTTCTGTTCGAATTGGTTCAGGTAATTCCGAACCAATGAACACTTCTAACTCAGTCCATTAAATTCGATGTTGATAGACTCCAGTTGTTCGACAGGTGTTGCTCGCTTTCTTTTTTTGTTTCCACCGAGGATCCTCAATCGACCCCCGGTGTTCGTCATCAACCTCCATAGGTTCGAATCCTACGCGAGGTTCTAGGTCCGGTAGCTCGCTTGGGGGATCAATACTCATTAGATCTGGGAGATCTGGGACATGAGTTGCCATCCCGGATTACGTGTTCGGCGCGATTCGTGTTCGCGGAGTCAGGCTCGTCAAACTTGTGTTCGTCAAAGGATATTTTGGCAGCGGATTTGCCCGTTGGCTTGACTCACCGATCTCCCATGTTTGCTCCATCATGTTAACGATATTTTGTTTTTCCGTGCACATGATAGCAAACAATCTCGAGCTTTTTTTCTCGATCTCCTTTACGCTACCCAGCTCCATCTTGTGTTGGAAATTTGACACAAGAATAATACGTAGAATGTGCCGCTTTAAATTCTGAATAAATCGGGCGACCTAGGAACCCGTTATAAGTAGATTTGAGCATCGACGATTATAAAATCTAGCATTCTAGTTCGGCCGGATCTCCGTGTTTAGAGTTGATTCTAACTCGATTTTAACCCGATCATACCATAGGGTCGGGTTACAGATTCCCCGAAACCCATAATGGTATGATCACATGGTTCAATATAGCTACTCAAGTCCCCAACTTGCTTTTCCATCTGGTGCAGAGTGTTGACGAACAAAATGTTCGCATATGCTCCGGTATCGACCAGGAGGCGGTGCACCTTCAACCCAAGGAGACGAGCACTGATGGTTAAGGAGTCATTGTGGGGAGTGATTATACCGTCGAGATTGTCTTCTGAAAACATGATTTGGTGAGAGGGTGGCGTGCTAGCTGATGTGCTCGCCACCTTCACCTGATGGATGCTTTGCATGGCACGCATCTCCATCTTCTTACGTCTGTTCGACAATGTTGGTGCCCGATAAAGATCCACCCACCGGACCATATTCGTATGATCATATGGATTTCTTGACTTTTTTGACCTCTACCCACAGTAGGAGGCCCTCTTTTGGGTATTTCAGACCTCTTATGGGATTCTTCAGGATCACTGTATGAAGTTTGTTCGACTTTTCGCTTACCCCTACGATCTTCTATTTTTTCTGTTCGGGAGTCTCTGCTCGCCGGCTTTTTTAAGAACTGGGTAAGACGGTTGTCTTTGTATAGCTTCCAAAGTTGTCGAAGTAAATCGCAACATTCTTCTGTATTATGTCCGATGTACTCGTGATAATTACAATATTTGGAAACATTAAGCCGATTCTTGTCCATTATGATTCTTCGAGGCCTGTCCAACATGTCCCGACCTTTGATCTGATTGAAAATTATTTCTGCTAAAATGCCCAAAAGACTGTTGGGATTATACTGGAAAGTATGTTTTTTACTTTGTATAATCGAAACTGAACTTTCAGACTTATTTACTTAAATAAATTGTTTATCACTGATGCTTTAAATATTATCGAATGTTACATATATTTACTGCATAACTGTTCAATAAGTCGTACGTGTTACATTGTAGTTAATTTAGTGATACCAGATCACAGAAGATTAAATTAATGCACCTAGTAATCGAAAAGTACGTTATTCACGACCTAGATGGAAAATGAACAACCCATCGTGAAAGGTTGAAGTGTAAGGCTCGATTGGTTTGTCTTGACCAAGAGATTACACTAGTGCATGACCGATGCCTTCGAATAGGACCTACAGGAGGATAAATTCGTCATAACTGAACAAGGAAGAATTAGACCTCAGTGGTTCGTTATTTCTTAATCTTCGTCCCTTAAATAGGATCACATGGGATTGGTAACTATCGCTTTGACTTATCATGGGTAGCGAATCAGAGAGATTCAATACTTTTTATCTTGGGCAATATTATTAGTCACATGTGATTGCTAAGATTTAATACGGAAGAATCGTGTGCAGGACCCCTTGTCGATTTGCCCCCTTGGGAGGTTCATAAGCTTTATCATACCAAATCTTGCAAGTGGAATTAGTTTCCGGTATTGATAATAATCTTTAAACGTTCCTTGACCAAGGATATAAGATATTAATTAATAGAAAGCTATTTCAAAGGGCTTGAATTAATTAATGGGCTAGATAATCTTAAACACGGAAAATAATGACCGGAGCCATATTGATCGTAATATGGGTTAAGATGGATAGTGCAATATTAATTATGTAGTGGGATTAATTAATATTTATGGGCTTGAATTATATTGTGGCTCAATATTAGATATTCAAGGTCCATTAGAAGGTCCAATCTTAATTCTCCTAAAGGCCCCCTGAGTAGCCCAACATATAGTCCAATAACTGAAAATGTGATTAAAATAAAATAAATATTGTTGCTTATTTTTCCAACTAAAATTTCAAAATTTATAGATATAATGGGAGAAAGATTTTCTTTGAATTTTGTTATGGAATGAAGATATGTATTCTTGGAATACAAGATTATCTCATTAAATTCAAGAAATCTCCCACTTGGTTATCTATAATGATAATTTCAAAAATCTTGAAAATATAGTGGTCAAGAAAGATTTTCTTGATTTTCTTGAAAAGATATTATGCAAGATATGTATTTCTTGAAATACAAGAATATCTCATAAATTCAAGAAGATCCAAATCTTGGAATCTTGGACCCCAATATTTTCGAATTCCATAGCAAATAGATAAGGTGGGATTTTTGTGGAATATTATGATTATGGGAAAAAGAATATAGGAGATATATTCAAGATTTCTTGGAGATCAAGAAAAGATTTTCCCACATCATATTTTGCCAAAATTTTCGTCCACTTTAGCCTCTATAAATAGGGGATGAATGGTTCATTCCCAAAGAATACCGAAAAAATTGGTTTTTCGGAAAAATATCAGCGTTGATAAAATATCAAATATTTTGTAACGTCGACAGATGGTATTTTTTTGAAAAAACCCAAATTGTGAGTAGTGTACAATTCCATGTGCTGGAAAAATTAGTAAATCCACAAAGGTGGTGCAACATATTTATTTTCCTTTTGTTAAATCGTTCACAAGAATCCTTCCACCGGATAGTCGAACGAGGGCTAAGGGCATACTTGGAAGTCCTTAAGGTTAGTTTATTCAGCCACACCGTTGCCATCCCAAGAGGTACGTTCACGTAAACTCGTAGAATTCCACATGCGTAGGTTTTACGTGAATTATTATATGCATGATATGTTGTTGGATTATTATTTGAATTAATATATGATTAATTCATGCTAGTAATAATTAAAGAATTAAATTTGTATTTAAATATTCACCCCGAATAGATCTGGCAACTTATTCCCTATTAATCGCATCGAGCCACGATTTTGGGCTCAATTTTTAAATTGTAATTTAATTCATGGACATTAAATTTGAAATTGGATAGTAGAATTGCTAGATCTATTTTGCGTGTATCCAATTGTCATGGAATTTAATGTGTTTGTTTATGCATGCATATAAACCGTGGTTTTAATTCGATTCGCTCGGATTCGTTTTTTGCCTCGTGAGAAAATCCACGAGTACACTAGATTTGTTTGATTTGATCAATGTAATAGACTAGTCTAGATCTAGGTTTATTTATTTTTATAAATAAATTATAACCGGATCGGAAAACGAAGAGAAGACGAAGAATTAAAGGACGAAATCCGTAATCCTGTCAGAGGCCCTTGCGCCAAGATCGGCACGCACGGGCGCAGACGAGGCCGAGGCGGCCGAAGCGACGTGAGGAACAAACCGCGACACGGGCGGGCGCAAGGAACACGCAAAGACCGCGGCGCGCATCGGGCCGAAGCAGACGGACGCGGCCGCACTTCGGGCGCGGGCGCGGGATCGGGGATCTTGCGCGAGGTCGCAGAGGCGGGCGAAAGGCGGGCGATGCGATATCTGAAGTCGCCGCCGAGGATCGCGATCGCTCGCCGAGACGCGCCGAGGCACTTTGGCGGCGCCTTCGCCAAAGGTGCTGGTCCGCCGAGGTTTGGTTCAGGCGGTGGTGGCGTACGGATGGATGGGGAGTGCATCCCGGCTGCGAGCTACTTGGCGTGGCATTTCGAGACGGAGTATTTTTCGAGACGATCGAGTGGGAGAAATTCGAGACCGTGTTTCTTCAAGATCAAGCCAAGAAAAATCAAACCATGACAATTGGATAATTTGTGCCCAATATGTTTATTTTTCTGTTTTGCTTGATTTATTTTGTGCTATCTTATGCTTTATTTAATTTATTTAAATGTGTTTGCATGAGAATTGCCCAAATGAAAAATCTCACCTTCAAAATTACTAAGTATGTTTAAATAATTAATTGACAATTTTATTCCGGATAATAAAATTGAATTAATTTTGACCTCCATGATTTATTTATTTGTGAATTCTTTTGGTGAAATTCCCCCCACGGGATGGTCAAAAGATAGCTTTCACATGAATGAATTCCAAACGGATGATTGTGGGTTATTACTAGTGGCGACGATGACCCTCCCCACGAGGCTCGTTCAAAATGAAATAATAATCATGTATTTAATCATGGTTATTACTTAGGTATAAAATTGATATGCATATACTTCCCCGAAGTCCCTGTCAATTTTATATTGGTCAAGTAGGAGCCAACTATTAATCTGGATATTAAAGGTTTGTAACTGTTCTTGTTTGTAACCTACTTGAATGTGTTTAAATAATGACCCACCCCACGTGGCTTATTTAAATTGTTTTGAGATGTTGGCTGATGCATGTTCATATTTTTTTTTTTGAGATTTTAAATATGATGCATGTGATCGAATCTTGTGATATACTTGTGCCTATACATATAGTTATTTATTTCAGTTCAGCATGTCGTTACCTTTTAATCCACTGTTATTATACTTAAAGTCAATACAATATGGAAACTATATTGATTGAAATATTATAATTGTCCTAACTGCACAAAAGCACAAGTGGATTTTTGACACACCAAAATCAGATGAGCCAACTGACGAGTCAAAACATGAGGGACTCGTCAGATCACCTTGCGAGAGATATCGTCGCTGAAAATGGTAGAGGGCAAACCCATAAGGGATTACGTCCTCAAAATAGATGGCCCATCTGAACAAACTTGAGATTCTGAGTGCAGATTATGATCTGGAGACTCAGATGAATTTGGTACTTCAGTCTCTGCCCAAAAAGTTTTTGAGCATTTTGGCCTCGCTAGCTAATTTGTTGCAAGCTTTTGGTCTCGGCAGAAATGTAGATAAGGCACCAAACTCAAGCTTTGATGGCAAGTGGTTCGTCTTCATCTTCTAGGCCAAGGGTAGGCAAGAAAAGGAAGAGGACCAAAAGCCATAAGCAATAAAACTCAACTGTTGCCAAGGGCAATGGTAAGATGAGGAATGCTTGTTGTGTCAAGGAAAATCCAAAGAGGAAGTGCTTAAGCTGCGGTAAGAGAGGACAATGGAGGTTTTATCTGTTCCAACCCCAAAAGGGACGGACATAAAGGTAATTCTCACGCACTAGTTGTTGAAACTTGTTTAGCGGCGTATACTTCTCATTCGTGGGTGGTTGATACGAGATCCACTAATCATGATGGCTTCACGGGTTCAAACGGACCCAACAACTTAGTGGGAGTGAGATCCTCATCACACTGGGCGATGCTACGAGAGTGGCAGCTGAAGTAGTGGGAGAAGTGCACCTATCTTTTGAAGATAAAGTTTTTTTGAGATTATCTTTATGTTCCCAGTTTTAGAAAGAATTCACTTTCAGTTTCTAAAATTCGATTAAAGGACACTAAGTTTCTTCTAATAAGAATGACATCATTTCTTAAAATGATGAGTGTATCTATTACGGGACATTGATGGAAAATCTCTATACAATTAACTGTGCACACCACTCACGAAATGCATCCTATAACACATCAACTATTTCCGACAAAAGAAAACGTGAACGAGACACTTCTTTGGCATCTAAGATTGGGTCATATAAATCCAAAGAGGATCCAAAGTTTGGTGAAAGACGGTTC
Organism: Stenogyne calaminthoides; assembly: GCA_037126765.1. Classification (NCBI taxonomy): domain Eukaryota; kingdom Viridiplantae; phylum Streptophyta; class Magnoliopsida; order Lamiales; family Lamiaceae; genus Stenogyne; species Stenogyne calaminthoides. The sequence continues at coordinate 1,363,477 of JBBCBC010000003.1, read as the reverse complement.
ACTGGAGTTTCTCCAAGTTGAACGAATTCCAACCTGCGAATCATGTTTGGAGGGTAATATGACCAAGAGGGCATTTGGAGCCAAGGGGAATAGGGCCAAAGAAGTGTTAGAGATCGTTCACACAGATGTATGTGGTCCAATGTCAACCAAAGCAAGAGGAGGTTATGAGTATTTTTATTGATGATTACTCAAGGTGCGGTTACATTTTCCTTATGAAGCATAAATCGAGACCTTTGAGAAATTCAAAGAATTTAAGGCTCAAACAAAGAATCATAGGGAAAAACGATCAAGTCTCTACGATCCGATCGTGGAGGCGAATACCTCAAAGAATGAGTTTTTGAACTACTTATCCGATGAAGGATTGTATCCCAAACATCGCACCCGAACCCCTCAACAAAACGGGGTTGCAGAGCTTAAGAAACGTAACTCTTTTGGAAATGGTTAGATCAATGATGAGTTATGCGGATCTTCCCAAGTCGCTCTCGGGTCATGCCTTGAAAACAATGGGCTTACATTCTCAACTTGGTGCCATCCAAATCGGTTCTCAAAACTCCCAAAGAATTGTGGACCCAAGCGAAGCCTAGTATGAGACACATAAGAATTTGGGGGTATCCGCCCACGTGTTGGACAAGGAAGCCGTAAATTGGATCCCTCGATCGTAATTAAGGTTGTTTGTAGGTTACCCCGAGGAACAAAAGGGTGTATGTTCTATGGTCCCGAAGATCAAAAGGTGGTCATCAAGACCCACTTTAGATTTTTGGAAGAAGACTATATGAACCAAAGAAAACCCGTATGAGATTACCTTAAATGAGCTAAGAAGGCAAACCTCAATGCCAACTGTGCTAGATGATATACCAAACAACACACTTTCACAACCGAGCCTCGTCAGAAGTGGGAGAGTTGTAAGACAGCCGAGATTCATGGGAATAGGAGAGTCCTCTGACTTGATTCCCGGACAAGACTTAATCGCACCCCATGGACATATGACGAGGCACTCCAAGATAAGGATGCATTCTTGGCAAACAAAGAATGAAAGCCAAAATGGGTTCTATGTTTCATAACAGAGTGGGAGCTAGTCGAACCACTTAATGGGGTCAAACCCATTGGATGCAAGTGGGTATATAAGAGAAAAAGAGGACCGGACGGGAGGGTGGAAACCTTCAAAGCAAGACTAGTGGCGAAAAGGTTATACTCGTAAAGAAGGGATCGACATGAGGAAACTTTTTTCGCCTCGTAGCTATGCTTAAGTCTATATGTATTCTCTTATCGATTGCTGTGCATTTCAATTTTGAAATCTGGCAAATGGATGTCAAGACAGCTTTTCTTAACGGAAGTCTTGATGAAGAGATCTATATGCAACAACCCCAAGGTTTCATTGAAACAAAGCCAAGAACACCTAGTTTGTAAGCTCAAGAGGTCCATTTACTGGACTCAAACAGCATCCGTAGCTTGGAACCAATGTTTTGATCATGTTATAAAGTCTTATGGGTTCGATCAAAAGAGTTTGAAAGTTGTGTGTATAAAAAGCGTGTCGGAACTGCATTAGTATTCTTAGTACTATACGTAGATGACATTCTGATCATCGGGAACGATGTGAAGGTGATATCAGACGTAAGAGCATGGTCTTCAAAACAGTTTGATATGAAAGACTTAGGGGAAGCCGGACACATCCTTGGGATCAAGATCACTCGAGATCGCAAGAAAATGATGATCGGGTTATCGCAAGTTTCATACATAGACACACTTGCCTTGAAAACGCTTCAAAGATGCAAGATTCCAAGAAAGGGTTCGTACCTTTCAGACTTGGAATCCATCTATCCAAGAAAATGTCCCCTAAGACGCAAGAGGAGATAGATGACATGAAAGGCATTCCTTGTGCTTCGGTTGTCGGAAACCTTATTTATGCAATGCTGTGTACGAGACCGGATATCTGCTTTACCGTAGGCATGGTGGCAAGATATCAAAATAACCTAGGGAAAGAGCATTGACCTACGCTTAAAAACAATCTGAAGTATCCGAAAAGAACTCGGGATAGAATGTTGATACTCCAATCCCCATCGGCTACACGGACTCGGATTTCCAATCAGACTTAGATTCCAGAAACTATCTGCCTCAGTTAGTGTGTTTCATTTGGGAAGTGTGGCCATCAAATGGACGAGTGTGAAGCGTAAATGCATCAACGACTCAACCGTGGAAGTCGGGTAAGTAGTCTTGTGGAAGCAAAGGAAAGAACCGATTTGGCTCTAGACCTTCTTAGTGGACTTGGATGGAGTTCCTAATTTGTCTAGCAATATTTGTTAGGGGGCAATTCTGAAATTCAAGGAACCAAGAATTCACAAGTCAAACAAGCACACTAAAGGAAAGACATCTTATACGAAAATCGTTAAGAGAGGAGATATAGATGTGGCAAAGATAGTTTCTAAGGACAACCCAGCGTATTCATTCACAAAGGGTCTCCGCCTCAATACATTCGAGAGACATGTGGAAGGAATGGGTGTTAAGACCGTTGCCAATCTGCTTTGAGTATAAGCGGGAGAAATTATTAGGTTCGTGTAGGAGACATTAGATGTCATGGACTACACGAGACATGTTGTAGTATACTTAAAAGAAGACTTTGAGTATAAGTGGGAGATTGTTGGGATTATACTGGAAAGTATGATTTTTACTTTGTATAATCGAAACTGAATTTTCAAACTTATTTACTGAAATAAATTGTTTATCACTGATGCTTTAAATATTATCTAATGTTACATATATTTACTGCATAACTGTTCAATAAGTCGTACGTGTTACATTGTAGTTAATTTAGTGATACCAGATCACAGAAGATTAAATTAACAGTCCATTGTAACTGAAAGTACGTTATTCACGACCTAGATGGAAATGAACAACCCATCGTGAAAGGTTGAAGTGTAAGGCTCAAATTGGTTTGTCTTGACCAAGAGATTACACTAGTACATGACTGATGCACTGAATAGGACCTACAGGAGGATAAATTCTTCAGAACTGAACAAGGAAGAATTAGACCTCAGTGGTTCGTTATTTCTTAATCTTCGTCTCTTAAATAGGATCACGTGGGATTGGTAACTATTGCTTTGACTTATCATGGGTAGCGAATCGAGAGATTCAATACTTTTTATCTTGGGCAATATTATTAGTCACGTGTGATTGCTAAGATTTAATACTGAAGAATCGTGTGCAAGCACGCTTTGTTCGATTTCTCGAGGTTCATAAGTTTTATCATACCAAATCTTGCAAGTGGAATTAGTTTCCTATGGATAATAATGTTGAATCGCTTCCTTGACCAAGGATATAAGATATTAATTAATAGAAAGCTATTTCAATGGGCTTAATTTAATTAATGGGCTAGATAATCTTAAACACGAGAAATAATGATCGGAGCCATATTGACTGTAATATGGGTTAAGATGGATAGTGCAATATTAATTATGTAGTGGGATTAATTAATATTTATGGGCTTGAATTATATTGTGGCTCAATATTAGATATTCAAGGTCCATTAGAAGGTCCAAGCTTAATTCTCCTAAAGGCCCCCTGAGTAGCCCAACATATAGTCCAATAACTGAAAAGGTGATTAAAATAAAATAAATATTGTTGCTTATTTTTCCAACTAAAATTTCGAAATTTATAGATATAATGGGAGAAAGATTTTCTTTGAATTTTGTTATGGAATGAAGATATGTATTCTTGGAATACAAGATTATCTCATTAAATTCAAGAAATCTCCCACTTGGTTATCTATAATGATAATTTCAAAATCTTGAAAATATAATTGGGCAAGAAAGATTTTCTTGATTTTCTTGAAAAGATATTATGGAAGATATGTATTTCTTGAAATACAAGAATATCTCATAAATTCAAGAAGATCCAAATCTTGGAATCTTGGACCCCAATATTTTCGAATTCCATAGCAAATAGATAAGGTGGAATTTTTGTGGAATATTATGATTATGGGAAAAAGAATATAGGAGATATATTCAAGATTTCTTGGATATCAAGAAAAGATTTTCCTACATCATATTTTGCCAAAATTTTCGTCCACTTTAGCCTCTATAAATAGGGGATGAATGGTTCATTCCCAGTAACACACGAAAATTGGTTTTTCGGAAAAATATCAGCATCGATAAAATATCAAATATTTTGTAACGTCGACAGATTGTATTTTTTTGAAAAATGACAATTGTGAGTAGTGTACAATTCCATGTGCTGGAAAAATTAGTAAATCCACAAAGGTGGTGCAACATATTTATTTTCCTTTTGTTAAATCGTTCACAAGAATCCTTCCACCGGATAGTCGAACGAGGGCTAAGGGAATACTTGGGAAGTCCTTACGGTTAGTCTATTCAGCCACACTGTTGCCATCCCAAGAGGTACGTTCACGTAAACTCGTAGAATTCCGCATGCGTAGGTTTTACGTGAATTATTATATGCATGATATGTTGTTGGATTATTATTTGAATTAATATAGGATTAATTCATGCTAGTAATAATTAAAGAATTAAATTTGTATTTAAATATTCACCCCGAATAGATCTGTGCAACTTATTCCCCTACAAAGACTTCATAGGGCGTTTGCTTCTGCTCTTTCTTCAAATGGTTTGAAAGAGCCTGGGGGTTTGTACCCCCCCTCATTCATCACTTTCTTCCCAAAAACTTTCTTAGATGTTGTTTCCTGACCCAATCATGACTGGGTGAGCAGATCTTGCATGGCTATGATCTCGGCTGCTCGCTCTCGGAGTTCTGAATATGTGTTCGGCCAGTCTTGGTGCATGGCCTTCCACATGTCAGTATTCAGGGTCAGGCCCCCGACCACCGCGAGGATCTTGGCATCCTCTTCAACTGGGGCCCCATCATACAAACATTTATCAAATCTTTCGATGTATGCTCGGTCAGACTCACCTCTTAGTTGGGAAAAGTGCGCCAGCCTTTGTTTTGGTGCTGGGCGAGCACACATGGATGAGAAATGGGACAGGAATTGTTGTCCCAATTGAGCAAAAGATGTGATGGACGCAGCGGGCAAAGTAGAGAACCATCTATGTGCCAGATCACCCAAAGTCATGGGGAATGATCGACACTGCGTCGCGTCTGTGTCACCCATGGCGATCATAAAGTCTGAGTATTTGCTGAGATGGACATGTGGGTCAGACTCAGCATCGAATATAGGGATTGGTGGTCGGGTCTTCGCCACTTTCTCTTGTATTTCTGCCGCCATGATCGCCGGTGATAGTGGCGAGCAGGGTATTGTGCTCGCCCGAGGATGTCCTTTGGTCGCGGCCAGGTCGGCCTGTAGGCCTTCGATGGCTTTCTGCATTTCCGCAAATTTAGTGGAACTAACAGACTTGGATCGGGGCTGTTTCCCATCATGAGGACCCAATGGGTCATGCTCGTGATGGGGCAGTCCCCCTTTCCAAGTTTGTGCTTGACTACCCAATCGATGATGGATAGACAATTTTGTTCCCGCCGATTTTTGTTCGGCATGCGGATGATCATGAGGATCTGGATGAGCGGTTGTTCCTTCCCTGGATCTTGTCGCCTATTATTGCCAATTCGGTCTTTGACGAAGAGTCTCAAACGTCCAAACGCTGATGGTCTGGACCCTTGAGGCTGTTCGTCATCAGACATATCATCAGCTTTTTTGTTAGCCCGCTTCGCAGCTTTCTTTTTAACTTGCTCGCTATCAGGTGTATGCGAGCGTCGATCTTCATCTTCTTGAGTTTTTAACTTGGCCAACTCTTTTTCAGTCCTCTCTTTCTGTGCTTGTAGCAAGAAAGCGATGGCTTTTGTTGTGGCTGCCGGATCGTTGGCAATATCCTCAAGATTGATGGTCTCCACTGTCTGATCTTTATGAAACTGGCGCTGAGCCTCTTTCTGGTCGTGAGGTCGACTTTGCCCCGACCTCTCTGTTTGTGTATTCCTAGATTGAGGCATTATATTTCTTTTTTTTCGCCTCTAACTACGTGTTTGTGTATGGGTTAGTTTTTTGGTACCCTCCTTCTAAATACCAATTGTCGTGAGTCGCTTTTATTTGGGAAATATGATGTGGCTAATTTGATAACAACTCACAAACAAAATATGCACGTAAAATATATCTTGTAAATAAGAAGAATTTGTTGACCCACCAAAAGAAAATGACTACTCTGGGGCGTTCCAAGCCAGGGATGTAGTATTGCGAGTTTTACACGTACAATATATGATACATCTCATGAAGATGAATCGATATGGTTGAAGATGATTTGGAGAGCTGGTATATGAGTGCTAGGGCTTTTTGTGTGCATGGATGAACTCTCGAATTTTTTGTGAACCTTACCCCTCTGGGAAATTTCCGAACCTCTATCTTGTTGTTTTTTCTTCTATTTATAGTACTTCGACAAGCATGAGTTGGTTTTGCAAGCATGAGCTGGATACTTCGGGCCATGCAAGAATTCATGTAATGCTGCCACATTTCCAACTTCGTCTTCTAGATTGATCTTTGATTTTGCTTGTCTTATATGGCACTCTTTTGATCGTCCAAATCAATCTTTTGCTCGGCTGTTCACTTTGTTTACCCCATTAAACCATATCAATTTTATGTCGGAATATCATCTAGCATACTGACCCTTCAGGATGTCTGAGCATCGAGCATGTTCTGAGTTCTTCAGGATGTCTGAGCCCTCAGGATGTCTGAGCACCGAGCATACTGACTCCTCAGGTCGTCTGAGCCTTCAGGGTGTCTGAGCCCTTAGGATGTCTGAGCACCGAGCATACTGGCCCTTCAGGATGTCTGAGTCTTCAGGATATCTGAGTGTCGAAAGTATACCGACCTTCGTGATATCCGAGAAAGCACTCAGGTTGTCTGAGTCCTCAGACTTGTTAGAGTCCTCAGATTTTTCCGAGCCCTCAGGTTTGTCTGAGTCCTTAGATCACTTGACTCGGCTTATTTGATTCCTTCTTCCCTGATCTGATCGGTTTGACTGACTTTGTCATGTTCTTTTCAGGATCTTTTTGCTCGGTCAGTCCGGTTGAACAACCTTAGTTGGTAAATGGAAAAGTTTGCTTAACAAAACTTACTTTATAAGTTTAATATGTTCGCTTTGGTTGACAAGTGGCGAGCTGGTCGAACAGACATGTTTGGTCGATGGACGGCGAGCACACTTGTCCATCAGGCTTGATTATTTTAATAAATATTACACGTGTATCTTTTACGTGTTCGATTAATGTTGAATAATTATATTAAACACAACAATTTAGTGATACCAGATCACAGAAGATTAAATTAACAGTCCCTTGTAACTAAAAGTACGCCATTCACGACCTAGATGGAAATGAACAACCCATCGCGAAAGGTTGAAGTGTAAAGCGCAGTTAGCTTGTCTTGACCAAGAGATTACACTAGTGCATGACCGATGCCTTTGAATAGGACCTCTGAGGAGGATAAATTCTTGAACCGAACAAGGAAGAATTAGACCTCAGTGGTTCGTTATTTCTTAATCTTCGTTCCTTAAATAGGATCACGTGTGATTGGTAACTATTGCTTTGACCTATCATGGGTAGAGAATCAACGAGATTCAATAATTTTTATCTTGGGTAATATTATTGGTCACATGTGATTGCTAAGATTTAATACGAAGAATTGTGTGCAAAATGCACGCTTTGTTCGATTTGCCCCTTGGGAGGTTCATAAGCTTTATCATACCAAATTTTGCAAGTGGAATTAGTTTTATGATGGATAATAATGTTGAACTGTTCCTTGACCAAGGACAAAAGATATTAATTAATGGAAAGCTATTTCAGTGGCTTGAATTAATTAATGGGCTATATAATCTTAAACACAGGAAATAATAACCGGGAGCCATATTGACTGTAATATGGGTTAAGATGGATAGTGCAATATTAATTATGTAGTGGGATTAATTAATATTTATGGGCTTGAATAATATTGTGGCTCAATATTAGATATTCAAGGTCCATTAGAATGTCCAATCTTAATTCTCCTAACGGCCTCCTGAGTAGCCCAACATATAGTCCAATAACTGGAAAAGGTGATTAAAATAAAATAAATATTGTTGCTTAATTTTTCCTATTTATTTCGAAAATTATGGATAAGAGGGGAGAAAGATTTTCTTTGAATTTTGTTATGGAATGAAGATACGTATTCTTGGAATACAAGATTATCTCATTAAATTCAAGAAATTTCCCACTTGATTATTCATAATAGAGATTTCGATAATTTTGAAATATAGTGGGCAAGAAAGATTTTCTTGATTTTCTTGAAAAGATATTATGGAAGATATGTATTTCTTGAAGTACAAGAATATCTCATAAATTCAAGAAGATCCAAATCTTGGAATCTTGATCCCTAATATTTCGAAATATTCCATAACAAATAAGAGAGGATTTTTTGTGGAATATTTTAATTATGGAGAAAAGAATATATGAGATATATTCAAGATTTCTTGGAGATCAAGAAAAGATTTTTTCCTCCTTATTTCACATGTAATTTTCGTTCCCCTCTCCTCTATAAATATGGGATGAATGTTTCATTCCCAGTAACACACGAAAATTGGTTTTTCGGAAAAATATCAGCGTCGATAAAATATCAAATATTTTGTAACGTCGACAGATTGTATTTTTTCGAAAAACGACAATTGTGAGTAGTGTACAATTCCATGTGCTGTAAAAATTAGTAAATCCACAAAAGTGGTGCAACATAATTTATTTTCCTTTTGTTAAATCTTTCACAAGAGTCCTTCCACCGGATAGTCGAACGAGGGATAAGGGAATACTTGGGAAGTTCTTTTGGTTAGTCTAATCTGCCGATCACCACATCCCAAGAGGTGCGTTCACGTAAACTCGTAGAATTCAAATCTTGTGAGGTTTCACGTGAATTATTATATGCATGATATGTTGTTGGATTATTATTTGAATTAATATAGGATTAATTCATGCTAGTAATAATTATAAGAATTAAATTTGTATTTAAATATTCACCCCGAATAGATCTGTGCAAATTATTCCCCAACAAATTGGATACCTGCAAAAAAGATCTAGCAATTCTACTATCCAATTTCAAATTTAATGAAAATGAATTAAATTACAATTTAAAATTCAGAGCCCAAAACCGAGGCTCTGATACCAGTTGTTGGGGAATTAATTGCACGGATCTATTCGGGATGAATATTTAAATAAAAATTTAATTCTAACAATTATTACTAGCATGAATTAATCCTATATTAATTCAAATAATAATTCAACAACAAATCATACATATAAATAGTTCACGTAAATCCTACGCGATGAATTACTACGAAGTTTACGGAAACGCATTCCTCTTGAAATGGCAATGGACTGCCGATGAAAACACACCAAAAGCCTTCCCAAGTATTCCCTTAGTCCTTGCTCGACAATCCGGTGGAAGGATGCTCACAACAATTAACAAAGGAAAAATAAAAATTGTTGCACCACCTTGTGGATTTACTAATTTTTCCCAAAGACATGGAATTGTACACTCACAATTGACGTTTTTCAAAATACACAATCACGACGCTTCAAAATATTTGATATTTTATCGACGCTGATATTTTTCCAAAAAACCAATTTTTCGTTATCCGGGATGAACCATTCATCCCCTATTTATAATAGAGAGGGGGACGAAAATTAGGGCTCAAAATAGGGTTAGGAAATATTTTTTCTTGATCTCCAAGAAATCTTGAATATATCCCATATATTCTTCTTTCCATGGGTATTTTTCCACAAAAATCTCACACCCTTATTTAACCCATTTTTCGAAATTAATAGGAGGCTTTTCAAGATTGGATCTTTCTTGAATTTATGAGATATTCTTGTATTCCAAGAATACATATCTTTTTCCATAAAATCTTTTCAAGAAAATCAAGAAAATCCTTCTTCCTATTATTACTCTATATATTTCGAAAATCACAATTAAAGAAACCAAGTGGGAGATTTCTTGAATTTATGGGATAATCTTGTATTCCAAGAATACTTATCTCCTTTCCATAAAATCTTTTCAAGAAAATTATTCTCCTTCTTTTTTCTTTAATAATTTTGAAATTTTAAGGAAAATAATGCAACAATAATTTATTTTATTTTTAAACACATTTTTCAGTTATTGGACTTTATGTTGGGCTACTTGAGGGGCCTTTAGGAGAATTAAGATTGGATCTTGATTTATCAATATTGAGCCACAATATTATTCAAGCCCATAAATATTAATTAATCCCACTACATAATTAATATTGCACTATCCATCTTTACCCATATTACAGTTAATATGGCTCCCGGTTATTATTTCTCGTGTTTAAGATTATCTAGCTCATTAATTAATTCAAGCCACTGAAATAGCTTTCCATTAATTAATATCTTTTATCCTTGGTAAAGGAACGGTTCAACATTATTATCCATACCGAAACTAGTTCCACTTGCAAGATTTGGTATGATAAATCTTATGAACCCGCGCGGGGACAAATCGAACAAGCGTGCTTTCTGCACACGATTCTCCGTAGATAAATCTTAGCAATCGCATGTGACCAATAATATTGCCCAAGATATAAAGTATTGAATCTCGTTGATTCTCTACCCGTAATAAGTCAAAGAAATAATTACTAACCACACGCGATCCTATTTAAGGGACGAAGATTAAGAAATAACGAACCACTGAGGTCTAATTCTTCCTAGTTCAGTACTGAAGTATTTGTCCTCCTGTAGGTCATATTCAGTGCATCAGTCATGCACTAGTGTAATCTCTTGGTTAAGACAAACCAATCTGAGCCTTACACTTCAACCTTTCACGATGGATTGTTTATTTCCATCTAGGTCGTGAATGTTGTACTTTTGGTTACAAGGAACTGTTAATTTAATCTTCTGTGATCTGGTATCACTAAATTAACTACAATGTAACACGTACTATTTATTGAACAGTTATGCAGTAAATATATGTAACATTCGATGATATTTAAAGCATCAGTGATAAACAATTTATTTCAGTAAATAAGTCCGAAATTCAGTTTTGATTATACAAAGTAAAAGCATACTTTCCAGTATAATCCCAACACCAAATCTTTGGGAGACTCGTCTGTAGGTCGTGGACCCCTACAAACTTTTTCATGGCTAGTTTCCCTACCAAGGCATTGATCGGAGTAGCAAGGTTTTCAGATTTAATGACGATGGGTGTTTTTTCTTCGTCAAAGATGGTGAGCTTATCCCACATGGCGATGATATCGGTATCCATAGGGGTGGATCATTTGAACACGAAGGATGAAGATCTAATTTTTGTTGTGTAACTGGGGATATTAATGGATGCTCTGAGGAATGCTATGTAGGATTTAATGTGGATGAAGGGAATGTTTGTTGTGTGGTGTTGGGCACTCACGCAGTCGGCTATATAGTGTCTGGGGCAATCAATGGCTCCGCCTTGGAAGGGAAATCGTCGTCCCGGGAGTTGCGAAATATCTCGAACTTGCCGCGGAGGAGGAGCACGCTGGGCGGCTCTAGGTTCTTCAATACAACTACAAAATGATTGCTCTTCACCTTATTGGCTTAGAGGGGTGGCTATCCAATCCGGCTCATAAGGCACGGTGGAGGAAAAATCGGACATAATGATCTCAAGCAAATCAACAAATGAAATCGAATCGCATTTGTGATTTACTGAGCGAAAAGGAGATATAGTGAAATGGGGAAGAGGGAGTGCTATCATAGAGAGAGAAAATCCAAAACTTTACAAATCTCTCTCACCATGTATAGATATGTGTATATATTGTCCTGTTTACGTTCTGATGTAATATTATATTATATTATATTATATTATATTATATTATATTATATTATATTATATTATATTATATTATATTAATTGATTAATTAATATAGAAGCTTTGTAGATTATTGATGGTTGACTAAATATATGATAGTAAACAAACTGAAACATAGGCAAGTGGAACAGTCGAGCATTCAACTTTTTGGTTTAATATTCCAATACCACTATTAACATATATTAGTGAAATTAATATAAATAAAATGTTAACCTCCATCCCTAAGACAACGCACACAAAATCCGAACAACTGTTTTTCTCTGTAAAATATGTAGTATTTAAATATTGTAGTGGGAAAGTTTTGTGAAATCATCTAGGAAGTGTGTTTTATGTGTTGTAGAATAAAAAATAATATTTTTCAAAAAAAAGTATTATTTGTTTTTAAAAAAGGAAAAGCATCATTTGAAAAAAAAAGTAATATTACCTCTTAGCTTCAAATATTACCTATAATTATATTTTTTTTCACCACAATTTTGTGATATATATATATATATATATATATATATATATATATATATATTTATGTTTTTTTTTTGTTGGGCAAAGAATTGTATTAAGAATTGTCAAAAGGTATAAGATATACCTTTGATAAAAAAAAACAGTGTACGTTTTACAAATAAAAAATTAAAAAAAGTTTAAAGAAGAGGTTTTTGTAGACATTCAAGCCATGAATTAAACTAAAATTTGAAAGTTAATCTCCTTAGTTGTGAACCAACTCCATAGTCTTCCTTTGATTTCCTCTACCACTCGATTAACATCTAGCGCCGCCCCTTGAAAAATTACCATATTTTTTCCATTTCCAAATGATCCAAATAATGCAGATTCAAGAACTAATTATGCATTTAGCCGCCCCTTTTGCCAAGAAATAGACCAGAGTGCATGTGAAAGTGAAAAGTAATGTTGCTATGAATTATCTTTTTCGGTACAAAAAGCCAAGACCATATCGATTCTAAACATGTAACACTCGGTTGCAACCCGAAAAAATGTCTCTATTTTCATTTCTAAACCGCAGAAAAGATAATAAAAACATCATAATTTAAAAGTGAATTAATAAAAACATCAGATTTTTCTTAATTAGTAAATTTAAACCACTTCTATATAATTAATAAAACATGGAGATTTTTAGTTGTCCAATTAAATTGGAAAAAGAAAAAGATAAAAAATAATTTAGGTAAAATGGAAGAATTTATAACAGCAGATCGTAACATTCTAAGAGTTGTAAGGGAGGGTTAAAATGGGAAACAGAAATGTTTACTTAATCTTGAGCCTATAAATAGTGCACATGCTATAAATGACGAACACAATAGTTGATCAGTCAGGTTCACCAGATAATTAACATAGTAAACAATATTAATTATGACAATAACTTCCCAGATAGCAGCCGCAAACAATATTCTTGTTTTGACTCTAAGAATACTACTAAAGTGACGTAGATATATTCGTCGAAAACAGTTTTAGTTCGGAGCCATTTGACACACTCTAAAATCCATATATACATTATATATATATATGTAGTAAGAGAAGCTGCATTCGAAGAAGATAAGTCGTCAATTTGCTTTAGCATTTGGAGGAAGGATTCTTCGTCTTTGTAGCATTTGGAGGAAGGATTCCATATGATTCTGAACCCTATGTATACATTAATGACCTACCTTTATTCGATTAAAATCATTATGTTCCTGAAATGGACTCAAATGTAATTTTCCCCTATGTACATAAGATTGAATACAACTGTAACCTCTCATGAACCAAGTTTGATAACTTTGTTTTGTCAATTCCAATATCTTACCTCCAAAATTAGATAAGATCGAATATAATTGTATACATTCAAGAAAAAAGAATGAACACTTTACAATACATATCTTAATTGAAAACGTGTCTTAAATTAGTCTTACATACATATATATCAAGGAAAAAATAAAAAACTTAACAATAACTAATTTTGTACATCTAAATTTAAGAATTATAATTCCCATCAATATCAGTTGTCAAATCTTGAGTTCAATGGAAACTCCTAATTTTTGAATAATGCAGGTATTTGGATTATTGTGGTGTTCATATTTATAGATACAAATACACGATTTTAGAAAAAAACTATAAAAATATTTATATTTATATGAATAATAAAAAATAATTAAAAAAATTATACTTGTACCCCTTACCGTATCTTGTCCAAATTTTTTTTGAAAATATGTGTCACAAAGGCTCATACCGTGTCATATCCATATTGTCGGGTTTTGTCTATACTACACAACAAAGATAGTCTTGAAAATACATATGTGTCTTGGATATTATTGGTTATATTAGAATAAAAAAATACAAGTGTAAGAGAAAGTGACCGACGCCTCTCACATGCCATGTGGTGAAAAAAAAGATCAGACAATCGCCTAACAACTTAGCATAGACAAAATCATATTGTCTTACACGTATGCAACTTAGATTTTATTTGAATAGTAATATTAATTTAGTTAATATTGTTATCCTATGGTAATAAAATTTCATTAGGAGATTGTGAGATTTTCATATCTTTACAAATCTTCCTAGCGAAATATATATGGAAAATATAAAATTTATATATATTCCGCAAATTAGGATGATGCATGTAATATTTTGTACAAGAATTTTGAAAGAACACTGAAAAGGATTGAGGTTTGATGCAAGAAACTAAGATGATTTGCTTCAAAGGTAATCCTTATCTTCTTTTGCTTAATTAATTATGTTGAATACACATGATAATTAATTAAAATTCTTTAAAAATCTATTTGAATTGTATAAATTATTTTAAAATTCGATTTTTTCCACCATTTATTGCTTATCAATCACATAGACTAAAAAATCGATTCATAGCCCTTGTCACAATTTTCGTAATCAGTCATGAATTATCGAAATTGTTAATTTTGTATGCACTAAATACATTGTACACTTTGTAATGTATTTTTTTTTCAAACCACTTTGTAATGTATTTTAAAAATATATATTTTAGAAGTTTTATCAATCCGTGGCCTAAAAAATGGTAAAAGCATTAATTTAAGGTCTCGAAGATTTTTCCTATCGATTCAAGACCGAAAGATAGAAAATTATCAATCCAGTACCCTAAAGATAAAAACTATCAATTCGGCGCTTATAAATTTTAAAAATCATGTTTGGCACTAAAACCCCAACACTAAAAACCCAAAACCCAAAACCCTAAACGATGAACCCTAAACATTGAACCATGGACCCTAAATCCCTCGAACAGTGAACCTTGAACCATAAAAAAATCCTAAAAATAAAAAAAAATAAGAAACATGAAATAAGGATATGAAATATAAGTGTCAAACATAACCTTAAGATGTGTGAATTTCAAATTGATAGTTTTTTTCTTTTTCGGGCCTCGATCGATAGTTTTCATCTTCCAAGTTTCAATCGATAAGAAAAATATTTAAGGCCTTAAATTGATAGTTTTGTCATCTTCCAGGCCATGAATTGACATTTTTCCTATACTTTATTATTTTAAAATATATAACTTGTTATGCTAAGGAGGTGTTTTCAAAAACTTATAAGTGATTATAGTCACCTGGAATTGTGTGCAAAAGTAATTTGAAGTGTTTTATTTCTCTTTTAGAAACTTAAATAAGCTCTCATAAACTATTAGTTATAAGCTTCAAAGAGAGTGCTTTTAGTAGCTTATTAATATTTTTTTTTAATTTTTAACTTTTTTTACAAATACTATCAACTTTTTTTTGAATTTTCTTCCAAACACTATCAATTTTTACTATTAATGACTTTTCCATAATCACTAATTTTAATAATTTCTTTAAAACCATAAGTTTTTACAAACACCCCCTAAAACAAATCTATCGAAATATATCCTACATGAAACAGTAAAT
Source organism: Stenogyne calaminthoides (assembly GCA_037126765.1). Lineage (NCBI taxonomy): Eukaryota > Viridiplantae > Streptophyta > Magnoliopsida > Lamiales > Lamiaceae > Stenogyne > Stenogyne calaminthoides. The sequence goes on along the minus strand of JBBCBC010000003.1, from coordinate 1,347,786 downwards.
TCACTTAAATTAAATTGGTTTGATTTCATGCATCAGCGCAAAAACTAAATAAAGGGAGGTTGGACTTTGGAAGGAGGTAGACAGAAAACAGCTTTTATAAGGAAGCTAATAATTGACTTAAAGCCAGGGGCGTTGCAATAAAAAAGAATCGTAGGGCCCAACAAAAAAATTGGGTTTAATCAAGAATCTAATTTGCCTGCCCTAATCTAATCAAAGGGATAAAGATAAACGAAACAATTAAAACAGAATCAAAATTTATATTTTTGGGGGAGTGAAAGTCAAACGTAATTTTCCTCTGTTTCGTTCGTAAAAAGAAGAATTTGGGGAGGGTTTAATTTAACAGTATCATCGCCACAAATAACCTAGACCCCCACCCCACTCTCAAATCAGAATAGGTCAATGTCAAGGGAGGGAAGAGAGAGAAACAGAGGGGGGGATTTCTTTCTTATAGTGAAAAAACAGAGAGCTGGAGTAATGAATAGGGGTATGTTTTCGGATTCACAAATGGAGTAAATGTGCATTTGTTGTGGATGGTCTCTGCCTTAATTGAATTTGGTTGCAGAAAAAAAGCAGAGGACTCACAGATTCAGAAAAAGTAAGTGATTTTATGAAAGTGGGAGGGAGATTCTTGCTCTTTGATTTACAAAGCTGGGATTTTTTAGCTTTTTTCTCGAAAATTTGTGCTGTTCTTGTTCTTGGGGATCTGGGTTTTTTTTTCTTTAGTTTTTCTATTTGGGTTTTCTTTTTTTGTGTGAATCTTTGAATCGTGGGGTTTGATATTTTGTGATTTCTTTGTTTCTCTGTTTCTTCTTAATTGTTTTGGGTTTTTCTGTTTCTTTGCTACATAGAGTGAGCCTTGAAATTCAGACTTTTTTTTTCAGAATCTGGAGGCGTAATTAACCCATTTACTGTTTTTTGTTACCCATTTTCGTCATCTCAATCACATGTTTGAAGAAATGTGGAATCTAGGGTTTTTTGATCCGTATATGGTGGCTTTTCATTTCTTTTAATACCATTTCTTTTCAACTCAAAAACCCTTATTTGTGTTTGAATGTTCAAGGCAAATGCCCCTTTAATTTCCCTCCTTAAATGTGTGATTTTGAAAGCAGAGTTTTCTTCTTGAGGAAGCTTTTCTTGCTTTATTGCTTTTGGGAATTTAGGGTTTGAATTGAACCCCCTTTTTCTGGCATTATCCCACTTTGCTTTGTTTGATTGTATTTTCTGTTTCTCAGATTGATTGTGAGTGGAAGAGTGAAAAAAAGCAAGCTTTAATGCATCTCTCTCTATGGAAGCCATTATCCCACTGTGCTTCTCTGCTCTTGGACAAGAAGAGCAGACGGCGAGATGGCTCTGAGCATTCAAGCGACGAAATCAAGACGACGAATCCATCCGTTCTCAGGAAACTTCAAGAACACAAACTAAGGGAGGCTCTTGAAGAAGCATCTGAAGATGGCTCCCTCAAGAAATCACAAGACATGGATTCCGAAAGTTATTGGACAATCAAGACGATGGTTTGGGCAGATCGCGCCCCTTGCTCGCCCTAAATGCTCAGAAGGAGTTCCTCAGAGCTACCGCTCTTGCAGCGGAGCCGCATTATTCGAATCTTCGGATGAAATCCCACACCTTAATCAGGCTTTCGCCAAGTTTCTCTCAATGTACCCTAAGTATCAGTCTTCTGAGAAGATTGATCAGCTGAGATCAGATGAGTACTCCCATCTTTGTGCTTCGTCTTCGAAGGTATGCCTCGATTACTGTGGATTCGGGCTGTTTTCATTGCTGCAAACTGTTCATTATTGGGAATCATCTACGTTTAGTTTATCTGAGATTACTGCTAATTTGAGTAATCATGCTTTGTATGGGGGGGCTGAGAAAGGGACGGTAGAGCACGATATAAAAACACGAATAATGGATTACTTGAACATCCCTGAGAATGAATATGGGCTTGTGTTTACTGTTAGCCGCGGGTCTGCTTTCAAATTGCTTGCTGAATCATACCCTTTTCATACTTAACAAGAGATTGTTAACTATGTTCGATCATGAGAGCCAATCGGTGAATTGGATGGCTCAGAGCGCTAGAGAGAAAGGCGCTAAGGTTCAAAGCGCTTGGTTCAAATGGCCTACTCTGAAACTCTGTTCGACTGATCTTAGGAAGCAGATTTCGAACAAGAAAAGGAGGAAGAAGGATTCAGCTACTGGTCTTTTCATGTTCCCTGTTCAATCTAGGGTTACTGGTGCAAAATACTCAGTATCAGTGGATGGCCCTAGCTCAACAGAACAACTGGCACGCTTCTGCTCGATGCTGGAGCTTTGGGTCCAAAGGATATGGATTCTCTCTCGATTATCTTTATTCAGACCTGATTTCATCATCACGCCGCTTTTTATAGGGTGTTTGGGTACGATCCCACTGGATTCGGGTGCCTTCTGATCAAGAAATCGGTGATGCAAAGCCTTCAGAGCCAGTCGGGTCATGCAGGTTCTGGTATTGTCAAAATCACGCCCGTTTTCCCTGTATATTTAAGTGATTCGATGGATAATTTCCTGGATTCGGGAAGAAGATGAAGAAGCCAGTGGGAACGGTGAAGCTAATTCTGAAACTCGGCCAGGTCTCAACTGCCCGCCTTTTCCGGGGCATACACTTCTGCTCAGGTGAGGGATGTGTTTGAGAGCGAGATGGAGCATGATAATTGTTCTGATAGAGATGGGGCGAAAGTACGATTTTTGAAGAAACAGAGAGTATTTCAGTCGGAGAAGTCATGAAAAGCCCCGTTTTCAGTGAAGATGAATCATCTGATAACTCGTTGTGGATTGATTTGGGTCAGAGCCCAATTGGGTCAGATAATTCAAACAAGAACAAGGGATCGTCTCCATTGCCCCCTGCTTGGTTTTCCAGCAGAAAAAACAATAAGCTGAACTCTCCGAAAGCATCGAAGCTCTCCAGCAGCCCGTTATACGGCAAGGAATTGAATACAGATCGCCATGTGTTGTCATTTGATGCTGCGGTTCGATCGGTTTCTCAAGAATTTGATCATTTCAAAGAGATCCCTGAAGAGGAACAATTTACAGAACGACCCCCAGAATGTTATCAGGAAATAGAAGAAGAGCCTGAAACCAGCAAATCAAGTCAAAACATTCACTCTGAGATATGCCTGGAGAAGGAGAGTGCGATAAGAAGAGAGACGGAAGGTGAATTTAGGTTGCTTGAAAGGCGAGAAAGAAGCAGAATCTCTGGTGGAAGATTCTTCGGAATAGAAGAAACAGAGCAAACGGGGAGACGGGTGTCGTTTAGTACGGAAGACAACCGGAGAGGGAATTTTAGTCAAACTATAGAGACGGGAGAATTATCCGTCAACAGCCTCGATGATGATGACTACATGAGCAACGGCGACTATGGGGATGGTCAGGATTCGGATCGGGGCGAGCCTGAGATTATATGCAGGCATCTTGATCACATAAACATGTTGGGTCTCAACAAGACGACGTCGCGTCTCCGGTTCTTGATAAACTGGCTCGTTACGTCCTTGCTGCAGTTAAGATTGCCCGTTTAGTGGACGGAAAGTAAGCCGCTGGTTCACATCTACGGCCCAAAAATTAAGTACTTAACGCGGCGCTGCAGTGGCGTTCAATGTGAGGACAGAAACCGCGTCTGATCAGCCCGAAATCGCCCAGAAACTGGCGGAGAATCGTGGAATTTCTCTCGGCGTTGGAATACTCAGTCATATACGTATCCTCGATAACCCTAAACAGCAGCGGCGGTCTTTGAGTTTGGACGATACCACCCTTTGCAAGCCGATGGAAAACGGGAAGCATGATGGTAAAAACAGGTTCATCAGAGTCGAGGTTGTGACTGCTTCACTGAGCTTTTTGTCCAACTTTGATGATGTTTATAAACTGTGGGCTTTTGTGGCTAAGCTTCTTGATCCGGCTTTTGTGAAAGAGGGGGGCGTCCTCCCCCCCGTGGCTGAGGAGGTCGAAGAATGATGATGGAAACCTTAGTAATGAATTCGTAGAGTCGAGCAGAAGATGATGACGGGCAGAGTGGAAGCTTTTCGAAATGGAATGGATAGAAGTTTTTGGTTTTGGTTGGATTCTTTTTGCCCCTACTGCATCTCTGCTTAAATTTGTTCATTCTTGTTTTTGATTGCTTGAAATTTATATCCTTTTGCCTTGTGGGGTTTCTGTATCATTTTAGATGCTAGTGATGAACTGAAGCAGAGATGAGATAAACATTTAGTTGGAAATTGTTGATCAAAGTGCTTAATGCTGTATAAAAATTGTCCTATTTTGGTTGCAGTACTTTTTAGTTAATTGATGGTTGATGTTTCAGTACTTGAGGCAAGGTGATGTAAATTAAATGGCTTCCATTTGCTTAATAATGGGATTTGGAATCAACTGAATTTAAATTTTTTTGCTCTCTGTACACTGACATCAATTTGAAGCTCAAACAAAAATTATATTCTTGTATTTTTGGGTAATGTTGGATTTGGCAAATTGAACTCTACTGAATCAGTCAATGTTTATTGCTATTTTAAAAATTCTGAAATTATATGTTAAAAGAGAGAATTTTGTGGTGAGACAATCTCGTATATAAGAGTGTTTTATTGACATTTTAATCATATTCTCTTTTAAGATATAGTTAAACTGAAACTCCATAATTTCAAATGCATAAGATCAGTCCAAAGATAAATTTTTATCATCATGTTGTTACAAATTAAAATTAAAGAAAATATATACAAATATATGTATGGATAAATAATCTAATTTCCTAGCAAAAATAATGAAATACATTTTTTTATATATATAAAAAAATCCAATAAAACAAGAAAAAATAGGTATGGGGTTTAGTAATTATTGTATTTGGGCCACACCATTAAACATTGTTTGCCAGGGAATAATAACAATAATAATTTCAAGTTGGAGAATGATTATGATATTCCTTTTCTTTTCTGGTTGATAGGTTGGATATCCACTGCAACCATTCTTTTTAAGACCATGCAAATGATGATTGAACCTTAACTTTCTCCTACAAAACAAGAAAAGACCCAATTCAAGGAACCTTTTGCATCACCATTACATAATAAATTCCAATTTCACGTATAAAAAAGTTGGCAAAAAGCATGAAAAAGGGCATTTGATAAAATCATTCACCAGTCTTTGCAGAAATATAAAATAATTGACAGAAAAATTACTAAAGATACAGCAGCAATACTTGTGGAATAATGGATTGTAAAGTAACTCAACATAATTGTGATAGACACTTTTATATACCAGTGTACAAAAGAGAACAAACTTGAATCTTTTTTTCAACTTTTTTGCTAAAAAAAGCTAAAGCTTTGCTGGCTGTTGAGAAAAGAGAACAAACTTTAATTGACTAACTAAAAGAATATCTAAATTCTACCAACCATGCGCCATAAAGCCCTTCTACGATCAACGAGAAAAGGTCTTTCCATCCCTCGAATTGCTGAAATGAACTTATCGGAGATAAGGCGATATAGTTGTTTTACCTGATGATTATGATTAAGAATCCGTAATCTTGGAGATAAGGCGATAAAATTGTTTTACCTGATGATTATGAATCCATAATCTTGATTAGAAATGCAGTCTCCATTGCTGCTTCTTTGCTTTGCAAGTATCTGTTTTCTTCTACAATATCGGCTGTTAAATTAAGAAGTACCGGACGCTTTAGGGTCATAAATAGAATATTCCCTCACTGCAACCCATTTTGCAGCTTCCCACACCCCAAACCTGATAAGCATAAAGGTGGCAATTTAATAGAAATCTACAAGATTTAAAACGAATATTGTCAAATTACTAACATATGCTTTTTTAATTTTCCATTCAATTCATATGACTATTTTCTAGCAACTTACACTGACGCTGCAGCCATAAAATCTATGAAAAATTTACAAATAAATTCACAACCTTTTGTTATTGTTTCAAATTAATCACGGCCTTTTCATATCTTTTTGCAATTTCATACACTGCCACGTCGAGGACTTGTTGGGAAACATTCATGGTATAGAATTTCAACGGTTGTGATTCATTTTGCAATTAACCCAATTTTAAATTGTAGAGCCTACTCCAAAGTAGTTGCATAGTAGAGCAGAGATTTAAGAATATAAAACACAATACCTTGTATTAAAAGACGATGTCACCAGAACAGCAGGGTATAGTGCATCTTTCTGGATATTATCATAGGGAGAACATTCACGTATAGCCCGAAAATCTTCAATATCCCCAGGGTATCCAAACTCCTCATAATCATTTGGTGTAACTGGTATAATGGGCATCAGAAGGGTGTGGGTTGGGTCTAGAAAAGGAACCTGAACAATACATAATAGAAAAAGTTTTAACTCAACCGAATGTTGAAATTGCAATAATGAAGAAAGAAAGACAAGGAAAGATAGAGATTGAGTTGATAGTGGAAGAGTCTGGATGTCGAATATTTGAAAATTCTTGCAAATGAAACAAAACTGTAAATAATATACATCAATATATGGCTTATTTGCTGCTAAAATCTCAACATTTTCACAAATTGTAATCGAATCTAAATTCTTGAGTTTTGAAAAAATAAAACCTTAATTTAAATATAATTTGCAATTCAACTTCCGGACATATTGACTCTTGCCCATTTCTGACATGTCATCCTACTTGAAAACAATTGAATCCCAAATGACGCCGTTCGCCCTAATTACTACCCAACGATGTCATTCAGCCAATAAACTTACCCAAACGGGTAAGAGTCAATCTGCCCAGAAGTTTTGAATTGCAGTTTTTTTTTTTAATTGAGGTTTTTTTTTTGCCAAAACTCAAAAGTTTAGATCAGATTGCAAATTATAAAAGATGGCGATTTTACCAGCAATTAAGCCAAATCTTACTGTGAACTAGGAAATGTATATGATGTTTTTGATCACCTTCAAAACAGCAGCTCGAAATAAATCTGGACAAAGGTTAATAGCTGAAGCAACTAACAATCCTCCAGCACTGTATCCCCAGCCAGCCAGCTTGGTTTCTTCCACAACCTCTCTTTCGATCAGAAATTTAGCGCACGATATATAATCTTCAACAGAATTGAGTTTCTTAGTTCTCCTCCCTTCATGATGCCATTTTTGCCTGCCCCACCTCCACCTCTGGAAATTAAGATCATCAAAGTAATCAGAAAGACGAAAGCCAATGTAAACGGAATGAGTAACACTTGATGCACTACTTGCACCGCTTCAACTGGTGCACAACTAATATTGTTTAGTGAAAACAGCTAATAACACCTTTTAGTAGAACAACCAATACCATTTAAAAATGCACTTGAGTTGCACCATGCAACTAGACAACTAATACTGTTCGATGGAAACTGTTCAGTGAAAACAGCTTATATTGACCAACTAATACCTTTTCCTAAAACAACCAATACCATTTAAAAATGCACTTGAGTTGAGCTAAACATATAGAGATAGTTAAGGAACAAACAGATGCACAACAGACCTAACATCAGCATAAGCAATAATCCAACCACGATCAAGAAGGCTTTTAAGCTCATTTCTCCACCTTTTGCCCAGTATCTCACCATAGGCTCCATGCCCATGAAGCAATCCAGGATTTTCATCGTTCTTCCTGTTGCGAGAATATAGAATGGTGAGTGGAATTGGAACCCCATCATATGAAGGGATGTCATATTCTTCACACGTATAATAGTCAGGAGATCATTCCATGTGCTATCATCATCTTCATTGCCAGGGAGGTTTTTGGATATCGAAGACTTGTGACCATATAACACTCGTGTCCTTTCATAAAGCAAGTTTTGTTGTTGAACTATAGTCCATTTTCCACTTTGCAAATCGTAGTCAACCACTGCATCGGGCATCTGAAAAAATGAAAAAAATCCCATTTGACAAAAATGAAATATTGCTAAATGAGTTATGGCCCCATAAATACGACTAATCTGCAAGATACAGTGGTGTAAATATGCATGCCTGCATATGCAGCCAAAATACAATGAGATCACAAACTTATTATTCAGTATGTACCCTATACATCCCATATTAGCTCCTAAGAAATGGAACCAAGAAATTTAATTACCAATGATATAGATCTTTTCAAATTTGCAGCATTATTATAAAGGGAAAATGTACATTCAAGAGTCGAGAACCTCATTTATTGCTCAAGGTACGTGTAAGCCCTTGATGTTTGTTTGGGTTTGAATAAACCCTTTTAACTTTAAGATGAGAGCAAAGAAGCCCTTCTGTTAAGCTAAAACAAACTAACATTACTTTTTTCATTAAATTGACAATCTCTTGTCATAAAATCTATCTTACCATCGCATTTGATATTTCTGATTCCCACGCCCAAACCCTACTCCCCAAAACCAATTCTTCGCATTACCCCAACTAGAAGAAATTTATGGTAAAACTCAACACAACCCAGAAAATTTATAAATCTCCCAATATCAGTAGTAATGTTGGTGTGCTGTCAAAAAAAAAATTCTTTTAAATTTACAATCTCAGGATGGGATGTAAGAAGGGAAAGGAGTAATGGAAGGTATGGTGGCTTCAGAAGATCATATGGGTTGTTCTTCTGCCTATTTTAGTCCAGAAATTAGCTGCTTCATGGGAAAAGTTTTTGTGCAGAAAGTTGAGCTACAAATCCCTAAAACCCTCTTCGTTATCTTTGCTGAAACTCAGATGCAATACAATTGTTTCTTTCTGCCATACTTACTCAGCATCAGATTCTTTCGTTGCGCAAATGACATTTTCTCTTGGATTCATTGTTCTGCCATGATCTTAGATTAGTCAATTTAATGGAAAAAAGTAATGTATTTCTTAGTAGAAGACTTATTTGTTCTCAATATTAAAGTTAAAAGGGTTTATTTGAACCCAAAAACGCATTAACGGCTTACATGCACCTTGAGCAATAGTTCGGGGTTCCTAGATTAGCCCTTCTTTTATCCAATGTCATTACACGCAGAAGTGCACATATGATATAGCAGAAAATTTACATCCAAATATTTTATGATTTCAGATGTAAATAAAAAAACAAACAACTAGCTATTTACACAACCTAGGAATATATATAACACATAAAGAGGGCAAGAAACAGAAAGCAATGTCAACTACATACCACTGGAGATGTTATCGTAGCGCATGATTGAAGAATAGAAGTCATTATTTGGTCCTGGCAATATTTGGGATACATGATCTGGAAGAGGCAAATGTTGTGGATTGAACTCTTTTAGAGGAGCTCCAGCCTGTAAAATTGTTACAATATATTAATTTATAAATCCATAACAATATATTATAGTATTTTCATGGAACGAGAAGAATTCTGTGTTAATGAATATAGTATATTCAATGGAAATATACTAATATAAAGTAAGAAACAACATAAAATTTGTTGGACACATAAAGGATCAGAAGCCCGCATTACCTTGCTATTATCTAAAGGTAAAGGAATACAACACAGTCCATATTTCCGTCCATCCCTTGTAATAAGCAGCAAGTACGACCTGCAGAAATCAACATCTTCAATGACCAATTGATGGTCGTTGGCAAAAACATTCTGCAAAAGATAACAGAAGAAGATTAAGGATCATGACAGAGAGACCTAAAGATGATGTTTTTTTTTGGGTTTTAGAAACCAGGTTTTGGATTTACAAATCTAAATCACAAATCTAGTTCTGGTTCTACTTCGAGATTTTGAAATCTGGTTTCATAGAACGACCACTACGACACCTATTATCACTTTCCAATACAATCAATTCTCTCTCCTTAAACTTCAATATATCTAAAACATAACCCACATCATCCAATCATTACAATCACACTCAATAACAATGTATTAATACAACATCATTCACTCTTGCACATTGATTTTGACATAAAGTTAAATCTCACCCTACTCAAAATCCCAAAACAAACACACACCTTACTATTTATCAAGATTTCCTAGATTTCAAAAACTAGTTTTAAAATACCAATTAAAACCCAAAACAAACATCACCAAAGAGATTCATATGACCTGGACAATGCATGCTAACATGATTAGTTACAGAAATAACCCTAACCTCTCAATTCCTAGGGCTGCATGAAGAAGCAACAGGACTATACAAAAGGTAATGGTGATCAACAGGTTTCCCTTTTATAGAAGCATCTGTAAAGAGGTAGAGATATCCTTGATGATGCTCGATAATACAATGGACATTTGCCTCACTTTCCCAGACTAGTTTCATTCCAGATAAAGGCTCAGCTGCATTAATTAGAAAGACCTAACAGCAGGTTACTAATATAAAAATCCAGTTCTTTAAGGTGGGGTTTGCAAACTCTGTAAAGTGGAGAGGGTTAATATTATTTCTGGTCCCTAGAGTTTACTTTTTTCCAGTTTTAGTCCCCCTCCTTCACTCACAATCATATTTGGTACTGGAAGTACACTTTTACTCTCAGATTTGGTCCCACAATCCTTTGACAGAAGGAATCAACTACTTGGGGGTGCTAAATGTAATTATTTAGAAGTTTTGTACTTAAATGTAATTATATAAAAAACTTTTAAATATTACATTTAGCACACCAAATAATTAATTCTGTTAGTCAACGACGGTTCACTAACGGTTGGACCAAATATGGGAGTATAAATGTGCTTTTAGGACCAATCTTGATAGCGAGTGAAAAAGAGGGACCAAAACTGAGAAAAGGTAAACTTTAGGGACCAAAAATGATATTATACGAAATGGAGAAGAGTCACTTTTTTAAAAAAGCTATTCCTCACAACTCTTGAAAAAAAAAGTGAATCTAGAAGTTACTAGGTGATGTTTGCAAACTCTACAAATAAGTAGAAGTGGAATCACTTATTTTTAAAAGGCGACTATTGAAAATAAGTGATTCTCGGTTGTTTGTAGAGTTTGAAAACACACCCCGATGAGAGTTTGAAAACACATATTAATGGCACAAAAAACATTCTAGTAAGCCTACCTTGGATGATTGGCTTGAGAATACATTCACAGTCAAAAACTGGAAGTCTTTAGTGTGTCTTATACTCAGATGAACGTTTTCTTGAGATTCCTCCAAAATTAATACATCCTCATCATCTGTACCGAGCATGCTGCAATAGATCCTCATGAAAACCAAATGCCAACTTAATTTATGGGGATAGAATAGATATTAGACAGTATTATAAGGGCCCAATCAGCAATGCCAACCTAAAGGGTCTCTGTTTATCATTTGTAACTACATAAAGTAAGGCTTGCCCATTTTTAGCCCAAGCTATACTGGAAACCCGATCAGCATGAGGCTTACTACAAAGAGACCCAAAATTCAAGTCTTTAACTGATAATTTGAAGCAATCATTATCCTTGTCAAACATAGTGTATGCAAGATATCGGTGATCAGGTGATATTTCTGATATTTCTTCATAGGCATAACCTGTTGATGAAGTTTGAATACAAGTAACTTTACTCAAACTGATGTCGACTTGAAGCAGTAAGATGTGTAAATTTAATAGTAGAAACAATGATTATACCTCCAAATCTTTCAGCTTCTTGATTGTAATCAAGCAGCTTTTTGCTCAATTTTCTGTCCAGAGGTGAAATCAAAACCAGCTGCTGGAGATTTGTTAGAAATAAACTCTTCATTTAGACTCACTAATCTCCTACATAACACTGGATATTGCTTTCCTTCTTCAACCCGTCTATAGTACAACCTGCAATAACCAAAAAAAAAAGAAAAAGAAAAAGCCCAAAACAACTTCTTCAACTCCAGCTTTAAAAGTCACAAACATAGAAGTAACAGAGAATTCTTCACTTCCTCAAACATAACTTGCCAACTTCAATTCAATGCCCCAAAACAAAGGCTAACAAACGGAAAGAAAGCAGGAGATGGAGTACATAGAATAATCAAACATCAAACACCTAACTAATCTCCACATTACTGATTAATTACAGAAGTCTTTCTTCAAAAATTGTGTAATTCCATTGATGAAAAAAAAAAAAGAGTAATCACGATCATAATTCACATCTCATAAGCCATAATTCAAAATTCCGAACAATCGATCAAATAAGTAGAGTAACAAGAAGTAATCGAAACAGAGCTGCGGAATTACCAAGGTCCCCATCGGAGGGGCGGGGTGGAGAGTTCGGCGGCAAGGCGGGCGGCCATCTCCGATTGGGAGCTTGGACTGGAGGCGTTCAGTGCCGGACATGACAGCTTCGGTATACTTCTCCTCCTGCTCCATGTACACGTCCATATGCAGCATAGCAACCCTATCGGTCAATTGCGACATCCAATTGTACTCGTCTTCCCATGACTCCCCGTGCAGGGAGAAACTCACCGGCTTTTTTGGGGGTTTTGGCTGCGACGGCGGGGACGGAGGCGGCTGGACCCTTTGAGGCTTGTAATTTGCTACTTGGAGGATGGCGCGGTGGCGGATGGAAAGGCGGCGGACGGCGGTTAGCAGGTGGCGCATGGTGGTAGAGAAGGTTTTCGAGGGGTTTTACTGGCTATGTGGTGCTGATGTCAGCATTTCTTTGAATAAACACAAGTTTCATTTATCAATAATTCAATATTAATATACTTTTTAGTATTAATTAATATTCCCTCCGTCCACCAATCTTATGCTCACTTGTCTTATTTGTCCGTCCATCAATCTTATGCACATTACATTTATGGAAAAAGTCATTTTATTTTTATCCCCAACCATCATTTAATTCTTGAAACGTCATTATCTTTTCACTACAACCAACCACTTTATTAATAAATAAATCTCACAATACTTTCAATGCCTTTAGGTCCCGCTTTGATTCATGAGAGGTTGATTGAGATAGACTAGGATTAAGATTTTAATCATAATTAATCTATCGTTTGGTTTGCGGGTTGAGGGCACATGATATGCTACAAGCCCGGGTAGGGATTGTATCAAATCCCTCCATGGAGGGATATGTCAATCCCATGTGAAAGGTGAGATAGAACATATGCGAAATGCAATATTACAAACTGTTATTCTATTGTTTGAATAGATTCACAATAATAAAGTGTGTTGTTCCAATTCAATTTAAAAGTGTTTATGACATTTCAATAAGTATCTCATATAATCCCTTAATCTAATTCTTACAATCCAAACACATATTTTGATTCAACAAATCCAGTCAAATCAATTCAATCTTACTCAATCCCACTCAATCCTTTCTGTTGGGAAATGAATTTAATAAATAAGATTTTGATTAGATCCCAAAACCCCAAAGATGACATGTTCAGGATAATCTTGATAGATGAGTCAGGATTCAGTTTTAGAGTGTTCAAGATGTTATCTGCACCTTGTATAGTCCGCAGATATAGATCAGGATAGATTCTGAAGATTCAAGACTTCGATGAGTTGTCCAAGAAAACTTTCAAGTTTCGAGATGAACCGGAGATGAAGACTGGGATGAATCCAAGACTCGAGATGAAACCGAGAATCAAGATGAAACCGAGAATCAAGACTTAGTAGAATCGAGATCAAGACTCGGAGGATGAGATCGAGAATCCAAGACTCAAGATGAAATCGAAAGACTTTCGATGTAAACCGAAAAATCAAGACTCGGGATGAAGATTCAAGATATCAATTTGTTGGTCCCGCTGGTAACGAGTCTTACACGTGTATGGGGGAATACACGCACCGGATTTTAAAACTTTTTCTTACCGAGGTCACTTGGGTTAGATAATCCCAAGATTAGGTTACGAGAAGCACAGATTCTTTCGAGTCAAAGTCTATCGAGATGTGATCCTGAAATGCTTTTCGATATACCTCGAGATAATCCCAACCGAATCCTCGAAATCAGAGATCCCGAAGTTGCTTGGATCGATAACTAACTTATCAATCCTCGAGAGAATTCAGTTTGATAACTATCTGTTTCTAACACTACCGTATGAAATGGTTGGCCCTTAGATTATACTCGTTTTAAGCTTTCTTTGAAAAAACCTTCCTTTATGAAATAGTGATTAGATCATGATTCACTTCTATGCAACTTCGGTGGATTGATTCCAACCGAATATCAAATGAAAAGTATGGTTTCAAAATCGGTCAATGCAATGATAAGCAAAGATAAGGAAAGCAATAAAGAACACAAACAATTATAGTGGTTCGTAGACTCCAAGCTCCTACGCCCACTCTCTCCCGGACTCTTCGAGAAATTCACTATCAACTTCGAAGCTTCACTACCTCGTAGTTTACTTACTCAACTCGCCCATGAGTTTTCTCGACTACTCCACGAAGTTTACTTTACCAACCCGACCTTTGAGTTTTTCATTTCCGTGAGTTTACTTTACTCAATCACACACAAGCTTTTTCAGACTACCCCTATAACTACATAACTTTCCTCTGAGTTTTTTGACTACTTCGTAGTTTACTAACTCTTTACAACTCTACTCACCAACAAACACACTCCAACTACCTTCTCGAGGGGTTTGGGGTTTCTTGGTTGGTTTCCAACTAGATGAGATATCCTTTACAATGAAGCACAATGCAAAGGTTTTTAGATATCTCGACTAAGCTTTGATAAATCTTATCAAGCTAGGCTTAGTAAAGTGAGCTCTTTCAATATAGAAGCACTTGGGAAATTCAAGGTATTTCGAAAGTGCTTTAACTTTTGCAAGAATAAGTTTGAGCTCTTGAAAGGCGATAAATTTCCCGTAACACCTTACAATGTAGAGGGTCACCAAGATTTATAGGCATACACCAAGGTTACTCTTGAAAACTATCCGTTGGAGAGATAGCCCGTGAGTTCCCTCTTATGGTGTGTGAAACGGCTATATTTAGGGTCCTAAACTCCCTAACACTTTCTAGGCAATAGTCTTTCATGTAGGCCGGTCTTCACTTTTTGCGATCTGAACTTTCGTATATCCGACATCTTTTTTTGACGTCACACCGCCATTAGGTCGATAATGGTACAAAGGTCGCCTTCCTCTTTTTGACTTTTGTCTTCGCCAAAAGGTAGACACCTTCAACGGCTCTTTTGGTTACAAACTCGAGTTTGATATAACCTTTAACAACAACCGACTTAGTTCCTTTTCTGCATTTGAATGTCTTAGCAATATCTATCTTTCTAAGGTATTACGTTTCTCTGATATTGCATCCTTCCGATAGATATATTGATTGCCTCGGATCATTCGGAGTTCATCACGAAGCTTCGATTACATTCTTGAGTCATCAAGAATTACCGCGGATTCGATATTCTTGATGTTGATTTCTCGGTCTTGATCTTGCGTCTTAGTCTCTTCCGAGTCTTGAGGTCTTGCCTCTTGATTTATCTTGGCGATATCTTGAAGTCTTTTTATCTTGAGTCTTTAGTTCTCGGTTTCATCTTTGAATCTTGAGTCTTGAGAATCTATCTGAACTATATCACACCTACTATACATTTTGCGAGATAACATCCTCGATACTCTCTAATAACCTAATCCTCGACTCAACTATCAAGATCATTCGATCATGTCATACTTAGGGGTTTTGGGATCTTAATCAAAATCATATAATCTTTTATTAAATTCATCTCCCAACAATTTCCCCCTTTTTTTATGATGCCAAAACCTATCTTGTTTACAAACCAAAAAAAAATAACCTATACTGTGTTTCAGGTTTATTCTATTACAAGATTGGTTTGTCTCCCAACTATTTAGATCGAGAATCTCCCAACAATTTGAGTTTCTCAACAGTTTAATCATATATCAAATTTCTTGAAGAATGAATCTCTTTAACTAGTTCATTACCAAATACTTAAACAATTTCCCTCTTATCAGCATATAATCAGTTTTAGAGACATTCATTCAGCATATCAAAATAAAGACATGTAAATAAGATAATGAGATATTATCTTTTGAGCATAATGATAAATCTTCATTGATGATAAGTATACCTTTACAAATTACAATGAATTTATCAAACAAAATCAAAAAGACAAAATTTAAAGATTACAGAGTCTTCTGAGTTCTTCTGTCTTCAGTCTTCAGATTCGGCTCTTCAGTTTGCTTCATTTTCCACTTCATCAGCTGGTACTTCCAGGTTGAACATTTCGAAAAATCTTTTCTTCAGCTCATTCCTCTCTTTGATGATGTCCTGGCCGCTCCTTTAATCCCAACCCACCAAAGATAATCGAGCAATTTCTTGCGTAATGGCCTTCTCATTTACCAAGCCATTACCAAGTCTTGGAGGAGGATAGGAATATGGATCGGGGCTACTATTCAGACTCCACCTTCATCCGCAAGGTTAATCCAAATTTTGGAGATACTTTGATAGAAGGTTAAAGATATTCAATGAAAGCTTCGCTCGATCCGAGCCTTCCCCTCTCCATTCCCTGGAGAACATCGTAATTGAACCGAAGGTTCTCTTCACTTCTTCCCACATGTCGTTGAGTTTAATGGGCATCCATTTATCAACGTGGGGCCACTTCAGCGCTTTCGATGTTCCCTTCCTCTTGCTCGCAAAATCTCCCTGAATCACTCCTTGTACGCTTTTCGTCTATCTTCTTTTCGATCCTGCCCATTCTCCACGAGATCGGCGACAACTTTCTTAGCTTTTTTCTTTTTGGAGTGTCTTGAGCATCTCCGTGTTGAAGACTTTCTTCCGAGGTTGAGACTCTCGCAGTTCTCTCAAGCATCTTCATCATCGACCGGGCCTCTCTGGATTGGGCTTTAGAAGCCTTCGCATGCTTGCTTCTGAGTTGAACAACGCTTAGGGCTTTCCCTCTTCATAAGCGGTTAAAGCCTCCTTTAACTTGTTCAACCTTAGTTATAACACTTAGTTTCTCTCTTGCAACCTCAAGCATGGTTTGCTTTCGAAACTTCGAGTGTAGATAAGGCTTCTCCACTTCTTGAGCAAATTTTAATTTCTCATTAGCCCGACTTCTTTTAAGGCTTTGGCTAGATTGTACATTTCAAGCATCTTTAGGGAGCCTTCTTTTTCAAGGTAATGCCAATGAACTTCCCGAGGTCTTCACCTTCCTTTTCCCCTTCTTGGCACGTAATTTTGGAAAGAAGTCCTCGAGAGAGTCAGGTCCATGTGATAATCTTGCTCTTTGCTTTCAACGGATCTCTCTCGCTAACGATCTTGCTCATCTTCCATTCTCCGGCGTGGTTCTTAGCCCTTATAGCGGTTCTTCGATATGTGGGCAAACCGTCCGGAGAAAGCATCTTTAAGCATCTCTGTCATCTTGATGTGAAACATTGAGCTCATTTCCTCAACAATGATTTGATCAAGACCTCATTTTTTCTCTCGCTAGTTTCACCTCTAGAAATTGATGCGATTCCTCGTGCTTCTATTTCATTCGGCCATTTAACTGCGTTGACTCCCTCCAGATTCATTGAAATTTTCTTTCTATGGAGGTCATCGATTGGTCGAAGTGTTTTTGATCTGCACCGGTTCAAGAATGACTAAGACCTTCCATTATCTCGAGCTTGATTGACCAATGTTTCTTCCATCCCGAGCAATTTTGATCGCCATTGGCTCAATCTTCTCAAGTTTCTCCATTACGGGGAGTGAGATCAATCTCGGCAGCCTTCTCGCACCTTCTTCGTGTTGTTTGATCATCCCGAAGTTCCAAGCTTCATCCCGAGCTCCGGTCTCCAATTGAGCCTCGGTCATTTTATCGACAATTCGAAATTAAAGATAGTACTTTCAAGAACTTTTGGCATATTTGTTAATAGTGCCAAAAGGTACCGAAGAGTGCTAACTTCGATCGAGGTTGATCGGCAACAAAAGTCTCTTTTTCCATTTGAGACCGATCTCGAGATCTCCTCGTTGGTCCCCATCTCCATCTTTGATTTGTCTCATTGGGGCACCAACTTTTGTTGTTCTCTTTCTCAGCTAGCTTCCTCGAACCACTCATCAAAATCGGAATTTTTCATCCCGAAGCTTTGTCCTTCAACCCCGAGAAGTCGGTTAGGAAGGTCGTCTCCTCATTCCACCGCCTTCCCATTCAACGCAGCAATGTCAAGCATCCGGAAGAGTCCGACGAGAATATACATCACGTCTCTTAATCTCAAGAAAATATCTTGCGATCGTACGAGCCGAGCTCAGACGGCCAAGTGACGAACCGCTCCTCGCTTCCTCCATTCCGCCTTCCATCCTGCCTCGGCTCAAGAGAAGCCTCGCTATGGATCAAGCAAGAGGATCACTGAGCCTCCTCGAGAATATTTTGCTCCCCAGCCTCGTGAGGTCTCAAGTTTGTGCAGATTCAGTCCCTGGGCCCAGACCGGAGCGGGTTCTCGAGGCTCCGAAATGACATATCCTCGCTTGAGTCCGGAAGGCTCATTCTGTCTCGAGCCTGCGACATCTTCAGATCTACTTCCGAGCCGGGCTCTTTCCCGTTCGAGCCGCACTGCCTTCCGAGGTAGGTATCTCTGAGGTCGAGCTCCTTTAAAATTTCCCCGAAAATTTTATCAGTCTTGAGTGATGTCTCGAGCACCTCGAGAAGACCTCGCCCTCACCGATCTCGTGTCCCGGAGATAACCTCGAGCCAACACTTGTAATGGCGAACTTTGAGCGAGTTTTGTCTTCAAAGGTTGTATCTCCTCGTAATCATCAAGTACCTTCGCCGGTGAGAACCACCAATCTTCTGCGTTTGGAGCAAGATTCTTCCGCTTTCATCATTTTTGCTCCTTGCTCCATTTTTGCCTCCAAATGTAACCTTCCCCGGGGTTTGTTGGGTCTCTTTCTCCCGCCAGCAGAAGGTGATTCTACCTTCTTTCTTTTTCCTCGAATGGCTCGCTTCTTCACAAAGAAATGGGTTTGAAGAGAATTTTGGTTTTAGGAAATGGGGTTGAATTGGCGAAGATATCCTCCTTCTCTCAAGACATCTCCAAAATATAAGCAATTTTGGTGGCATGGTGGATCTTGCCTTTCATCATGATTGTCCCATCAACCCTTTTATGACCTTGGCTTGCTCCTTCACCATCCCAATTAAGAATTTCAGCCGAGTGAAGTCGCTGGTAGGAGATGCCTCGATCGCAAACCACCATCAATCCGAGCTTGGGTACTAATCGCTCAAAACTCCCCGCAAGACTCATGATACACTTGCTCACAATATCCATCGCCACACGATATTGTGGCTTTAGATGCCTCTTATTCAATGTCGCCTCAAATTTCACAGATTCTCAAAGAATCCTATCAAGGTACTCCCCGCTCTCTACCCGACATATACATCGCAGATCCTTTCCTCTATCACAAGTTCAAAACACATCGCTCTTTTTGGAATTAAAAATCCCTCTCAAAATCGACGATTTTGATCTAATGCTCTAAATGTGATGTGGTAATCGAAGAATGCATACCATCTTCTTCATCTATTCTCAAATTACAAATGAATTCGATTACCTCTTTTGCGAACTCCCCGTCCGGCCTGGCCATGACTAGATGGGTGAGTTTAGCTAGTCGGATCATATGCAGAGCCTCCTCTTCTGGCTTTGAGTTGTTTGTGTTTTCGAGTGAGACAACGAACTCGTACCACGGCTTGTTGGTTATGGCTAATTTCTCGAACAAGGTTGGGGCCATTTTAGAGATTGATTTAAGAATTTGAAGCTTTAGGGTTTGGAGATTTCTAGGCAAAGGGATTTTTGATTGCAGAGGATTTGGGAACGAAGGGTTTGATAAACCTTTGGCTTGAATGGCTTAAAGGGGTATATATAGCTTCAGATCGTGGAGGATCGTGTGGGTTAGGTGAGAAACAACGGTTGAGATTAATCTCCGATTAATCGGGTATACGAACCGACGATCTCTAAAAAGTAAGCCGCCAAAACATCCTCATTGGTCATTAATGTAGCAGAGCATTAAATGACTGTTGACCTTCTTCGGAATATGAAACGATCCCGCCCAAAACATTCCTCAGGTGTTTTGTATTTATTGCGAATGATTACTGAGTTTTACTTGAGCAATAAATGAGTCGCATGAGTCTTTACTTCTTTCGCACCAATTTCCCTTATCATTTTTATCGAAGTAATCGATCTTGATAAAATGTCAAGATAATAATCGAAAATTGAATGGGTTCAAAGATACCATCGAAAGTATTGTCCTTCAAGAACTTCCGAGTTTCGAGACTCGATTCGATTTATTTTATCCCGAGTTTCTCAAGAGAATTCGAGAAACCTTCACGATCCGAAAAATCTTCAAATTTTCGGTTTTACTCTATACACCGTTCTAACATCCCTAATTCAACCGAAAGTTCCTGAAATCTTGATTCAAATTAAAGGTTTAGTCAAGATATCAACTCTTGCTTATCAAGATGAATTTTCTCCATCCTTATGTCCTTTTTTTCTCGACATGATCTCCGGATGAAGTGATGTCCGATATCCACATGCTTGCATCCGGTGTGCAATACCGGATTTTGTGAAATAGCAATGGCACTATTGTTGTCACAAAATATTGGTACTTCATCGGGTTCAACTTTATAATCCTCAATTGTTGTCCCCGAGCCAAAGAATCTGCGGCACGCCAGCCTTCCTCGCACCATGTATTCAAATTTCGCGAGATCTCGGGTCACATCGAGGTCCGTTTTTTGAAAACCAAGATATCGCCTTGCTTCCTAAAATTGACAAGTTCCCCGCTGTGGACTTCCTCATCAATTCTACAACCTCCATAATCAAAGATCTCGAAAGTAACCGGGCAATTCAAGGTTATCGTCACCGATACCATAATCCTCTATTCAATGTGCCCTTAAGATATCTTAAGATCTTTTTCGCGCAAATTTCCATGTGACTAGTCTTAGATTAGCTTGGTATTCGCACATATCCCAACAAAGAAATGTTATATCCGCCTACTTGTCGAGATAGAGCAAAATGATCCAATGATTCCTCTATAATCGCCCAATCGATTTGCTTTCCCGAATCGATCCATCTTGTAGTTAGTATTCATAGGAATCCTAATCGCATTGCAATTTTGTACACCATATTTGCAATCGATCTCTCGTGTATTTTTGCCCGTTGATGAATATTCCTTCCTTTGATTGTTTCACTTTGAAGTCCTAGAAAGAAATTCATCTCTCCCATCATTGACATCTCAAACTTGCTTTTCATCGAAAAACTTTTCACACAAATTGATGGTTTGAGATCCAAAAATGATGTCATCAACATATATCCAACTAGTAAGATATCTTCCCCATCCTCTATCCCCGAACAAAGTTCTATCAACATTCCCTTCGACAAAACCATGGTCGCAGAAGAAACCGAGAAAGTATCATACCATGCTCCGGGGTGCTTGCTTAAGACCATACAAAGCTTTTCCGAGCCCCAGAAACTTGGTCATTCTCGCTTGAAACCGTGAGGTTGTTCCACATAAACCTCTTCTTTAAGCACACCGCTCGTAAATGCACTTTTCACATCCATTTGATAGACCAGTGAACTTTATGTGGGCGCATATGCAAGAAACAACTGGATGGCTTCTAGTCTTGCAACAAAAAGTAAAGGTTTCATCATAATCCAAGCCTTCTTCTTGGGAATAACCCAGCAACCAAATTTTGCCTTGTTTCTTACAATGTTGTTGTTTTCATCTCTTTTATTCTTGAAAACCCACTTGGTTCCAATGACATTGGCCTTTCCTCGTCTATCTACTAACTCCTATACTTCATTCCTTGAGAATTGATTCAAATCATCTTGCAGATAAAGAAGAATCCAATAAGAATCTTGTAGCTTCACCAATCTCAATGCAGTTCTTTCTCCAGAAGGAAGAAGCGAGAATAGTGCACTCTCACCATGGAACCTTCTTGTCTTAACACCTTCGCTAGATCACCCACAACTGGGATTTGTAGGATGACTATCTAACCATTTCCCTTCTTGATGTTCCCCCTTCAATAATATCCTCAACATTTGAAATGTTAGGTTCGCTTAAATCAACAAACTCAGGAACAATGAAAAGGAGAAAGAAATCATCTTCCTCGTGGGAAATTCTATTCGCAATATCACGAGACATTTGTTCCCTTTGGTCGATAGATTCAAATTGCCTCACCGTGACCACATCTTCATCGCATCACATACCCGAAGTCCGAACCGGTGTCCGCTCGTGATCGTCACCTTTGGAGAGTGTTTTTCCCCGAGGCTCACCATCCCGAAGTTCCATTCTCAACTTCCTTATCCGAACCGAAGTCACCCAATCATGTAATGTGACCGACTTCTTCTTTCGTGTTCAAATGATGATTTATCTTTTCGCTTCAGCTTAACTGGGTGATCCTCTTAGTCAGTTCACCCGCATCATGTTCCCCGCTTTTTCCTAACACAAATAGATTCATCAAAAACAACATGAGGTGTTTCCTCCACAATAAAGAGTCCTACAGCTTGTAAACTCGAAAGCTTTTATCGACTTCGAATATCCTAAGAATATTCCTTCATCGCCTTTTACTATCAAAAGTTTTCAACCCGATCTTTACCATTATCGTGTATGAAACACTTGCAACCAAAACACACGAAAGAAAGAAACAAGAGGCTTCCTTTCATTCCAAAGCTCATAAGGTGTTTTTGCCTTGACTCTTGGTCAAGATGGATCTCGTTTCGAGAGAATGCAGTTGATGGATTTCCAGCCCAAAATCTTTTAGAATATCGACACCATCATAGTCCTCGCAGCCTTCTTTTCGAGTCCCGTTCTCCTTTCAAAGAACACCATTCTCATTGAGGGTCCTTGCAAAATGATAAGTTTCATGTGAAATTCCATTCTCCGCACAATAATCGATATGATATGATTTATGAATTCGATTCTTTGTCGATCTCGATTTTGACCACACCTTTATTTTTCTCAATATCGAGCCTTTTCAAGAATCGCGCCTTTATTCGAGTCTCCTTCTTCTTGGAAAAGAATATGACCTAGTATATCTCAGTAGTCATCAACTACTACCAATGTGTATTTCCGCCATTAGTGCTTACAGTGTTATAGACCAAAGAGATCCATATGCAAAAGTCAAGTATTCTCTCAAGAGAAACTTCTACTTTGCTTTTAAATGACGCTTAGCTTGTTTTCCTTTTCGACATGCATCACAAATGTGTTCCTTTACACTTCATTAGGGCAACCCTCTCACAAGAGCTAATCTTGCAAGCTTGTTCGTGGTTTTGAAATTTAGGTGATTCATTCTTTTACGCCATAACCAACCGTATCCGCGGAACTTTTTAAGAACTAAACATGTATCTTTGGAGTTGAACTCCAATCCGCCAAAGATACACATTCCCTTTTCTTGTACCAAATAGAATATTTTCTCGATGTATCATCTTTCACAAAACATAAGTTCTTCGAGAACTCAACATTGAAAACCCTTATCACAGTAATCAAGCTAATTGAAAGCAAATTATGCTTCAATCCGTATACATATGAAACACCATGGATATGAACCGAGTCGATCTCCAAAGTTCCATATCCTTCACCGTCCTTGAGTTATCTCCAAAAGTGATCCGGCCTTTTGTTCAACATAGTCACCGAGCATCTTCTTGAATCCGGCCATATGTCTTGAGCATCCACCGCCAAGATACCATACTTCAAGAGCTTTTTCATCTCTCGCATCATCGCCCATGTGATCTTTCATCGGGCTTTAGTGTCTTGTTTTCCTCCCCAAAAAACAGATCAATTTAGGTACCCATTTTGTGTAGGGTCCTACAAGGTTAGATACCTTTTCGAATCCAAATTTGCCTCGACAACTCTAATCACTTTAGAGTGGCTAATTTGTCTTCCATAAACATCAACATACACATCTACTACTCCCGGTGCCTTAGCAACTTTCCAGCTGTATGTGTGCTAGCTTTAGATGAACATGGGCTTTGAATTTTCTTTCGTTCAGCCTTTTGTTCAGATGCTTGGGCTTTTGTGCAAACGGCCTAAATATTTGTCGACTCAGTTCGTATAACCTTTACCTTTAGGCAAGTGAGGTTCAGGTTGTTCGCTCTCGAATGGTCTTTCAAAGGTACTTTTTGACTTGGTCTCTTCGGGGACGAGAATGTCTCACGAGTGTTTTTATCCGAGGATTCCTCCGATGGTTCAGGTGTGGAGCCTTTCAGATTTGCATTCTTAAATTTAGGCTTTGAAGTACTTGCCTCGAACTTTCCAATCGACCGCTCAGTTTTTCAGCCTTCACCACTGTGGGTTTGGGCTTAACCCGATCATTCAGCTTTATCAAGCTTATAGGTCCTTTTCCTTGTCTACAACCTTGGGCATTACTTCAAATTTTTGAAGGGTGCCCACTGGGTTTTACAAAGATAGTCTTCTTCTACATGACGCAAAGATTCGATGACCTCTTGAGGTTCCCCCGAATGTATCCCAATCCAGCTTTTTATAATGGGCAGATCTCCGTAACTCAATTTCATCTATCACATTAGATGCTTTATTCAATAGAGTTAACTTCTTCCTCAGGCACTATCCTCACGCCTCAGAGTTTTACGCTTCTCGTAGAGGTCATTGAACTCGCTCGATTAAATCAATCTCTTCAAATGATTTCTAATTTTTCGCCAGGGACATTATCAACTTCTTTTCTCGAGAGTTGTACTTTAACATCCAAACATCAAGAGTTCCCATTAATTGAGAAGTGATCTCGCCATGTAGAGTCTTTCCATTTTAGATTTTCAGATTCGCCTTATTCTCGCTTCGAAGTTCTATTTAAATAGCCCTCAAAAAACAAAGATAGTCCTTCATCGATTCTCTCAAAGAATCCATCGTCAAAATGATCTATTGAACTAGAAAAACTTTGTGCTAGTGTAGGAGCAACAATAACAATGAGATGTAAGAGTTTACCTCCTCAATGGCCACCGACATATGTCATCACTTTCACCGCCCCGAGAATATCTCATCCAAGAGCTAGATCCCTCCTCGAGTGTTCTTCTTCTCCGCAACCATGGCCTTTTGTTTTGAGAAACTTCGGGTTCTTATAGCTTGTCTTTTCTTCTCCTTAGCACTCAACTCGACAATCATACCGAAGTGACCTTTTCTTCTCCGGCAGCTTATAGCATCCGCGCTGGCATCATCATCCCCGATCATTTTCTTCTTTCGACTTGAGTCCTTCTTTCCGATGAAGATCCTTCAAATTTCGTGTCCTTCTTCTTCAATGATCCGTCTCTCGTTTCTTCTCCGTACACTGTGGGTTCCCAGAATAGCTTTTGTATTTTCCAAATCTACTATTAAGTCCGGCTAAACCTCCTTGCCATCAAAGCAGCTTTATCCTCAAGCTCATCCTCGATGTTCGTACGAGGGTTCTCGACTCTCTAGTTTTATTGTGTTTTATCTTTCGGCTTTTTAAAGCCACATTCTTACTCGATGAAGAATCATCTTTGTTGGCCACTTTTCGATTTTTTTTATCAATTACAAATTCATAAGCTTTCACCGTAGAAGACTTGTTGGTACGGGCATTGAATAATGTTCTTGGTGCTTTCAATCACCACGCATGAATATCCCATTTCTTAGAAAGACTCTAAGAATTTTCAATGCCACTTCTCTTGTGGATATCTCTTTCCAAGTATCATTCATGATGCTAGTAACTGACTTCCAATTTGTCTATATTGATTCACCATCATCCATTTTCAAAACCCGCAAAACTTTCCAATCGCCATCGAAAGTTTGTTTTCTTTTTATATGATCCGCGGCTCGCACATAACAAATTAGTGTATCCCATATTTCTTTAGCAAAGATACATAGAGAGATCATTCCCATCACACCATCATCAATTGTATCAGATAGTGTGTCTTTTGCAATGTAGTCTAGATTGACTAACTTTTCTCCCCTCAGAGTTAGTGGTCATCGACTTAGGAAATTCGCTTCAGATCAATTCTCTTCTTCTCGTAATTCGATTCACCACAAGAAATTTGAATGGTCCTTGAGAAACCACTCTCCACATACGCCATGTTTGAATACGATGAGCCTCGCATTCTCGCCTCCATAGATCATAGTTCTCATCGAGAACATGGGAAGTTTTTTTAGAAGACATTTTCCGATCTTTTGAAAAGAAAAAATTTCAAAGAATAAGATCGGGCTCAGATAGACCACAAGTATTTTTGAAAGTAAAACTTTGTCAACACAAGAAAAGGTCAAGTCAACCACCGCCTCCGATACCACTTGTCGGTCCCTGAAAAACGAGTCTTACACGGTAATGGGGAATACACGGTTCAAAGGATTTTAAAACTTTTTCTTATCGAGGTCACCAGGTCGATAATCCTCAAGATTAGGTTCTCGAGAAGCACGACGCCTCGACCAAAGTCTATCGAGACAGATCCCGAGCCGCCAGATACCCTCGTATAATCCCAACCAACTCGAAAGGTCGAGATCCCGAGTTGCTTGGATCGATAACTAACTTATCAATCCTCGAAGAGAATTCGGCTGATAACTATCTCGTTTCTAAATACTACCGTATGGAATGGTCGGCCCTTAGATTATACTCGCTTTTAAGCTTTATTTAAAAAACCTTCCTTTATGAAATAATGATTAGGTCGGATTCACTTATACAACTTCAAAGATTGATTCCAATCAATATCGCGAAAAGTATGCTTTCAAAATCGTGTCAATGCAAATGATAAGCAAAGATAAGGAAAGCAATAAAGAACACAACAATTATAGTGGTTCGTAGACTCAAGCTCCTACGCCCACTCTCTCCGACTCTTCGTGAGAAATTCACTATCAACTTCTCGAGCTCGACTACCTCAGAGTTTACTTACTCAACTCGCCCGAAGTTTTCGGGACTACTCCACGTAGTTTACTTACTCAACCCGACCAGTTTTCTCGACTACCTCCAGTTTTTTTACTCAATCACACACAAGCTTTCGTGACTACCTCCTCTCAGAACTTACTAACTTCTCCTCTAGAGTTTTCTGACTACCCGCCGAGTTTACTAACTCTTTATTAACTCTACTCACCAACAAACACACTCCAACTACCTTCTCAAGGGTTTGGGGTTTTTGTCAAGTTTCCAACAGATGAGATATCCTTTACAATGAAGCACAATGCAAAGGTTTAAGATATCCTCGACTAAGTTTTCGATAAACTTATCAAGCTAGGCTTAGTAAAAGTGAGCCTTCTTCAATATAGAAGCACTTTGGGAAATTCAAGGTATTTCGAGTGCTTTTAACTTTTGCAAGAATAAGTTTGAGCTCTTGAGTTGGCGATAAATTTCCCGTCACCTTACAATGTAGAGGGTCACCAAGATTTATAAGTATACACCAAGGTTACTTCTTGAAAACTATCCGCTGAGAGATAGGGCTTCATGAGTTCCCTCTTAGCGGTGTGAAACCATATTTAGGTCCTAAACCCTAACACTTTTTTAGGCAATAGTCTTCATGTAGCCGGCCTTCACTTTTTGGTAATCGAACTTTCGACATCCTCTACATCTTTTCAATACCCGCCACCGCCAATGTTAAAATGGCATGTTGTCGCCTTCCTTTTTGACTTTTTTCTTCGCTAAAGTTGCAGACACCTTCAACGAATTTTTTGGTTACAAACTCGAGTTTGATATAACCTTAACAACACTTCCGACTTAGTTCCTTTTATCTGATTGAATGTCTTCGCAATATCTATCTTCTAAGGTATTATGCTTTCTCAAAAGATTGCGATCCTTCGATAGATATATTCAAATACTTCTCGATCATTCAAAGTTCATATCGAAGCAAGACATTACCGAAGTCATCGCATCATCGCGGCTTTCAGTGATTCTTGATCTTCGCTTTCCGCCTTCCTTTTAAGGCCTTTCAGAGTCTTCAGTCTCGTGGTCTTCGTGGTCATTCGAAGTCTTCGAGTCTTTGATTTATACGATCGACATACCGAAGTTTTTATGTCGAAGCCTTAGTTCTTAGTTTCATATCGGGAATCTTCGTGAGTCTTCGTAACCTATCCTAACTATATCTCACGACTATACATTTTGCGATAACATCCCTCAATACTCTAATAACTCGAATCCTCGACTAACTATCAAGATCATTCGACTATGTCATACTTAGGGTTTTGGATCTTAATCAAAAATCATATAATCTTT
>JBBCBC010000003.1:1143387-1319373 GCA_037126765.1 Stenogyne calaminthoides | reverse complement strand
ACTTGATAACAAAGACAGTATTTGGTTTGGTAGTCTTTAGCGACGATGTAAATACGTAGGACATAAACAAGTCGTTGTCGAGCGTAATGAAAATATAAAGTCACGATATATTTCTCCTTTAGCCTAGGTTGACATAATTATCATTATAACGTTTATTACTTAGTTAGCTTTAATATTTTTCAAAAGAGTCGAATGCGACAAATGAAAGTGATTCTTTGCATATCTCTATGGGGATCATAATATAGAGATATATATGGAAATACCTTATGGTCTTTCCATTTGAAATCAGTGACTCTAAACCACCTGGAATGTGTTTCTGATAAACTTGAAATACTCACTTTAGATCAAAAACAATCTGGGCGATGGTATACCCGCAAGTATTTACTTGATTGGAAAATATTATAGAATAACGAAAGTGCCCTGCGTTTTAAAGAAACAAGTTCGGATTCTGGTTTATGTTGATGGATGAACATAATAGATACTCTTAATGAGACTAAGAAGAATTTAATAATAGATACTCTTATAACTAATAAAGAGAACCATGAAGTTACCAGAATCCGAAATTGAGATAAAGAATCTTGGAAAAACTCGGTTTATTTAGAATTTGAACTAGATCGTTGAGCTTGTGGAATACTTATCCACCAACTGCATGTGTCAGCGAAAGTATGTCAAAGCGATTTAATATGGATGAGCATTTTGGTTTAACACCATTATCGATCGAAGTATATGGATTTAAAAGAAAGATCCATTTAAGTCCAAAAAGAAAAACGAAAGAGCTATTGGGATCTGTAAATTCCCTACATAAGTTCGAAGAAGCGCATTATTATACTTAGCTCAATGCACTCGATCAATTATTACCTCTCAATGAACTTATTAATTTAGATTTAACCAGACCAAAATCTTGATATCCCGGATTGGTGTCGTTGATCTGTTCTGACTTCGCAAAAGGCTGAGATTACTGTCATTATTATTTAAAAATCTTTAAGGACCCGATCTAATTATGACC
This sequence comes from Stenogyne calaminthoides, assembly GCA_037126765.1. Classification (NCBI taxonomy): domain Eukaryota; kingdom Viridiplantae; phylum Streptophyta; class Magnoliopsida; order Lamiales; family Lamiaceae; genus Stenogyne; species Stenogyne calaminthoides. The sequence continues at coordinate 1,318,367 of JBBCBC010000003.1, read as the reverse complement.
CACTAAATAAATCTTAAAGGGATAACATACGAATTAGAACTCAGAAATGTTAGCCACCCCTACACCTATAATATTTAAATAATGTGTTAGTTGATTTTGTTTATGTTGGTTATCTTTGTAATCCACATAAAGGTCATTCCCGAAATGGTTTATGTATTTACCATGTGAACCGACAAAATTTTACTCAATCTACGATAACTTAGAAAGTAAGCTTTAAAAGAAATTATGTTTGATTTGTTTACATAATTATTGCAAGAACAATTCTTGAAGTATACTTAATAAAATTGAGATTTAAATTTCCATGATAAACGTCTTTATCAAGTGAGGTGCTGTTTCGGGGAATCTACGACATAGGTGTCAGAACTCTTTTCTCTTGGTAAGATTTATTTTTCTATACTTTTGATATTTGGCAAGGGCATTATGGAAGCAACATTTATCTGCCATCATCTACCCTCTTAATTTGGCCTGAGGGGCTTTGTGTTGAATAAAAATATATTTATGTTTCTTAAGTGAAGAATGCCCGATGGAGGTGTGGTTTAGGTATTTCGTTATATTATGTAGAATCCAGATTATATTAAGTATAAAGGGATACCGATGATAATGCGTGAAGAATAATGAAAACCTCCGAATTAAAGTATCTTGGGATGTAAATATTCCGACTTAGCCCCAGGTCACCGAAATCTTGTATTCGTTATTTCGTATCTCCTGCAATAACAAATTATTTCTTTTAAAAAATGAACTCAATAACTGTGACACTGTAATTCTTGAAGGTTTCATTAATTTATAAAGCTACATTCTGTGTTTATAAATCTAACATACCACATTAAAATGCGTTCTTATATACTTTACAAATAGTGAAATTCCTTTATCATACAAATTTAGTCGCATTTAAAAAAATAATTAGGACTTAGGTGGACCATAGGATGCTTTTGATTTCATGGGTTGATTATAAATAAATGCTGTAAACGACCACATTACGTGCATTTATTACTGCCAACTTACTGAAAGCGACTCACAGGTCCATACCAAGTTATTTTTATTTTTGCTAATTCATTTTACATGTTATCATACACATTAAAGTGTTACATATATTTTTTTGCTTGTAAAAAGATAAAAAAATAACTGTTGTGCAAATTGATAGTATAAGATGGATATTTTTTGTGATAGCAACAAAAAAATACTTTGGAAATAATGATTTCTCAAAAAATAGTATTAAGAAAATGAAAATAAAAAATTAGACTTTATTAATATCAATAAAATTACAATTTTTTCGTTATTTGTCATTTGTTAATACTAATAAGAAATTATAATATTTTCATCAATACATCTAATTAATATGATTAATTTTCCTTTTGTAATTAATTATGGTCTATAATATCATCCTAAGTATTAAGTTAACGTATAATAGTCTTTTGATATCTTAATTAATAAAATATTATTTTGTATGAATAGAATCATGTTAGACACATAATTAAGAATGAATATAGTATAATTTTATATATATACCTTAAATAAATAAAAGGTAGGTCTCCAATTTACTAATTATCTTTGTCTTACTCAAAGACGTTTAAAAATGTATAACTTGTCTTTATTGTAATGTTCAATTTATTTAAGTGAAAAAAATTGATGATAAATCATTAGCAAGTTGAATATTTCGATGAAAATTAATTATACGTTTTAAATATACATTCGAATATCACTGTGCACATGATATATACAAAATTTTACCTAAAAAATGTTATGTTCAATTTAAAATAAGCATCGTTTTAAACCAATTTACACAAATTAAGTCACAAATCAAAATACCTTGACCATCAACTTTAAAACTTAGTAAGATAACACTTATTTTTTTTTGCAGAATATATAGTTTCTAAAATGATATTTTTAAATTGGAGGAGTATTATTTAATTAAAAATATATTTTTCATCATTGAATTGCATTATGGGATAATGATCCCATACAAAATTTTATTGATGGTAGAAATTGGACCAATTTCTTAAAAATGGAAAAATAATTTTCCAAAATATGATGGTGAACCCAAGAGCTAGGCATTCAACAAGGACAACATGGGTAAAAGTTAGAGATGGCATTAATTATGTCTGGCTTTCTGCAATTAATGCCTCCAATCCAAAATTTCACCCCCAGTTATTGTTGATTGCTCTTCATTTTATTTTATTAATTAATATGTTAGAAATATATACTCTTAATATAAATTTTACAAAAGATTTATTATTATTTTTTATATACATAGTTACAACAATAGATTATCTTTAATTGGTTTAACTGAGTTTGTGACATAGTTATCCCTTTTTAAGTAGCTAAAAAATATAAGTAAGAATCAGAGTATAAGGAGTTATTCTTATCTATTGGAAGGTAAATTAGACATATATAGGTATTCCCTTCAATATTATATTTGGTAGTGAATCATCGAATTAGGAATAACTTATTAGAAGATTTTTAAGTCAAATCTCGTTTTTTATTTATCTCAAAAAGTTATAATTGTTTGTCAAATAAATAGCCTGTTCTTTGTGATATATTAAGACACAGTTTTGGTTCTTGTCAAAAGTAGAGCATCCACTCAAGAGGAATCCTAAGACCACCAATATGGATGTGTTTGAAAGCAACTAAAATGAAACTTTTAAAGCATTTATTTTTAAAAATTGTGAAAGGAGCTTTGAAATAAAGTCTTGTATAAATTTGCTTTTAAATGTTTAACCTTCACTTCTATCGATAAAAAATAGTACTATTATTTAAATTTTCAATTACACGACCAAAGTAGTAATATTAATAGTAGGAGTGGTTTTCTTGATACGGTATATTTTAGGAGTTTTTACGTCACTTTGACCCAATAAATCAATTCAATTCATTTTATCATTTAAATGTACAGACTATTTTAAACTCAACTCAAAAACTTCGATCAAAATTAATAGGATTTAAAAAGTTAGTGGTATTTCAAAAATTAAGAAAAATAAAAAAATAATTATACATTATGGCGGCGATTTACTTTTTTTTTTTTTTAACAACCAAAAGAAAACTTTTTATTAATAAGAAGTTTGGAGTCAAGGGTCTTTCCTCCCCTACAAAATATCAAAGAAAAAATGTCGAAACTCCAATGATTAAAACCTTGGATCGAGAAAACATAAAATACTCCTCCCAATAACTCGAAAACTTGGAGATGTGGTGATTCTTTACTGGCAGTAGCCCAAACAACATTTACAGACTAAATGATCGGTTTCAATTTTTTTAAAATTTTATAATATCAAAATTAAAATAATTTAGATCGATTTCAAAACAAAAGAAAGTTATTGAAAAAAACATCCCTAAATAAATTTTATATAAACCAAATTAATTAAGTATATATAAATTGTGGAAAAAAGTCTGGTCTAGCTGGTTGGCCCACTATTCTGAGAATTGACCCTGGTAAAAAAGGGGATTTGGTTGTGGTCCTTGAGGACTACTTTGGTCTTTTCGTGATGATACTTTTTTATATAAGACGTGACTTATATATTTTTTTTTGTGTTATTTTATAGTTAATTCTTTTTAAATAGCAAATAAAAACTTGTAGAAAAGAACATTTTATCTTGAAAAAAAATTCGTATGGGCGATTAAATATATGAGGCGGGATCAATTATCAAATTAACATCCATCGCTTTTGAAGTATTAAAATGTCAATTCTGTTTCATTAAGAAAACCATCATGAAATAAATGTTTTTACAGATGTTTTTATTTCATAAATAATTTATATTGCATATCTTGAGAGTTGAAGCATCTTACACTTTTTTTTTTGAGAGCTCAAAAGAAATTACATAGGGTTATAGTCTGAGCTAACGACAATATGTGTGGTAGGATATCTACACCAACCTTTAAGCGTAAGGTGGTTTAGAACTTGTAGCCTAAGCTGTGCAAGTTTATGTCTCCAAAGATTTAACTTTCTAGGGCAATAGCAAATTTCGGTCTAAAGGAATTCGAATCGGCATCTGGCTAACAATAAGACTTTCTTCAAATCCTTTAAAGGGGTTGTCGAATTGGTTAGAGCATAAATGGCCTCTTCGGGCAATCGACAAATCATGATAGGATCTTGAGAGCCATTTCTAGTAATTCAATCCGTCGATAATGGCGATAATTTGACATGAAAGACCGATCCGGGGAGTTGATTTTATATAACTAAGCGACTCGGGGTTTTCCTTCTTTCATCGTATATGTAGTAGCCCACTACATAGGATGTCTTCTTCTTTATAGGTTAAATCGACTTTCATGATCTGATGCGTCGTATGTGGCCTTTAGGTAGTCGGGCTCCTTGGTATCGGTTAGGAGGTCCTTCGGTACAAAGTTTTGACATTTCATAATAGATTTATCTAGAAGAATTGCTCGGTCCAGTTAATATGATCTTTCCTCCAAACATGGAGTCCTTGTTTGAGTGTGTTTCTCGCGTCTTTCCTTCCAGATCCCCACATCTTCATTTACTACTACTTCTAGCTCGTGCTCTTTTTCGGGGGCGAGGATTAAATGTATGGTCAAGTTTTCGGCGATACTCCAAGACTCTTGATTCTAGGCCACCGGCTCGTTACATTCCATCTTTTTTATTTCTGGCAAAACAACACATGATTAGTATCGCCTTATGATGACCACATAAAACGACCCTAGGTAGGCAAGGGATATGATGGGATCTTAAGTTAACCGACTGCAATTGCATCGTGGGCGACTTTCGAGAAAAAATCTTGACTTTAGGCGGGATATTAAGGTTCCAAATTTGATCCGGTTCGGGAGTTTTACTAGGCGAAGTCATGTTCACAATCTCCTTATCATGACTTCTTTGTTTGAGCTCTCCGGTGGTGATTTGTGATATAAAGCCCCTTTTTTTTTAATATCGCCAAAAAGCGATCGTCGAGTTGCTTAAGTGGTCGTCGGTTGTCTTCAAGATTGCTTGACCTCATACTTGGGAAATTGGGCTTTGATTTTGTTAACATCCTTGATTTGTGGCGCGTAATGAGGCTATGAACCATAATATTCTTTGTCATTGTCGGGATTTAGGGTAATTTTTCCCGACCTTGAAATTTTAGGAATCCACCCGGTCGTTTCACATTGACCTTAGTTCCATTGTGGATCTTCGGAGAGTCCTTCAAGATGATTGGTTTGCTCCACATTATCGGCGCCAAATATAAGAGGATTAGATCGAGTGGCCTCCAATATATCGAGTGTTTGAAATATCTAGCTTTCAAACACTTTCGCCCTGAGAGTGCAGGAAGATGATGATTCTCCATATTTGTTTTTGCGGAGAACTTTATTGAATGTGATCGGATCTCTAAACCCCAATCCTCCCTCAATTTTGGGCTTGGTAAGGAGTTTCCAATCTTTCCGGTCGTCTTCTTATTCTCGTGTTTCCTCCCCACTTTGAACACAGGCGCATTGACTCGATCTCCCCCACATAGCGTGGTGGGAATCCTAAATCAAGACATAGAATAAGTGGGAATGAAGCGTATGATAGATTTGATCGGGGTTTTCGTCCAGCCCTCTGTAAAGAATTTATTTTTCAAGAACTCATTTTTTTGGAGACTTTATCTCTTATGTAACGAAAATGTAGCCATTTCTTGTGGATCGAGAAGGTGGGGAGTCCCAGTATAAGTCGTGGCCTTAGCAAGTCGGTTGGAGACTTCGTTTGACAAAGTCAATATTAAATCGATGGGTATTCTTGCTAAAAAAGATGGCCGATTTTTCAAAATTGATCAATTGTCGAAGGCTTTCATAGAGATCGGCGGTTTTTATGTTGAGGACATCTTCTTTCTTTGGTTTTAAAGAAGATAAAGTGTACATCGGCCGAATAATAGGAAAGTGATCATGGGGCTACCCTTGCGATTTTAATACCGTGATCTTTCCGGTGATGGCAGGCGTTGATTATAGAAGAGCAATCGCGTGCGAAATCCGCGAATAAATATGGAAAAAGAGGATCCCCTGGCGGAGCCCCTCGGAGACGGGGTGACCCTATCCAAAAAATTTTGTTGTTTACTTTGAAGGCATAAGCGGTCGTAGTCACACATTCCATAATCAGTTGACCCGTTTTGGTGAAAACCCATCTACGAAGGAACCGTCTCGGATAGGTCCATTCCACTCTATCATATGTCTTACTCCTTATCAATTTAAGGGATCGTAGCCATGCTTACTTTTGTTGTTTCTAAGCGATGCATGCACTCGTAACCCAGAATAATATTATCGAAATTAAAGCATACAGGATAAAGGCACTTTTGATTGGAGTCGTCGAGTCGAGCAGATTGGGCGATTAGTGATTGCTCGGCTACAATTTTGTATGAAACATTACCCCAGGGCTTATGGTAGGAAGTCCCTAGAGTAGTAGGGTCTTTGATTTTAGGAATTAAGGTTACATTGGTGGGGTTGTGGCCTTTCAAACTCTTAGAACCATTAGGATTTATAGCGTTCCTCGTAACATCTCATCTCCTTTATTTTCGGGGAGTTTTTGAAAAAAAAAAGGGGTTGTAAAGCTATCGGGACCGGAGCTTTATTGGGATTAATCGGAATGAGCCTTTATGACTTCCTCTCGGTAAAGGTTTGGAAAGGAAGGTCGTTCATGGCCTCTATGGCAAGCGGTTGAATGTCTTAGTAATCTCATTAATATCATCAGGAGGGTTTTTGTGACTTAAAGAGGCGGTAATACTCTTCAATCGTTTTTCTCGATATCCTTACGATCCCAGTAAGGGGATTCTGCTTCATTAAAAAAGCACTTAGATGGAGTTCCTTTTTCCCTATCTGAGGCCGTCTTGTGAAAAAGAAAGTGGTATTTATGTCTCGAGTTGAGCGGTATTTCTAGATCGTTCTTCAATAAGGTTTCCTCTTGGCACAATAATTTTTCGGTTTACATTGGACAGTTTAATCATAGGAAGGTCAACATTGGAATCCTCGGCATTGAGAGATTATTGAGGAGCGGCTACGGTGGATTTTATTTGCTTATCGACTACCTAAGGAGACTTTTTGACCATTGGCTAAGGGCGTTGGCCATATCCTTAAGCTATTGTCCAACCATTTAAATGGTTCGAGTTTTTCGGTTCATTTTGCAACCATAACATTGTATTCTTCTTGAATATCCATTTGTGTTCAAAGCGAAAACTTCCAGAACTTGGAAGAGGCCTTTGCTTGGTATCAAGGTCGAGATTAATAAGTGTCGGTCGATGATCCGACCCATAATAGTCAGATTATTCGGACTTAAGCGCCAGGGAAAGAATAGAACCCACGAGTTATTTACATAAGCGGTCTAGTAGAAATAATATTGCGATCCCCAATTTCATGTTGTTCGGTATATTTCGGACGGAAGTACTCACATCATGAAGATCATGTTGTTGTAGCTCATATTAAATGCATTCATGGCGGAGAAAGATCTGTATTGTTGCCTCGAGCTTTTCATTATCATAACGAATCTCGTTGAAATCCCCACCCATCAACCAACTATCCATAATGTTGTGGTGAGTTTTAGAATTTTTTATCGAGTAATTCCCATTACGGATATCTCAAATTAGCTTTAGGGTTACCATAAAAAACCGATAAAAGTACCACCTTAAGTATTTAGAAAAAATAGAACAATCAATATGACCCGGTTGAATAGGACAAAATAGAGATCAAGATTTTCATTTCGAACAAAGCAAGGCCGCCACTCTTGCCCGGCGGGGTTCGATACAAAAACTACCATGAAAGTTGAGACTAGAACGAAATTTAAAATAAACAAACTTAGATAATTTAGCAGAAATAAAAAACCACGTCGGGGATTTGTCAAGAACAAGTTGCTTGAAATTTTTGAGCCTTCGTTGCCCAGAGGCCGCGGCGTTCTGTAAATAAAGCCTCATTCTGTTGGGTGGGTTGGTCGAGTCAACCTCACCAAATCGTCATTGGTGTTGGGCGAGGATCGGGCCTATTGCTAGTTCGAGCTTTTGCTTCTTAATGCGGGGCAAGGAGAACTCTTGTTTGAAGGGTTGCTTGGAGCGAAGTTTTGGGTTACAGTGCATTTTTGAGAGAAAATGTTGGATTGAGAAGGAAGCTTCACTTTGCCCTTTTTCTTTCTGTCCTTTTAGGGATTGATTTTCTTGTCAGGGGGCTTCTTCAAGGGTGCGGTGCTTCATTAAAACACGCAAACATAGCCAGTGATTCGTTAGTAGGCATAAAGCTCGGCCGCGCCCGTTGAGAGGAAGCTATTCGGATCATTTAGGCGGTCGAGAGAGTTGGAGAGCTTTGAAGATACGGTGTTGCGGGCTTGCTAAGGTTGAACTTCGGGATTCCCCATGCTCGATGCAAGTTCATAGCCCATCGGTTACGCTCAGTATTTGAGTTCACAGTATCCTTTCATGCAAGAACGCGTTCGAACAACTCGTGGGGAGTTTATGTTTTGGGAGGGTGTCTTCGATCGAGCTTTTCGAGATAGGATTGAGAGCGGGGATTTCTTTCTTCAGAACCTTCGTCTTTTGGTACCGAGTCAGGCCCGGGAGCGGAGGATTGACCCCCACGCTGATGTGAGACCCGCTCTGGGATTAAGCCGTGAAACTATTCGGTTTGATAGGATTGTAGTGCTAGTGATGGGCGAGTGGGAGTTGGAGAGTAGGTTTTTTAGCATTCAATTTTTCTAACTTCGGCAATGATAGTTTGAGAGTTCTGCAAGTGTTGGCCATTTATCATCCCCTCCCCCAAAGTGTTTTTCTGGTCGGCGGGGATGTAATCCGCAGATCCCTTTCATGATGATTTGCCTTCCACAATAATGTAATCCGATAATTTCTCATATCGAATATATTTCGACATCTGGTTCTTCAATGTTGATCGTGGCCCATCGATGGAGAGGTTTCGGGTATCGACCATAGTGCGGACCGAACACATTCACCTAGTGCCGGCGTCGTCGTAGTCATTTCTTTCGTCGAAATTTCACCCAAGAGGCTAATGAGGGTGTCGCCCGCACCCTCGTCATTGCTCTGTCTGGAGTCCGTGTACTTGAATCAAAAAGGACGCCGTAGTACAATATCGGAGGGTGCTCATCTCCTTTCATCATTGTGGCGGCAACACGATCCCCGAAATTCGGGGTTGACGGTTAGAACCTTGTCACATTCACTTTTATCGGCAAATTCAAAAATGTAGAGGCCACCTCAGGGGTTTAATGTCGGTAGTTTGAGTTCCAAATGGTGGGGGAATTAATTGCGGATCTATTCGGGATGAATATTTAAATACAAATTTAATTTAACAATTATTCTAAGCGTGAATTAATCTATATTAATTCAAATAATAATTCAACAACAAATCATGCATATAAGCAGTTCGTGAAATCCTACGCATGCGGAATTACTACGAGTTTACGTGAGCGTACCTCTTGGAATAGGCAATGGACTCGTCGATGAAACACACCAAAAAAGCCTTCCCAAGTATTCCGCTAGTCCTTGCTTCGACAATCCGGTGGAAGGATGCTCGCGAACAATTAACAAAGGAAAAATAAAAAATTGTTGCACCACCTTTTGTGGATTTACTAATTTTTCGGCACATGGAATTGTACACTCACAATTGACGTTTTTGAAAATACACAATTTGTCGGCGTTTCAAAATATTTGATATTTTATAACGGATATTTCAAAAGAAAAACCAATTTTAAATGTTATCGGGGATGAACCATTCATCCCTATTTATAATAGAGAGGGGACGAAATTAGGGCTCAAAATAGGGTTAGGAAAGATCTTTTCTTGATCAAGAAATCTTGAATATATCCCATATATTCTTCTTTCCATGTGTATTTTCCACAAAAATCTCACACCCTTATTTAACCCATTTTTTCGAAATTAATAGGAGGCTTTTCAAGATTGGATATTTCTTGAATTTATGAGATATTCTTGTATTCCAAGAATACATATCTTTTCCATAAAATATTTTCAAGAAAATCAAGAAAATCCTTCTTCCTATTATTACTCTATATATTTGAAAATCACAATTAAAAGAAACCAAGTGGGAGATTTCTTGAATTTATGGGATAATCTTGTATTCCAAGAATACTTATCTCCTTTCCATAAAATCTTTTCAAGAAAATTCTTCTCCTTCTATTTCTTTTTAATAATTTGAAATTTTAAGGAAAATAAAGCAAACAATAATTTATTTTATTTTTAAACACTTTTTTTCGGTTATTGGACTTTATGTTTGGGCTACTTGAGGGGCCTTTAGGAGAATTAAGATTGGACCTTCCAATGGATCTTGAATTATCAATATTGAGCCACAATATTATTCAAGCCCATAAATATTAATTAATCTCACTACATAATTAATATTGCACTATCCATCTCAACCCATATTACGAGTTAATATGGCTCGGTTATTATTTCCGTGTTTAAGATTATCTAGCCCATTAATTAATTCAAGCCACTAAAATAGCTTTCCATTAATTAATATCTTTTATCCTTGGTAAAGGCGGTTCAACATTATTATCCATACAGGAAACTAGTTCCCTTGCAAGATTTGGTATGATAAATCTTATGAACCTCCCAAGAAAGCAAAATCGAACAAGCGTACTTGCACCACGATTCTCCGTATTAAATCTTAGCAATCGCGTGTGACCAATAATATTGCCCAAAGATATAAAGTATTGAATCTCATTGATTCTCTTCCCGTAATAAGTCAAAGCGATAATTACTAACCACAAAGCGATCCTATTTAAGGGCGAAGATTAAGAAATAAATAACCCTTTGAGGTCTAATTCTTCCTAGTTGATCTTTGAAGAATTTGTCCTCACCATGGAGGTCCTATTGATTCATCGTCATCATGCACTAGTGTAATCTCTTGGTCAAGACAAACCAATCTGAGGCCTTACACTTCAACCTTTCACGATGGATTGTTCATTTCTATCTAGGTCGTGAATGTTGTACTTTTGGTTTAAAAGGAACATTAATTTAATCTTATGTGATCTGGTATCACTAAATTAACTACAATGTAACACGTCTTATTTATTGAACAATTATGCGATAAATATATGTAACATTCGATGATATTTAAAAGCATCGATGAAAAACAATTTATTTGATAAATAAGTCAAGAAATTGCGTTTTGATTATACAAAGTAAAAGCATACTTTCAAATTATAATCCCAACAATCTCCCACTTATACTCAAAAGTCGCTTTTAAGTATACTACAACATGTCTCGTGTAGTTCTGTCGTCGTGACATCTAATATCTACTACGAACCTAATAATTTCTCCCACTTATACTCAAAGCAGTTAGCAGCGGTCTTGACACCCATTACTTTCATATGTCTCGAATGTATTCTCGAGGCGGACCCTTTGTGAATGGATCGATGGGTTGTCTTCGGACGTGATCTTTGCCACCTCTATATCTCATCTCTTAACGATTTTCGTATAAGATGATATTTCCTTTCAATGTGTTCTTTGGCCTTGTGGGCTCTTGGTTCCTTGAATTTGCATTTGCTCGGCATTGTCACGATGCTTGATGATTGTCTTTGAGCAAATTGAAACTATGTCCAAGTCCACTAGGAAGTTCTTGAGCAAACCGCTTCTTCATTTGCCCTCAAGTTGACTACATATTCGGCTTCCATGGTAGAATCTGCGATGCATTTACTATGACTTTCTCCATGTCATGGCTCCCCCCCATGCAAAACACACTCTGGGAGGTAGATTTTCTAGAATCTAAGTCGATTGGAAATCCGATTCCTTGTGGAGATGGGGATTAGGGGATTATCGGTGATAAATTAACATTCTATCTCGAGTTCTTTTGGATACTTGAATGTTTTTTAGCGCGATCGATGTTCCTTCCGGGTTACTTTGATATCTTGCCACCATGCAATGACAGCAGCGGATATCTGGTCTACGTCACGACATTGCATACATAAGGCTTCCAAGCGGTAGAAGCATATGGAATGCCTTTCATGTCATCTATCTCCTTTTGTGTCTTAGGGCACATTTTCTTGGATAGATGGATTCCATATGCGAAAAGTCTGAAGTCTTTCTTGGAATCTGCATCTTTGAATCGTTTCAAGCGGTGTCTATATATGAAGCTTGCAATAACTATCATCCTTTTCTTGCGATCTCGGTGATCTTGATCCCAAGGATGTCTTGCGACTTCCCTAAGTCCTTCATATCAAACTATTTTGAAAGCCATGCCCTTACGTTTGATAACACCTTTACATCGTTCGATAATTCGAGAATGTCGTCTACGCATAGTCTTAAGAATACCAATGCGGTTTTCGACACACTTTTGTACACACAACTTTCGAACTCATTTTGATCAAACCCGTAAGACTTTATAACATGATCAAAATATTGGTTCCAAGCTCTGGATGCTGTTTGGTCCGTAAATGGACTTCATGAGCTTACAAACTAGGTGTTCTTGGCCTTTTCAATGAAGCCTTGGGGTTGTTGCATATAGATTTCTTCATCAAGACTTTTAGTTAAGGAAAAGCTATCTTGACATCCATTTGCCAAATTTCAAAAGTCGAGATCTTGTGACAATCGATAAGAAATCGGATGGACTTGAGCATTCTTCTGGTGAAAAAGTTTCCTCATAGTCGATCCCTTCTAACGAAAGTATAACCTTTCGCCACAAGCCTTGCCTTGAAGGTTTCCACCTTCCGTTCGGTCCTCTATTTCTCTTGTACACCCACTTGCAACCAATGGGCTTGACCCCATTAAGTGATTCGACTAGCTCCCACACTTTGTTATGATCCATAGAACCCATTTTGGCTTTTCATTGTTGTTTGCGAGAACCCGGCATCCTTGTCTTGGATTGCCTCGTCATATGTCCATGGGTGCGATTCGTCTTGTCGGGAATCAAGTCGAGGACTCTCCTATCCCCATGAATCTCAAAGGGTTATCTCACAAACCTCCCACTACGACGAGGTTCGGTTGTGTAAGTGTGTCGTTTGGTATGTCATCTTTGCGATTGGCATTGAGGTTAGCCCCCTCATTTATCTCATTTTGTTGGGATTATCTTTGGAAAGTATGCTTTTTTACTTTGTATAATCAAAAGCTGAATTCGGAACTTATTCTTTGAAATAAATTATTTATCGCGATGCTTTAAATATTATTGAATGTTACATATATTTCTTGCATAAGCTGTTAAATAAATGCGTGTTACATTGTAGTTAATTTAGTGATACCGGATCACGAGAAGATTAAATTGCAGGTCCCTTGTAACTAAAAAATGCGCCATTCACGACCTAGATGAAATGAACAACCCATCGTGAAAGGTTGAAGTGTAAGACTCGAGATTGGCTTTGTCTTGACCAGAGATTGCACTAGTGCATGGTGATGCTGCTTGAATAGGACCTACAGGAGGACAAATTCTTGAAGCCGAACAAGGAAGAATTAGACCTCGGTGGTTCGTTATTTCTTAATCTTCGTTCCTTAAATAGGATCACGTGTGGTTGGTAACTATTGCTTTGACTTATCATGGGTAGAGAATCAGCGAGATTCAATACTTTTTATCTTGGGCAATATTATTGGTCACATGTGATTGCTAAGATTTATCGGAGAATCTTGTGCAAATCTGACTTGTTCGATTTGCCCCCCTTGGGAGGTTCATAAGCTTTATCATATCAAATCTTGCAAGTGGAATTAGTTTTAGGTATGGATAATAATGTTGAACCGTTTCTTGACCAAGGACAAAAGATATTAATTAAAGGAAAGCTATTTGATTGGCTTGAATTAATTAATGGGCTAGATAATCTTAAACACGGGAAATAATAGCAGGGAGTCATATTGGTGTAATATGGGTTAAGATGGATAGTCAATATTAATTATGTAGTGGGATTAATTAATATTTATGGGCTTGAATAATATTGTGGCTCAATATTGATAATTGAAGATCCGTTGGAAGGTCGATCTTAATTCTCTAAAAGGCCCTGAAAGTAGCCCAACATATAGTCCAATAAGCTGAAAAAAGGTGTTTAAAATAAAATAAATATTGTTTGCTTTTTTCCTCATTATTTTCGAAATTTATGGATAAAAGGGAGAAAAGATTTTCTTTGAATTTTGTTATGGAATGAAGATATGTATTCTTGGAATACAAGATTATCTCATTAAATTCAAGAAATCTCCGGCTTAGTTATTCATGAAGATAATTTCAAAATTTTTGAAATATAAAAGGGCAAGAAAGATTTTCTTGATTTTCTTGAAAAGATATTATGGAAGATATGTATTTCTTGAAATACAAGAATATCTCATAAATTCAAGAAGATCAAATCTTGGAATCTTGCCTATAATTTTTGAAAATATCCCATGACAAAAGTAGGTGGGATTTTGTGGAATATTATAATTATGGAAAAAAAGAATATAGGAGATATATTCAATATTTCTTGGAGATCGAAAAGATTTTCCCACATTATTTTCTACCCAAAATTTCGACCACCTATGCTCTATAAATAGGGGATGACTCTTTTCATTCCCAAATCAATTCCATGTCTTTGGAAAAATTAGTAAATCCACAAGGGTGGTGCAACATAATTTATTTTCCTTTTGTTAATTGTTCACAAGTGTCCTACCAGGGATAGTCGAACAAGGATTAAGGGAATACTTGGGAAGTTCTTTTGGTTAGTCTAATCGGCGGATCCTTTGTCATCCCAAGAGGTGCGTTCCGTAAACTCGTAGAATTCCACATCTCGTGGGATTTCGTGAATTAATTATATGCATGATATGTTGTTGGATTATTATTTGAATTAATATAGGATTAATTCATCTTTAGTAATAATTATAAAATTAAATTTGTATTTAAATATTCACCCAAAATAGATCTGTGTAACTTATTCCAAACAAGCGGTATCGAGCCACGGTTTAGACTCTGATTTTTAAATTGTAATTTAATTTATTTGACATTAAATTTGAAATTGGATAGTAAAATTGCTAGATCTTTTTTTGCGGTATCAATTGTCATGGAATTTAATGTGTTTATTTATGCATGCATATAAATTGTGGTTTTAATTGATTAGATTCGGATTCATTTTTGCCTCGTGAGAAAATCCACGAGTAGATTAGGATTTGTTTGATTTGATCAATGTAATAGACTAGTCTAGATCTAGGTTTATTTATTTTTGTAAATAAATTGTAACGGATCGAAAAGAAAACGAGCGAAGAATTAAAGGATAAAATCAGATTTAGGCGTGGCGGCGTCGTCATGTGAAAACCTGCCAAGGAGGTGCGCTTAGGATCTCTATGACCTGCGGGCACCTTAGGCCGAAGCGTGAAAGGGCCGTGAGATCGACCCTAAGCGTCCTGTGACACCGTCTGCCTTATTGTACTCTTGTGGCTGTTGGCCCGTATATGAAGATAATAGGGATCTTAGGGGTTCATGGTAGGAGCTGGCGGCTGGCAGCGTGGATGCGCGTAGAGTGCAGCGCCTGGATTCCTTGAGAACCGGACCATGCAGGTGTGCTTGAAACCTAGGCTAATCTCTTGAATTTTGTCGAAATTATGAATTTGGCTGGCGAAGTGGCCGGCCCGGATCTTGGCGTCGTCATTGACTTGCTTAGCGTGGTGTTTCGAGATGGAGTATTTTTTGAGACGATCAAGTGGTAGAAATTCAAGCGGTGTTTCTTGAAGATCAAGCGAAAAAAATCAAACCATGACAATTGGATAATTTGTGCCCAATATGTTTTTTTTCTGCTTTGCTTGATTTATCATTGTGTTATCTTATGCTTTATTTAATTTGTTTAAATGTGTTTGCATGATAGTTGCCCAATGAAAAATCTCACCATCAAAAAATTACTAAGTATGTTTAAATAATTAATTGACAATTTTATTAGGATAATAAAATTGAATTAATTTTTGACCTCCATGATTTATTTATTTGTGAATTCTTTTGGAGAAATTCCCCCTTTGGGCGGTCAAAAAGTTAGCTTTCACATGAATGAATTCCAAATGGATGATTGTGGATTATTACTAGTGGCGACGATGACCCTCCCCACGAGGCTCGTTCAAAGCGAAATAATAATCCTGTATTTAATCATTGTTATTACTTAGGTATAAAATTGATATGCATATACTTAAAAGTCCTGTCGATTTTATATTGGTCAAGTCAGAGCCAACTATTAATCTCGGATATTAAAGGTTTATGTAATTGTTCTTGTTTGTAACTTTGCTTGAATGTGTTTAAATAAAGACCCACCCCGTGGCTTATTTAAAAAGCTGTTTTTTGAGATGTTGGTGATGCATGTTCATATTTTTTTTGAGATTTTAATATGAAACATGTGATCGAATTTTGTGATATACTTGTGCTTATGCATCTAGTTATTTATTTCAGTTCAGCATGTCGTAACCTTTTAATCCACTGTTAATCTACTTAAAGTCAATACAATATGTATGAAAACTATATTGATTGGAAACGAAAATTATAATTGTCTAGCGCACAAAAAGCACAAGTGGATTCTTGACACACCAAAATCGGATGAGCGGTAGCGGAGTATGGGAAAAAATGCGGGACTCGTCGGATCACCTTGATGCGATAGATGTAAATCTATTTGAAAATGGTGGAGGCAAAATCAAAGGGATTACACCCTCAAAATAGATGGACCATCTGAACAAACTTGAGATTCTGAGTGCAGATTATAATCTGGAGACTTAGATGAATTTGGTATTTCACTTTCTGCCCAAAAGTTTACGAGCATTTTGGCATATTAAATTAGTTGACTTGTTGCAAGCTTTGGTAACAAGCGGAGATATTGATGGGGCACCAAATGTGAGCTTTAACGACAAGTGGTAAGTCTTCATTTTCTAGGCCAAGTGAAAGGCAAAAAAGAAAGAGGACCAAAAGCCAAAAGCAATAAAACTCAATTGTTGCGAAGCGATGGTAAGATGAGGAATGCTTGTGGTGTCGAGGAAAAATCAAAAAAGGAAGTGCTTAAAATTACGGTGAAAAAGGACAATGGAGGTTTTACTGTTCAACCCCAAAAGGGATGGAAAGAAAGGTAATTCTCGCGCACTAGTTGTTGAAACTTGTTTAGCGGCGGTATACTTCTCATTTCGTGGGTGGTTGATCTGAGATCCCACTAATCATGTTTGCTTCGCGGGTTCAAATTGTAGTTGGCAACTTAGTGGGGAGTGAGATCCTCATCACCTTATGGGCGATGTTACGAAAGTAGCAATTATTGCAATGCTACGTAGGTGGCGGATGTTGCAATTCAAACGATAATAGCGGTTATTGTAATACTATCGCCAAGTATCAGATATTGCAATGCTACATGAGTAGTGGTTAAGCGATTGGGAGAAGTGCACTGTCTTTTAAAGATGAATTTTTTTTTGAGATTATCTTTATGTTTTTTTTTTGGAAAGAATTTGATTTTCGGTTTCTAAAATTTGATTAAAGGACACTAAGTTTCTTCTAATAAGAATGACATCATTTCTTGAAATGATAAGTGTATCTAATATGGGACATTGGTCGAATAATCTCTATCAATTGCTTGTGTGCACCACTCACGAAATCATCTATAACACATCAACTATTTCGATAAAAGCGTTCATCGGGCGTGAGCAGAGACACTTCTATGGCATCTAAGATTGGGTCATATAAATCGAAAAGAGGATCGAGGTTGGTGAAAAGGCGGTTCCTTGGAGTTTCTCCAAGTTGAACCAATTCAACCTGCGAATCATGTTTGGAGGGTAAAATGACCAAGAGGGCATTTGGAGCGAGGGAATAGAGCCAAAGAAGTGTTAGAGATCGTTCACAGATGTATGTGGTCGATGTCAACAAAGCAAGAGGAGGTTATGAGTATTTTGTCACTTTTATTGATGATTACTCAAGAATGCGGTTATATTTTCCTTATGAAGCATAAATCTGAGACCTTTTGAGAAATTCAAAAGAATTTAAGGCTCAAGCGAGAGAATCATAGGGAAAAATGTATCAAGTCTCTACGATCGATCGTGGAGGCGAATACCTCAATGATGAGTTTTTAACTACTTATCGATGAAGGGATTGCATCGACTTCACTGCACTCGGAACCCCTCAACAAAAGCGGGGTTGCAGAGCGAAAAAGAGAACTCTTTTGGAAATGGTTAGATCTATGATGAGTTATGCGGATCTTCCCAAGTCGATTACGGGGTCATGCCTTGAAACGGCGAACTTACATTCGAACTTGGTGCCATCAAATCGGTTCCCAAAACTCCCAAAGAATTGTGGACGGGCATGAAGTATAGTATGAGACACATGAGAATTTGGGGGTGTCAGGCCTCGTGTTGGACAAGGAAGCCGAAAAAATTGGATCTCGATCGAAATTAAGGTTGTTTGTAGGATACCGAGGGAACAAAAGGGTGTATGTTCTATGGTCCCGAAGATCAAAAGGGGTAATAAGCACCCACTTTAGATTTTTGGAAGACTATATGAAAAAAAGAAGACCCGAAGTGAGATTACCTTAAATGAGCTAAGGGGTTAACCTCAATGCCAAATTTGCAAGATGACATACCCAAATGACACACTTACACCTGGCTGGAGCCTCGTCGTAGTGGGAGGGTTGTGAAATATTTCGAGAGATTCATGGGAATAGGAGAGTCCTCGGACTTGATTCGGGACAAAGCGAATCGAGACCCATGGACATATGGCGAGGCAATCAAGATAAGGATCTGGTTCTTGGCAAGCAAGCGATGAAAGCGAAATGGGTTCTATGTTTCATAACGAGTGTGGGAGCTAGTCGAACCACTTAATGGGGTCAAACCCATTGGTTGAAAGTGGGTGTATAAGAGAAAAAAGGGCCAGGGACGGGGAAGGTGGAAACCTTCAAAGCAAGACTCGTGGCGAAAAGGTTATACTTTCGAAAGAAGGATCGATTATGAAAAACTTTTTTAGCCGTAGCCATCTTAAGTCCATCCGAATTCTCTTATCGATTGTTTCTTAGCATCTCGACTTTGAAATTTGGCAAATGGATGTCAAGGCGGCTTTTCATGCGGAAGTCTTGATGAAGAGATCTATATGCAACAACCCCAAGGCTTCATTGAAAAAAGACCAAGAAACACCTGGTTTGTAAGCTCATGAAGTCCATTTACGGACTCAAGCGGGCATCGAGCTTGGAACCAATGTTTTGATCATGTTATAAAGTCTTATGGGTTTGATCAAAATGAGTTCGAAAGTTATTGTGTGTACAAAAAGCATGTCGGAGCTGCATTGGTATTCTTAGTACTATCGTAGGCGACATTACGATCGCCGGGGAGCGATGTGAAGGTGTTATCGGGCGTAAGGGCATAGCTTTCAAAAGCAGTTTGATATGAAGGACTTAGGGGAAGCGACACATCCTTGGGATCAAGATCACTTTCGAGATCGCATGAAAAGGATGATAGGCTTATCCAAGCTTCATACATAGACCTTTGTCTTGAAGCGATTGACATCAAGATTCGAAAAGGCCGTACCTTTCGGACATGGAATCCATCTATCGAAAAAATGTCCCTAAGGCATAAAAAGGAGATAGATGACATGAAAGGCATTCCTTATGCTTCGGTATCGGAAGCCTTATGTATGCAATCTTTGTGTGCGAGACCGGATATCTGCTTTCTTTGTTGGCATGGTGGCAAGATATCAAAAGTAACCGGGGAAAGAACATTGAATGGCGATTAAAAACATTACGAAGTATCGAAAAGAACTTCGGGATAGAATGTTCATTTATCGATCGAGATAGTCAATCCCATCGATTACACGGACTCGGATTTCCAAGCGGACATAGACTCTAGAAAATCTACCTCGGTTAGTGTGTTTTGCATGGGGAAGGGCCGTGACATGGAGAAGCGTTAGCGAAATACATCATGATTCTACCATGGAAACGAATATATAATAGCGCTGCGAGTCGTGAAAAAAGCGGTTTGGCTCAAGAACTTCTAGTGGACTTGGGCGTAGTTCGAATTTGCCCAGCACAATCATTGTTTATTGTGACAATGTGGGGGCGATTTGCAAATTCAAGGGAACCAAAAAGAGCCCACAAGGCCGACAAACACATTGAAAATACCATCTTATCGAGAAATCGTTATGAGAGGAGATATAGATGTGGCAAAGAATGGCGTCTAAAGACAACTGGCGAGATCCGTTCACAAAGTGCGCCTCTGAATACATCGAGAGACATTTGGAAGGAATGGGTGTCAAAGGCCGGTTTGCCAATCTGCTTTGAGTATAAGTGGGGAGAAATTATTAGGTTCGTGTAGGTGACATTTGATGTCACGAAGTAGAACTACACGAGACATGTTGTAGTATACTTAAAACCGGACTTTGAGTATAAGTGGGAGATTGTTGGGATTATACTAGAAAGTATGCTTTTACTTTGTATAATCAAAAGCTGAATTTCGGACTTATTATTTTGAAATAAATTGTTTATCAATTGATGCTTTAAATATTATCGAATGTTACATATATTTCTTTGCATAAGCTTTCAATAATTAAATGCGTGTTACATTGTAGTTAATTTAGTGATACGGATCACGAGAATATTAAATTACGGTCCTTGTAACTAAAAAGTATGCCATTCGACCTAGATGGAAATGAACAACCCATCGTGAAAGGTTGAAGTGTAAGACTTCAGATTGGCTTGTCTTGACCAAGAGATTGCACTAGTGCATGGTGATCTTTTGAATAGGACCTCTGAGGAGGACAAATTCTTGAGCGAACAAGGAAGAATTAGACCTCAGTGGTTCGTTATTACTTAATCTTCGTTCCTTAAATAGGATCACGTGTGGTTGGTAACTATTGCTTTGACTTATCATGGGTAGAGAATCAACGAGATTCAATACTTTTTATCTTGGGCAATATTATTGGTCACGTGTGATTGCTAAGATTTATCTACGGAGAATCGTGTGCAGAAATGCGGCTTTGTTCGATTTGCCCTTGGCTGGGAGGTTCATAAGCTTTATCATACCAAATCTTGCAAGTGGAATTAGTTTCGGTATGGATAATAATGTTGAAACGTTCCTTGACCAGGACAAAAGATATTAATTAAAGGAAAGCTATTTCAGTAGCTTGAATTAATTAATGGGCTAGATAATTTTAAACACGGGAAATAATAATCGGGAGCCATATTGACTATAATATGGGTTAAGATGGATAGTGAAATATTAATTATGTAGTGGGATTAATTAATATTTATGGGCTTGAATAATATTGTGGCTCAATATTGATAATTCAAGATCCGTTGGAAGGTCAATCTTAATTCTCCTAAAAGGCCCCTAAAGTAGCCCAACATATAGTCAATAAGCGAAAAAGGGTGTTTAAAATAAAATAAATATTGTTGCTTATTTTTCCTCATTATTTTCGAAATTTATGGATAAAAAGGGAGAAAGATTTTCTTTGAATTTTGTTATGGAATGAAGATATGTATTCTTGGAATACAAGATTATCTCATTAAATTCAAGAAATCTCCCACTTGGTTATTCATGAAGATAATTTTGAAATTTTTGAAATATAAAAGGCAAAAAGATTTTCTTGATTTTCTTGAAAAGATATTATGGAAGATATGTATTTCTTGAAATACAAGAATATCTTATAAATTCAAGAAGATCAAATCTTGGAATCTTGCCTATAATTTTTCGAAAATATCCCATAACAAAGAGTGGGTGGGATTTTGTGGAATATTATAATTATGGGAAAAAGAATATAAGAGATATATTCAAGATTTCTTGGAGATCAAGAAAAGATTTTCCCAAATTATTTTCTACCCAAAATTTCGACCACCTATACTCTATAAATAGGGGATGACTCTTTCATTTCCAAGTACAATTCCATGTGCTGGAAAAATTAGTAAATCCACAAAGGTGGTGCAACATAATTTATTTTTCTTTTGTTAATTGTTCACAAGTGTCCTACCAGGATAGTCGAACAAGGATTAAGGGAATACTTGGGAAGTTCTTTTGGTTAGTCTAATCGGCCGGATCACTACCATCCCAAGAGAATGCGTTCACGTAAACTCGTAGAATTCGTCGTAGGATTTCGTGAATTAATTATATGCATGATATGTTGTTGGATTATTATTTGAATTAATATAGGATTAATTCATGCTAGTAATAATTATAAGAATTAAATTTGTATTTGAATATTCTCCCCGAATAGATCTGTACAACTTATTCCCCAACACATTTAAGGTAATCTCACTTCTAGGTCTTCTTTTGTTCATATAGTCTTCTTCCAAAAATCTAAAGTGGGTGCTTTTTACCACCTTTTGATCTTCGGGACCATAGAACATACACCCTTTTGTTCCCTCGGGGTATCCTACAAACAACCTTAATTCGATCGAGGATCGATTTTCCGGCTTCCTTGTCCAACCGTGGGCGGACACCCCCAAATCTTCATGTGTCTCAAAGCTGGGCTTGCATGGGGTCCACAATTCTTTGGGAGTTTTGGGAACCGATTTGGATGGCACCAAGTTCGAGAATGTGAGGCTCTTTGTTTCCAAGGCATGACCCCGAAGCGACTTGGGAAGATCCGCATAACTCATCATAGATCTAACCATTTCAAAAGAGTTTTGTTTCTTAAGCTCTGCAACCTCGTTTTGTTGAGGGTTAAAGTGCGATTATTTGGGATGCAATCCCTTTGTCAGACAAGTAGTTCAAAAACTCATCGCTGAGGTACTCGCCTCCACGATCGGATCGTTGAGACTTGATACATTTTTTCTTATGATTCTCTGCTTGAGCCTTAAATTCTTTGAATTTCTCAAAGGTCTCGATTTATGCTTCATAAGGAAAATATAACCGTAGTACTTGAGTAGTCATCAATAAAAGTGACGAAATACTCATAACCTCCTCTTGCTTTGGTTGACATTGGACCCATAATGCGTCGTAAGCGATTTCTAACACTTCTTTGGCTCTATTCCTTGGCTCCGAATGCCCTCTTGGTCATTTTGCCCTCAAACATGATTCGCGAGGTTGGAATTGGTTCAACTTGGAGAAACTCCGATTGAGCCGTCTTTCACCAACCTTTGGATCCTCTTCGGATTAATATGTCCCAATCTTAGATGCCATAGAAAGTGTCTCGTTCACGTCGATGAATGTTTTTTCTTTTCTCGGAAGCTTGATTGATGTGTTATAGGATGCATTTAGTGAGTGGTGAACCACAGTTAATTGTATAGAGATTATTTCGACAACGTTCCATGATAGATAAATTTATCATAAGAGAAATGGTAACAACTTTATTAAAAGTAACCAAATATCCATCAAGGTAAAGTTTAGAAACTGAAATTAAATTCTTTCTAAAATTCGGACGTAAAGAACATCTCTTAAAATTAAAACTCGTCTTCAAAAGAGCGGTGCACTTCTCCCTTTGCTTCCATTTGCCACACTCGTAGCATTGCCCGATTGTGATGAGGATCTCACTTGCCACTAAGTTTAATGGGATCGGTTTGAACCCGTGAAGTAAACATGATTAGTGGATCCCTTATCAACTACCCACGAATGAGAAGTATCGCCCTAAAACAAGTTTCAACAATTAGTGCGTGAGAATTACCTTTCTTTCCGGCCCTTTTGGGGTTGGAGCAGAAAACCTCCATTGTCCTCTTTTCTTGGCTTAAGCACTTCCTCTTTGGATTCTCCTTGACACCACAATCATTCCTCGTCTTACCATTGCCCTTGGCGCGATTCAGTTTTATTGCTTATGGCTTTTGGTTCTCTTCTTCTTCTTGCCTACCCTTGGCCTAGAAAATGAAGGCGGACCACTTCTAAAATCAAAAGCTTGAGTTTGGTGCCCCATCAACATCTCTCCGAGACCAAAGCTTGCAACAAATCATTAAGCGAGGCCAAAATGCTTTCGAAAACTTTTGGGGGAGAGAGTGAAGTACCAAATTCATCCGAGTCTCAGATTATAATCTGCACTTTTCGAGAACCTCAAGTTTGTTGGATGGGCCATTAATTTTGAGGGCGTAATCCCTTACGGGTTTCCCTCCACCATTTTGACGACATCTCTCTTAAAGGTGATCGGACGAGTCTCACATTTTTGACTCGTCGGTTGGCTCATCGATTTTTGGTGTGTCAAGAATCACTTGTGCTTTTGTGCGATTATGACAATTATAATTTTCCGTTTTCAATCAATATAGTTTCCATACTTATTATATTGACTTTAAGTATAATAGCGATTGGATAAAAAAAGTAGCGACATCTTTGAAATGAAATAAATAATAATATGCATAAGCATAAATATATCATAAGGTTCAATCACATGTTTCATATTAAAATCTCAAAAAAAATATGAACATGCATCAGCCAACATCTCAAAACAGTTTAAATAAGCCACGTGGGGTGGGTCATTATTTAAACACATTCAAGCAGGTTATAAACAAAACGATTTACAAACCTTTAATATCAGTTAATAGTTGGCTCCCACTTGACCAATATAAAATTGGCGGGGACTTGAGGGAAGTATATGCATATCAATTTTATACCTAAAGTAATAACCACGATTAAATCTGAAATTATTATTTCGCTTTGAGCAGGCCTGTGTGGGGAGGATCATAAATAGCCACTAGTAATAATCACAATCAACCATGGAATTTATTCATGTGAAAGCTATCTTTTGACCGAACCGTGGGGGGAATTTCTCCAAAAGAATTCACAAATAAATAAATCATGGAGGTCAAAATTAATTCAATTTTATTATCCGGAATAAAATGGTTAATTAATTATTTAAACATACTTAGTAATTTTTTGATGGTGAGATTTTTCATTGGGCAATTCTCATGCAAACACATTTAAATAAACTAAATAAAGCACAAGAAATCACAATAATAAATCAAAGCAAAGCGGAAAAATAAACATATTGGGCACAAATTATCCAATTGTCATGGTTTGATTTTTCTTGGCTTGATTTTGAAGAAACGCCGTCTTGAATTTCTCCCACTCGATCGTCTCGAAAAGAACTCCATCTCGAAGCGCTACACCAAGTAGCTCACAGTCGGGATGCACACCGCGATCCCGCCCTGGCCGAAGCGACGCGTCGTCGCGTCTTGTAGCGCAGCGCGCATCGCCCGTGGTGCTCAGTGACCTCGGCAAGCCGCCCTCGTCGGCCTCGTAGCCTCGGCGAGGTTCGGCGAAACAGCAGCGTACGTGCCCATCTGTGTGTGCGCTTCGCCCGGCCGCGCCCCAGCGGAACTTCGGCGGCCCCAGCGTCCCGTCCGCGCCCGTCGTCGTCTTTCGCCGCCGTCCGTCCGCCAAGCGCGCGGTGCATGACACCTATCTTGTGATGACCCCTGAAGCTTCGCTTCGCTTAGCCCCCCGCGTCGCGTGCACTGCATGCGTTCGCGTCGAGCGCATGCCTCCGCCCAGTTATGGATCTATCCTTTAATTTTTCATCTCCGCCTCCGTTTCCGATCCGGTTACAATTTATTTACAAAAAATAAAGAAACCTAGATCTAGACTAGTCTATTACATTTGATCAAATCAAACAAATCCTAATCTACTCGTGGATTTTCTCATGAGGCAAAACGAATCGAATTAAAAATCACAATTTATATGCATGCATAAATAAATTCCATGACAATTGTGTTGGGATTATACTAGAAAGTATGCTTTTTACTTTTGTTTAATCAAAACTGAATTTCGAACTTATTTACTAAAATAAATTGTTTATCACTAATGCTTTAAATATTATTGAATGTTACATATATTTACTGCATAACTGTTCAATAATTCGTACGTGTTACATTGTAGTTAATTTATGTCGCGGGTCATTTTATTTGGGAAATATGATGTGGCTAATTTGATAACAACTCACAAATAAAATATGCACGTGTAAAATATACTGTAATAAGAAGAATTTGTTGACCCAGTTCGTCAAGAAATGACTACTCTGGGGGCGTTCAAGCCGGGGATGTAGTATTGCGAGTTTTACGTACAATATATGATACATCTCATGAAGATGAATGTTATGGTTGAAGATGATTTGAGAATTTGGTATATGAGTCTTTAGGGCTTTTTGTGTGCATGGATGAACTCTCAAATTTTTTGTGAACCTTACCCTCCCAGGAAATTTCGAACCTCTATCTTGTTGTTTTTCTTCTATTTATAGTACTTGACAAGCATGAGTTGGTTTTGCAAGCATGAAATTTGGATACCGGGCCATGCAAGAATTCATGTAATCTTTGCCGCCTTTCCAACCGTCTTCTAGATTGATCTTTGCGTTTGCTTGTCTTATATGGCACTCTTTTGATCATCAAATCAATCTTTTGCTCGGTTGTTCGCTTTGTTTTCCCCATTAAACCATATCAATTTTATGTCGGAATATCATCGAGCATCTTGACCTTTAGGATGTCGAGCATTGAGCATGTTACGAGTTCTTGAGGATGTCGAGCCCTCGGGATGTCTAAGCACCGAGCATCTTGACTCTCCGAGTCGTTTGAGCCTTTCGAGGATTTCGGGATGCGAGCACCAAGCATCTTGACCCGCCGGGATGTGCGAGTCTTGAGGATATCCGAGTGTCGAGCATCTTGACCCCGGGATATCGAGCACTTTCGGGTTTGCGAGTCCTCAGACTTGTCGAATCCTCGTTTGTCAGGAGCCCTCGAGTTTTTTACGAGTCCTTAGATCACTTGATTTCGGCTTATTTAATTCCTTCTTCCACGATCGTCGGTTTGGTGACTTTGTCATGTTCTTTTTCGAGGATCTTTTGCTCGATCGGTCGGTTGAACAACCTTAGTTGGTAAATGGCAAAGGTGAGAACAAAACTTACTTTATAGCGAATATGTTCGCTTTGGTTGATAAGTGGCGAGCTGGTCGAACAGACTTGTTTGGTCGATGGAATGGCGAGCACACTTGTCCATCGAGCTTGATTATTTTAATAAATATTACCGTGTCTCTCTTACGTGTTGATTAATCTTGAATAATTATATCGAACACAACAATACCAAGTAGGGTGCGCTTTGTATTCAACATGTATTTTATTTTTATAATTTGATTGGGCCATAGTTGGCGTCGTTTAAGTATTACATGCGGAATTTTCAAAATTGAACTTCGGTATCTATAAATACCTCATTTTGCCGCCTCAATTTCTTTTCTTTCTTTTCCTCTTCTCTCGTCTCTGCCTTCCAATTTTTTTGCGTCCGAAAAATTCGGCGAGGGCTTCATCATTTCGGCGAAGGATTTTACTCGGGTAACTTATTGCATTCTCTCTCATTGCGATTATGGCTTCTTGTTCAAACTCTTGTTTTCAATAGAATGGGACCACCATAGTTTCTATTCCCCTCTATCGGTAGAATCCCGATGGCGGCGCTAGCGTGTCGGAGGCGGATGTCTCGGGTTCGAGGTTTTCGTTGGCAAGTTTCTTAGTTTGCGTTCTTTCCTCAATTCGATGAAGCCCTAAGCGAATTGGATAGGGACTTAGCCGTGGCGATTTTTTGGATGATTCGGATGAGGATTCTTTGCCAACCTCAAATTAGGTCTAGAGTTTGTAGATAGTGTTGATGTGAATAGGGATGATGATAGCGTGAGGGGGAAATTTTGTTGGTTGTGAATGTAATGAGATCGAACATAGGGATAGGCGAGCAAAATCTTGAAATTGATATCCTGTTGGTGTTCCTCATAGCCTAACATATACTTGAGTATAATGCTCGTTATAATTTTGATTAGCCTGAATAGACCTCATAGAGTTAGGGTTGAGAATGAGTACCCAATGAGCAAGATTGCGAGCATAATTAATAGATATGCTTTCATTTTGTATGTAGAAATTACGAAACCCCCAAAGATATCTTTTTTCGAGCCTTAGGGTCACGATGGCGGCAGACCCGGCCCGCGAGGGTTGTGTTCTTTGTGAATTTGGACTCAATAAACCGACCCGATTTCCCTCCATCCGGCTATCACCCGTTTGCTCGTGGAATGGAATATCACCATCACGCAGACTTAAACCGAATGGGTAGCACATGGTTATGAAGCTTTTACGATTTTGTTAGGCAAAAATGAAGCCGGTATTATCCTCGGCGGTGAACTTGCTCGTCTAGTGCATTTGACCCGTCAGAAAGGGAACATGGATGGTTATTTATGCAAGCAAAAGGCGAGTGCAAAATCATTGAGGATGTGCCGAACAAAATCGATGATTGGAAGGAGAAATTATGGTTCGTTGGGGCGATTGGAAGAGCCAAACTTCGAGGCGAACGGATGCTTCGCTTGGACATCCCCACTAATTTTTGGGGTTTATCGCGATAAATATTTTTTGTGTCTTTTTGTTCTTGAGTTTGAACCGATTTTAACTTACTCTTTATTTTGGGGAATTCGGTGCGGCGGACAAAAGACCAACGACGGCTATTTTAGCAGCGTTTGGCAAATTGATCTCGAGTCTCGCTCGGAACGATCTGTGAAGACCCTGAATACCGCCGAACAGAGGAAGAAATGAGGCTTGTATGTGCCCCCTCACCATCTTGTCTTCTTAATCCATTGGTAAGGATTGCCTCTTACATTTACATAAACTTTGTACTTTTTGCTCGATGTTTCCCTTTCTTGCATAATGAATTGTTTTGCTTATAGCTTTCCCTGATGTTACTGTTGACGTGAGTACGTCCGAACATACCGAGATGGCTCGAAGAAAAAGACCTCAAGAGCTTGCTAGAATTAGTGGCGGGAAGCTTCAATGAGCAAATCGAGGGAAGCGGCGGGAATTGAATCTGGAGGCGAGACAAAGCGTCTGCGTCAGACCTGGGGAATCGAGACGACCGAAAAGGACTACTTGTTGGGATTGTACTGAAAAGTATGCTTTTTACTTTGTATAATCGAAACTGAATTTTCAAACATATTTATTGAAATAAATTGTTTATCGCGATGCTTTAAATATGATTGAATGTTATATATATTTCTTTGCATAATTGTTCAATAATTAGGTACATGTTACATCTTTGTAGTTAATTTAGTGATGCGGATCACGAAGATTAAATTAACAGTCCCTTGTAACTAAAAGTACGCCATTCACGACCTAGATGGAAATGAACAACCATCGCGAAAGGTTGAGGTGTAAGGCTCAGATTGATTTGTCTTGACCAAGAGATTACACTAGTGCATGGTGATCTTGTGAATAGGACCTCGTGAGGATAAATTCTTCAGAACTGAACAAGGAAGAATTAGACCTCAGTGGTTCGTTGTTTCTTAACCTTCGTCCCTTAAATAGGATCACGTGGGATCGGTAACTATTGCTTTGACTTATCATGGGTAGAGAATCAGAGAGAGATTCAATACTTTTTATCTTGGGCAATATTATTGGTCACATGTTATTGCTAAGATTTAATACGAAGAATCGTGAGCAAGTACGCTTGCTTGATTTGCCCCCTTGGGAGGTTCATAAGTTTTATCATACCAAATCTTGCAAGTGGAATTAGTTTCCGATATGGATAATAATGTTGAACCGTTCCTTGACCAAGGACAAAAGATATTAATTAACGGAAAGCTATTTCAGTGGCTTGAATTAATTAATGGGCTAGATAATCTTAAACACGGGAAATAATGACCGGGAGCCATATTGGTGTAATATGGGTTAAAATGGATGGTCTGATATTAATTATGTAGTGGGATTAATTAATATTTATGGGCTTGAATTATGGCTCAATATTAGATATTCAAGATCCATTAGAAGGTCAATCTTAATTCTCTAAAGGCCCCGAGTAGCCCAACATATAGTCGATAAGCGAAAAGGTGATTAAAATAAAATAAATATTGTTGCTTATATTTCCTCTAAATTTTCAAAAATTATGGATAAAAAAGAGGAGAAAAGATTTTCTTTGAATTTTGTTATGGAATGAAGATATGTATTCTTGGAATACAAGATTATCTCATTAAATTCAAGAAATCTCCCACTTGGTTATACATAGTGATATTTTGAAATATTTTGAAAATAGAGGGCAAGAAAGATTTTCTTGATTTTCTTGAAAAGATATTATGGAAGATATGTATTTCTTGAAATACAAGAATATCTCATAAATTCAAGAAGATCCAAATCTTGGATTCTTGCATCATCAAATTTTCGAAAATAATGCCATAAAATAGAGGAGGTGGAATTTTGTGGAATATTTTAATTATGGGAAAAAGAATATATGGGATATATTCAAGATTTCTTGGAGACCAAGAAAAGTTTTTTCCCACATTGAAAAATCACTAAATTTTCGACCACCCTCCCTCTTATAAATAGGGGATGATTAGTTCATTCCCAAGTACAATTCCATGTGCTGGAAATATTAGCAAATCTACATAAGTGGTGCAACAAAGTTTTTTTTTTCCTTTTGTTAATTGTTCATAGTATCCTTCCACGGATTGTCGAGCAAGGGCTAAGGAATACTTGGGAAGTCCTTTTGGTTAGTCCATCCGACCAAAGCCCTTGCTATCGAGAGAATGCGTTCCGTAAACCCGTAGATTCGCGTCGTAGGTTTTCGTGGCTTTTTTTATATGCATGATATGATGTTGCAATTATTATTTGAATTAATATATGATTAATTCATGCTAGTAATAATTAATGAATTAAATTTGTATTTAAATATTCACCCCGAATAGATCTATGTAACTCATTCCCCAACAATTGGTATCAGAGCCACTGTTTCGGGCTCTGAATTTTTTAAATTGTAATTTAATTAAGTGGACATTAAATTTGAAATTGGATAGTAGAAGCTATTAGATATGTTTTGCGGTATCCAATTGTCATGGATTTTTAATATTTTATTTTGCATGCATATAAAGCGTGGTTTTTTTTAATTCGATTAGATTGGGATTATTTTTTGCCTCGTGAGAAAATCCACGAGTGGTAGGATTTGTTTAATTTGATCAATGTAATAGACTAGTCTAGATCTAGGTTTATTTATTTTTGTAAATAAATTGTAACGGATCGAAAGCGAAAGGCGGAGAAATTAAAGGATGAAATCGAGAAGGCAGGCGTAAGCGTTGAAATGTGGCTTGGCAGCAAGGGCGAGGCAAAAGGCGGCTTGGTGAATGAGATGGCAGCCAGGCGGGCAGCGCTCACCCCCAGCGTCAGGCGGATACATGGTATGAGAAGGCATACGTGACTTGGCCCAGGGCCTTGAGTAGTCGCGGCTGTCCAAGTGGCGGCGGATCTTGGCGTGCATCCATTGCTTGGAAATGGCGTGGCGGTTCGAGCGAAGTATTTTTTTCGAGACGAGCAGTGGGAGAAATTCGATCGTGTTTCTTCAAGATCAAGCCAAGAAAAATCAAACCATGACAATTGGATAATTTGTGCCCAATATGTTTATTTTTTACATTTTGCTTGATTTATTTGTCTTTATCTTATGCTTTATTTAATTTGTTTAAATGTGTTTGCATGAGGGTTGCCAAATTGAAAAATCTCAACTTCAAAATTACTAAGTATGTTTTAAATAATTAATTGACAATTTTATTAGGATAATAAAATTGAATTAATTTTGACCTCCATGATTTATTTATTTGTGAATTCTTTTGGAGAAATTCCCCAAGCGGAACGGTCAAAAGATAGGTTTCACATGAATGAATTCCAAAGCGGATGATTGTGGGTTATTACTAGTGGCGGCGATGACCCTCCCAGCCAGGCTCGATCAAAGCGAAATAGTAATCTGTATTTAATCATGGTTATTACTTAGGTATAAAATTGATATGCATATACTTCTCTGGAGTCCTGTCAATTTTATATTGGTCAAGTGAAGACCAACTATTAATCTGGATATTAGGGGTTTGTAATTGTTCTTGTTTGTAACCCGCTTGAATGTGTTTAAATAATGACCCACCCAACGTGGCTTATTTAAACTGTTTTTGAGATGTTGGGCGATGCATGTTCATATTTTTTTTGGGATTTTAATATGATGCATGTGATCAAACCTTGTGATATATATTTGTGCTTATGCATATTATTGTTTATTTCGAGTTCATCATGTCAGCAACCTTCTAATCCATTATCGAATATACCTAAAGACCTTTTGCTTTTTGGTGAAAACTATTTTGGTTGGAAACACAAAATAAAATTTGTCCTAACCGCATCATCTTAGAATGGGTACTTGATTCACCAAAACCCGAAAAAACCAACTAAGGATCTTGGGAATATGGGATGAGATGATTTATGGTGAATGGGGCGGTGAAAACGGTTTGATGAAGGAAACAACCAGCACATATATCGGATCGTTGCGCCTTCATCAAGAATATGAGTCATTGCAGACATCTTAAAGAATCTTGAAGCGATGTTCGGACATCGAGACCCATATAAGCGATCAAAGTGTGAAGCGAAATTGCTCGATTAAAATTGGAAAAAGGACGGCGACAAAGCCAAAGACGTCTTTAGGGTTATGGTGCTATTTGAGGAACTTGAGATCCTCGGGGAAAAATATTGACTTCAATACTAAGGTTGATTTCATTCTCCAATCCTTACCAAAGAGCTATAATCACCGCTATCTTGAGTATCTAATGGAAGATCAAGATTTTAAAGTGTAGGATCTTATAAATGCTTTGACTTTGGTTGAAAAAGGAAGTGGAAGCGAGGAAAAGAACTTGGGGAAGCGGAAATCTTCTCTTCATCCTAGATCAAGTGGTGATAAGGATGATGAAAAAGAAGAAGGTTAAACCAAGAAGACTCAACATCAAATAGAAGCATGGGATCAAGTATGAGGGAAACTTTGGAAAGCGGGAGAGTAGGATAATCGAGGTCGACTGTTCAGATCCCAAAAGGAAAGGAAAGAAAGGTAATACTCACGCACTAGTTGTTTGAAACTTGTTTAGCGGCGTATGCCTCCCATTTTGTGGGTGGTGGATCTGAGATCCACTAATCATGTTTGTTTCACATTCTGGGGGGTTCAAGCGGACGGCAACTTAGTGGGAGTGAGGTCCTCATCACCTTGGGGCGATCTTCTGAGTGGCGGTGAAGCGATGGGAGAAGTGCTTTGTCTTTTGAAAACGGTGTTTTAATTTTGAGATATTCTTTACGTTCAGATTTTAGAAAGAATTTGTTTTCGGTTTCTAAACTTTTATGATGGATATTTGGTTACTTTTTAATAAAGTTGTTACCATTTTTCTTTTGATAAATTTATCGTCATGGAGCGTTGTTGAATGATCTCTATCAATTAAGCGTGCACACTTTACTCACGAAATGTATCTATAACACATCATTTGTTTCGAGAAGAAAAGCGTTCATCGGGCGTGAGCGAGACACTTCTTTAGCATCTCTATAAATTGGGTCATATAAATCAAAAGAGGATCAAAGGTTGGTAAGAGAGCGGTTCACTAGGGCTTCTCCAAGTTGAACCCGATTCAATCTGCGAATCATGTTTGGAGGGTGATATGACCAAGATGGCATTTGGAGCCGGGGAATGGGGCTAAAAAGTGTTAGAGATGGTTCACATAGATATATGTAGTTCAATGTTAACCAAAGCATGAGGAGGTTATGAGTAATTTTATTGATGATTACTCAAAGGTACATTTTCCTTATGAAGCGTGAATCTGAGACCTTTGAGAAATTCTAAAGAATTTAAGGCTCAGCGAGAGAATCATGTGGAAAAAGCGTATCAAGTCTCTACGATGTCGATCGTGGGGCGAATACCTCGGCGATGAGTTTTTGAACTACTTATCGATGAAAGGATTGTATCGACTCACCGCACCGAGAACCCTCAACAAAATGGAGATTGTAGCGAAGCAAGCATAATTCTTTTGGAAATGGTTAGATCAATGATGAGTTATCACGGATCTTAGAAAGTGGATTGAAAGGGGTCATGCCTTGGAAAGCAGTGACTTACATTACGAACTTGGTGCTATCAAATCGGTTCCCAGAACCCCAAAGAATTGCGGACGAGCGCCAAGTCTAGTATGAGACACATGAGAACTTTGGGGTCTCCGGCCTCTGGCGTTGGACAAGAAAATCGGTAAATTGGATCCTCGTCGAGAATTAAAAAAACATCTTGTAGGATACCCAGAGGAAAAAAAGGGTGAATGTTCTATAGTTAGAAGATCAAAAGGTGGACATCTGCACCCACTTTAGATTTTGGAAGAAAACTATATGAACCAAAGAAAACCCAGAAGTGAGATTACCTTAAATGAGCTTATAGGGAAAACCTCGGTTACCGATTGTACTAGATGATATACCAAAGCGATATGTTTTTCTGGCAAGACCTCGTTATAGTGGGAGGGTTGTTAGGCACTTCGAGAGATTCATGGGAATAGGAGAGTCCTCGGACTTGATTCGGGAATCGAGACCCATGGACATATGATGAGGCACTCCAAGATTAGGATCGGTTTCTTGCAGAAGCAACAATGAAAGCGAAATGGGTTCTATGTTTCATAATAGAGTGTGGGAGCTAGTCGAACCACTTAATGGGTCAAACCCATTAGATGCAAGTGGGTATATAAGAAAAAAGAGGATCGGATGGGAAGGTTGAAACCTTTTAAAGCAAGACTAATGGCGAAAGGTTATACTTAGAAAGAAAGGGATCGATTATGAGGAAACTTTTTTGCCCGTAGCCATGCTTAAGTCCATCCGTATTCTCTTATCGATTGCTGCGCATTTCGACGTTGAAATCTGGCAAATGGATGTCGAGACCGGTTTTCCTTAACGGAAGTCTTGATGAAGAGATCTATATGCAACAACCCCAAGGTTTCATTGAAACAGGCCAAGAACATCTTGTTTGTAAGCTCAAGAAGTCCATTTACGGACTCAAACAGGCATCCAGATCTTGGAACCAAAGTTTTGATCATGTAATAAAGTCTTATGGGTTTGATCAAAACAAGTTTGAAAGT
Organism: Stenogyne calaminthoides; assembly: GCA_037126765.1. Taxonomy (NCBI): domain Eukaryota; kingdom Viridiplantae; phylum Streptophyta; class Magnoliopsida; order Lamiales; family Lamiaceae; genus Stenogyne; species Stenogyne calaminthoides. Next base: position 1,283,733 of record JBBCBC010000003.1, on the reverse strand, counting down.
TGTGTGTATAAAAAGCGTTTGAAGCTGCATTGGTATTCTTAGTCTTATCGTAGATGACATTGTGATCATCGGGAACGATGTGAAGGTGTGATCAGACGTAAGGGCATGGTTTCAAAACAATTTGATATGAAAGACTTAGGGAAAGCCGGACATATCCTTGGGATCAAGATTACTCGAGATCGCCTGAATAGGATGATAGGGTTATCGCAAGTTTCATACATAGACCTTTGGTTTTGAAACAATTGACCATGCAAGATTCAAAAAGGATTTCGTACCTTTCGGACTTGGAATCCATCTATCAAGAAAATGTTCCCTAAGGCGAAAAGGAGATAGATGACATGAAAGGTATTCCTTGTAGCCGGTATCGGAAACCTTATGTATGCATTGTTGTACGAAAATGGATATGCTTTGCCGTAGGCATGGTAGTAAGATATCAAAGTAACCCGTGGAAAGCGCATTGAATGACGATTAAAAACATTAAAAGTGTGCGAAAAGAACTTCGGGATAGAATGTTGATTTATCGATCGGATACTCAATCCCCGTCGGCTACGGACTCGGATTTCCAATCGGATATAGATTCGAAAATTATACGCCTCGGTTAGTGTGTTTCCATTTGGGAATTGTAGCCATCAAATGGGCGAGTGTGAAGCAATGCATCCTTGACTCAACCATGGGACTCGGGTAAGTAGGCGCTTGTGAAGCGGTGAAAAAAACCGATTGGGCTCTAGATCTTCTTAGTGGACTTGGATGGTGTTACGAATTTGACTAGCAATATCTGCTGAGGCGGTTTCAAATTCAAGAGAACCAAGAGTCCCGAAGTCAAACAAACACATTAAAGGAAAGACATCTTATCGAGAAATCGTTAAGAGAGGAGATATAGATGTGGCAAAGATAGCGTCGAGGGGCGACTGGCGAGATCCATTCACAAAGCGTGCGCCTCTAAATACATTCGAGAGACATGTGAGTGGAATGGGTGTCAAGACCGTTGCCCAATCTGCTTTGAGTATAAGTGGGAGAAATTATTAGGTTCGTGTAGGTGACATTAGATGTCACGGACTACTCGAGGCGTGTTGTAGTATACTTAAAAGACTTTGAGTATAAGTGGGAGATTGTTGGGATTATACTGAAAAGTATGCTTTTTACTTTGTATAATCGAAATTGAATTTTCAGACTTATTTACTGAAATAAATTGTTTATCACTGATGCGTTAAATATAATTGAATTTTATATATATTTCTTGCATAAGCTGTTCAATAATTAAATGCGTGTTACCTTTGTAGTTAATTTAGTGATACCGGATCACGAAGATTAAATTGCGGTCCTTGTAACTAAAAGTCGCCATTCGACCTAGATGGAAATGAACAACCATCGCGAAAGGTTGAGGTGTAAGGCTCAGATTGGTTTGTCTTGACCAAGAGATTACACTAGTGCATGGTGATCTTGTTGAATAGGACCTACGAGGATAAATTCTTGTAATGAACAGGGAAGAATTAGACCTCAGTGGTTCCTTGTTTCTTAACCTTCGTCCCTTAAATAGGATCACGTGGGATCGGTAACTATTGCTTTGACTTATCATGGGTAGAGAATCAGAGAGAGATTCAATACTTTTTATCTTGGGCAATATTATTGGTCACATGTGATTGCTAAATTTATCTGAAGAATCGTGTGCAAATGCGCTTGCTTGATTTGCCCCCTTAGGAGGTTCATAAGTTTTATCATACCAAATCTTGCAAGTGGAATTAGTTTCGGTATGGATAATAATGTTGAATCGTTCTTGACCAAGGAGAAAAGATATTAATTAACGGAAAGCTATTTGGTGGCTTGAATTAATTAATGGGCTAGATAATCTTAAACACGGGAAATAATACCGGGAGCCATATTGAACTGTAATATGGGTTAAGATGGATGGTGTAATATTAATTATGAGTGGGATTAATTAATATTTATGAGCTTGAATTATATTGTGGCTCAATATTAGATATTCAAGATCCATTAGAAGGTTCAATCTTAATTCTCCTAAAGGCCCCCTGAGTAGGGTTAGGGTTTAGGGTTTAGGGAGAATTTTGTTATGGAATGAAGATATGTATTCTTGGAATACAAGATTATCTCATTAAATTCAAGAAATCTCCCACTTGGTTATACATAGTGATATTTTGAAATATTGTGAAAATAGAGGCGAAAGATTTTCTTGATTTTCTTGAAAAGATATTATGGAAGATATGTATTTCTTGAAATACAAGAATATCTCATAAATTCAAGAAGATCCAAATCTTGGATTCTTGCATCATCAAATTTTCGAAAATAATGCCTCAAAATAGAGGAGGTGGAATTTTGTGGAATATTTTAATTATGGGAAAAAGAATATATGGGATATATTCAAGATTTCTTGGTGACCAAGAAAAGTCTTTTCCCACATTGAAAAATCACTAAATTTTCGACCACCCTCCCTCTTATAAATAGAGGATGATTAGTTCATTCCCAAGTACAATTCCATGTGCTTTGGAAATATTAGCAAATCCATAAGTGGTGCAACAAAGTTTATTTTTTTCCTTTTGTTAATTGTTTTAGTATCCTTCCACGGATTATCGAGCAAGAGGGCTAAGGGAATACTTGGGAAGTCCTTTTGGTTAGTCCGTCCGACCAAAGCAACTGCTATCCCGAGAATGCGTTCACGTAAACCCGTAGATTCGCATCGTGGGTTTTCGTGGCTTTTTATATGCATGATATGTTGTTGCAATTATTATTTGAATTAATATAGGATTAATTCATGCTAGTAATAATTAATGAATTAAATTTGTATTTAAATATTCACCCCGAATAGATCTGTGTAACTCATTCCCCAACACTACTCGTTTTGTAAAAATTGACGAGCGAACTCCGTCGCCAAAAAGACCAAGGACGGAAGCCGGCGAATAGGGGCCAAGCGAACAAGCTCAGACGATCACGCCAAGCGAATAGGCTCAGACGAGCATTGATGTTGTTAGGGTAACCCAGACCCCTACTACCGAAGCGATCAGAATGGCCGCCTCCGTGGTCGGTCCGGTCGCGCAGATAGTTTAAATGGAGGTTGGCATATCTTCTCCACCTCCTGCTGGACCCCGATCTTGGACCCCTTTGAACCCTGAGCTCCGGTCCCCTGAAGATAAATCATTTTTGGGATGGGATCCGGCTCGGGTGAATAGGTACATTTTGTTCGCTTTATTTCCTTTTGCATTAATTTTATTCGCTTTGTCATGTTTATTTGCTCGGGTGTATGTGTAGGTTAAGCGGGTTGGCGCCCTTGATTGATTTGAAAAACTACTCTTGCTCTGTAAGTGTTATAAGGTTCTGGCATTTCGAGCATGTTCAAAAGGCGTGCCAGACCTCCATTCGAGCATGGACTACTGAGCTGGAAGAGGCTACTACGGGTCCCACACCTTTGGAAAACATGCGACTTGGCCTGGTACTCCAGGGCTAATCTATGGTCGTCCTTGAGAAAGTGTATGCTGAGTGCGCCAACCTTCACGCCAACTACTTGGCTCTACCTTTCGAAGTTTTGAAAAAAGCTTAACGTTGAGCAAGACTCAGGATGAAGCGAGGTTGGCTCAGGGGCCGATTTCCTCGAAAGACAAAGAGATGCTCATAAGGCTCAGGAGGATGTTCGCCAGGCTCAAGAGAATGCTCGCCAGGCTCAGGAAGTTGCTCGCCAGGCAAGGGAGGAGCTAAATCATTCTCAGGAGGAGGTGGTCAGCATACGGAGAGCTCAGGGTGAGATGAATGTCGAGCTTCGTAGACTCCGAACTGACGTCGAGGCCATGGAAAGTGAGAAGAATGTGCTTTCGGCCAACAACTCATCATTGCTGAAGAGACCAACACTCGTTTGGGTCTCTAAATTCAAATTGCACAATGAAGAATATGTTGATTCCATGTCGAACTTCTCTACATATGTGCCTTTCCGATGTCATCGATACCATTAGCCACCACGCTCTCTGGCGAACAAATTGCCCCGCTCATATCCGGCTTCGGTGATCACGATCGACAACCCCGGATCGCAACCTTCCGATTCGACTTGAGCGATCGTGTGATTTCTCCACTCTTCTGAAGGGATTGAGGTTGATGATCTATCTGGATGAGGAAGGCGGCTCGGATGTGAATATTGTTGATGTTCTTATCAAACTCTCGAGTTGAGTCAGGTGTCCGTCGGTCTTGGTCAAACAAAGGGACCTCTCGTGACCGAGCAAAGTGTACCTCTGGCGAGCATCTTTGGACGACCATCTTTGGAGAGTCGTTGTTGTGGGGACCGAGCATGATTTGTTCGACATTTCACTTCCGTCCACCCCCAACTATGAATTTGTCCCTTAAGTGTAGTTTTTGTTTTTTGAAAGCGGATGTTGTGTAATTTTTGTCTTCTTCATTTTTGCTCGAGCAATTCTTCAATACTTGTGTAAATTTTGCTTCCTTCTATCTTGTTGAACAACTTGGCCGAATGGTTGATTTTGCATATCAAATAGTTTCCTCTAACCTGATCGTTGAGGATGAATGTTGTTGTTGATGAATGTTTGATACTTGTGTTGCTTGATGTTTGCTTTGTTGCTTTCTAGTTTGTGCCTCTTTTCTTCTGAATGAATTCGAACATTGTGTTTGCCTATGCCCGCTCCTGACTTCTTCATTTTTTTATTGGCTTATTGATGTTGCAATCGGTTGATCGTCTTATTTAGGTGCGACCGGATGGGTTAACTTTATCCCCCCCTTTCTTGGTTCGCGATCGTCTTATTTAGGTGCGATCACTCCGTACTAGGGCAGTCTTATTTAGCTACGACCCCACACTCATCACCCGCTTTTGCTACGGGTATCTATAAGTACGAGTCGTCTTTTGTACTGTGTACCCATTACTCGCTTTTTGCTGCGGGAATCAGAGTACGAACTCATTCGTTAGGTGAACATAGATTTGGGCTCGTTAAATCATCTTTGTTTGGGCCGTCCAGAAGCTTAGTCACGACCTCTAATAGGCTTCAACTAGAAAATCTTAACAAACAAAAATACTTTTTTTGCAACACATTGTATTCTATTACAACCTTTACATTTGAAGAAACTATCTATTACACAACTATAGACATCAGACTATGGTTTTGAATTTAAACCTTGTCTTGAGTAGACACGAACTGGCCTCACCTTGTCCGCGGAATTGATGTTGACAAGCATGTGGCACATCATTTTGTCTACCCTTCTTTAAATAACATGCTCAAGCAGCAGCAGCATAAGCATTTGTCCCTCCTGGACAAATTGTGATTATCTTGACATTTGTGGACATGAGAATGTGGCGAAACACTTTGCTTCACCTATATCGGTGCGAGCAAAATCCTCATTTCGCACCATTACATCCCCCCGGTAGATGCGAGCATCGGCATCCCGCATATTGCTTCGAGCGGACACCATGACATCCCTCCCCTTCGGAGGATATTTTGGGGATGCATAGGGGACTAGTGGTTTACTACTGCGTAAGCAGTGAGTAACGTGGAGTGGCAACCATGACTCTGCCGAGAATCTTGAGTCTGCAACGAGCTTCAACCTGTTCTCGAAGCGTCATATGGGGTATAAAACTCATACTAGGACAGATGCTCGATTCAGCAGAATGACAGCTGAATCGAGTGCTGGATTCTTCGTCTGGAGGCATATTGAACCAACTTTTTCTGATAACCGTAGTACCCTTTTTTTTTTTTTTTTTCTTTTTCATCTTTTTTTTTTTTCTCTGCTTTCTTGACTATCAATATGCCTCTATTTATAGAACTATCCCAAATTTGGTCTTGACATAGTAGTTAGTCTTTGGCCTTCTTGCTTTTACTCCTTCTTTTTTGATATATGTCCGCTTTGAATCCTCCCTTTTTGACATTTGTTGGTTTTTGCCAACTCTTGTTCAAGGATTGACACGTTCCTTTTTTGGTTGCCACCACTTCTCAACTTGTTTTGACACGTATCTTCAATCTTTCAATAGTGTTGGCCAGTGTTTTTCTAGAAGATTTGTGTCGAACACAATGTGTTCTTATTTCAGGATTATCCTGCTCGTCTTATCTGAATGGTTGATTATGTTCGGTCATTTGTGCTCGTTTCAGCTACGTGGCCGATTATGTTCGGCCAACTGTGCTCGCTTCTGCTGTGTGGCTGATTTTGTTCGGCCAGTTGTGCTCGTCATTACTGATAATATTTTTTTAAATTTGACGCATTCCACGAGTAAGACAATGGGATTCCATTCAGGTCTTCCAAATCATATGCCCCATTTAAAAGATGTTCTGTAACTCTGAATGGACCTTCCCATGCTCGGACGAACACACCACTTGATACCCCCGTTGCTCGTCTTAGAACTAGCTCGCCCACGTTGAACCTACGTGTTCGGACTTTGGAGTTATAGAACTTTTTTGGCCTCTTTTTGTACATGGCATTCTTGAAATCAGCCTCCGTCCTTCTTTCTTCGCAGTGCACTTTTCGAGGCGGCGTCGGTCATTGGCGTGCTCTCCGAAAGTCATTGTCCGATGATTTTAATTTTGATTTATATCTGGGTATAACGGCTTACGCACCAAATGCGGGGAACAAGCGGGGTTTTCATGATTGATGTTATGAAAGTTATTCGATAGGCCCATAAAATTTCGGGCAACTCTTCAACCCATCCTCCCCCCTTGGAATTATCAAGTCTGGCCTTCAGGTTATGCTTGATAATTTTATTAACGGCTTCAACTTATCCGTTTGACTGGGGATAATATGGAGTTGATTAATGTTTTTATTCCCAATGAGCACAATTTTGTGAATTCACTTCCATCGAACTTTTTGCCGTTATCCGTTACTAATGATTGGGGAAGCCCAAAACGACAAATGATGTTTTTTCAAACAAAGTTCCACACTCTTTGTTCGGTGATTTTTACAATAACCCGGCTTCGCCCATTTAGTATAGTAATTAACAACAACCACAACATATTTTACTCCCGGCGTGCGATAGGAAATGGGCCGATCAAATCGATCCCCATTTAGCAAATGGCCATGGGCTATAAATGACATTAATTCTTGGTGGGCTATGAATAAGTGGGGCATGTACTTGGCACTTGTGTACGCCATGAGCATCTGTGAGCAAATCTTTTTTTTAGGGTTGCCAATAATAACCTTGTCGATAATTTTATGTGCCAAGGCGAGTCCACCAGTATGGTTTCGCGATACTCCATCATGAATTTGCTCTAGAATCACATGACCCTCTTCAGAGTAATACACTTCAATAATGGAAGTGAGAAACTTCTTTTGTACAAATGCTCGTCTAAGATAGTATAACGACAATGATTGTCTGAGGCGCAGTAACTTGTGCCTTATTCTCGGGGAGAAGTCCGTTTTTGTAAGTAACTTCAGATTGGAGTCATCGGGGTTTCTGTTACTTTGTCACATAGGCGACCATAACTCGAGGAATTGATGGCGAACAAGTTGTGATGACCACAATGTCCGTCGTGTTCGTCACTCATACTGCTTTTGTTGCGAGGCGTGCCAAAGGCATCAACAAGCGAATGCGAATCATGGTAATTGTTCTATGTAAACTTGCTTTCCGAATTGTTCAAGCAACTCCTTTGCTAGTTGTTGATATTGTACCATTAGTTAAGCCTCGGGCCTCATACTCGCCTGTTACTTGGTAAACGATTATCTGAGAATCGCTATAAATCATCAGCCTCTGAATTCCCATTGTCATAGCCATCTGTAGTCCAGCGATCAAAGCCTCGTACTCGGCTTCATTATTTGTGGCTGGGAAATCAAAAGCGGATCATTTGTTGTGAAGGTTTGTCGGGTTGGGCTGATGAGTACCACGCCTGCTCCGGCTCTCGAACTGGTTGATGAGCCATCAACATACATATGCCATGGTTGGTCGACAACTTTTTCGGGCATTTGTGGATATGTTAACTTCGACCATAAAATCGGCCATAGCTTGGGCCTTCATTGTTGTTGCGGAGGTGAGCGTAATGCCAATTGTCCTAACTCCACGCCCACTTGGAGTAATCTGCTGCGATTAATGCGGTCGGTGGAGGACTTGGCTTCAATGGGTATGTGGCGATTACCTGGCCCGAGTGATTGAAAAAAGTATGGTCATGATTTTGAACACTCATTATGAGAGCATATGCAAGCTTTTTCTAGTGGAGCATGCAGGGCTAAAACTAACTGAGCACTTGGCTTACATAGTAAGCGGGCAAGTGTGTTGTCCCTTGTCCTTCGCGATTTACAGCGCTAATTACATGTTCGGATGCAGCAAGATAGAGATAGAGTTGTTCTTTGGGGCAAAGCCGATAGTGTCTAAGTACCGCAAGTCTTTGCTTCAATGATTGAATGCATTCAGCAATGCTGGGTCCTTTGGAATTTCCCTTTCTTTAATGCATCAAAGAAAGGTTTGCATTTGTCCCGGTTAAGTGATATAAACCCGACTTCACGGAAGCTAAACGTCTGGTTAACTTTTGGACCTCTTTCACACTCACGGGGCCTGCATGTCGAGCATGGCTTGAATCTTTGAAGGTTCGCTTCAATCCCCGGATTATTTGACCATATGTCCGAGGAATTTTCCTGAGTGAACCCCAAAGCAGCATTTCTTCGGATTTAGCTTCATGTTGTACTCCCTGAGTATATCAAACTTTTTTGCGAGGTGGGTGATGGTCTTCCTTGTGTTCGCTCTTTACCACAATATCATCAATATACACCACAACTGTTCGGCCGATGTGTTCGTCAAACATTTTGTTCACCAAACGCTGATATGTTGCTCCGGCATTCTTTAATCCGAATGGCATGCGTTGCCAACAGTACATATTCTTTTCACTGCAGAATGTCGTATTCTTTTGGTTGTCCGGATGCATGGGTATCTGGTGATAACCAGCAAAAGCATCCATGAAGGTCATGAGCTCATGGCCTGCTGTATTATCGACCAAATAGTAGATATGCGACATCGGGAAATTATCTTTCGGGCATGCCTTGTTTAAATTAGTGAAATCAATACATAGTCTCCAAGATCCATTAGACTTGTGGGCGAGTTACGGGGTTCATTAAGCCATCTTGGGCATTTTACTTCTCGAATCAGTTTATTGTCGAGCAACTTTTTGATTTCACTATTCATGGCCTCATATTTCTCCGAACTCAACTTTCTGTGCTTTTGGATAACCGGAGTCTGTGTTGGATCAAGGTTGAGGGAGTGACATGCATGTTTTGGGTTAATGTCAACCATGTCCTCGTGCGACCAGGCGAACACATCCAAGTTTGTTTGAATATAAGCCATCATTTACGTTGAATTGGTTGGGTAATTCGAACCAATGAACACTTCTAACTTCAGTGCATTTGAATTCGATGTTGATAGACTCGGTTGTTCGACGGTGTTGCTGCTTTCTTTTTTTTGTTTCCACCGAGGATCCTCAATCGACCCGGTGTTCGTCATCAACCTCCATAGGTTGAAATCTACGCGAGGTTCTAGGTCATTAGCTCTTTGGGGGATCAATACTCATTAGATCTGGGAGATGCGGGACATGAGTTGCCATCCGGATTCGTGTTCGCGCATTACGTGTTGCGCGGGGCTGTCTTTCGTCAAACTTGTGTTCGTCAAAGGATATTTTGGCAGCGTATTTGCCCGTTGGCTTGACTCACCGATCTCCCATGTTTGCTCCATCATGTTAACGATATTTTGTTTTTCTGGTGCACATGATAGCAAACAATCTCGAGCTTTTTTCCGATCTCCTTTTACGCTACTGTTCCATCTTGTGTTGGAAATTTGACCGATAATAATATCGTAGAAACGGCCGCTTTAAATTCTGAATATAAGCAGGCGACCTAGGAACCCGTTATAAGTAAGCGAACATCGGCGATTATAAAATCTAGCATTCTAGTTAAATCGGATCTCCGGTTTAGAGTTGATTCTAACTTTCGACTCTAACCCTGATCATACCATAGGGTCGAGATTCTGATTCCCGAAAACCCATAATGGTATGATCACATGGTTCAATATAGCTACTCAAGTCCCCAACTTGCTTTTCCATCAGTGCAGTGTTTGCCGAACAAAATGTTCGCATATGCTCCGGTATCGACCAGGAGGCGGTGCACCTTCAACCCAAGGAGACGAGCACTGATGGTTAAGGAGTCATTGTGGGGAGTGATTATACCGTCGAGATTGTCTTCTGAAAACATGATTTGGTGAGAGGGTGGCGTGCTAGCTGATGTGCTCGCCACCTTCACGATGGATGCTTTGCATGGCACGCATCTCCATCTTCTTCGTCACGTTCGACAATGTTGGTGCCTGATAGCATCCACCCACTGGACCATATTCAGGGCGTATCATATGGATTTCTTGACTTTTTTGACCTCTACCCACAGTAGGAGGCCCTCTTTTGGGTATTTCAGACCTCTTATGGGATTCTTCAGGATCACTGTATGAAGTTTGTTCGACTTTTCGCTTACCCTCACGATCTTCTATTTTTTACGTTAGGAGTCTCTGCTTTCATGGCTTTTTTTAAGAACTGGGTAAGACGGTTGTCTTTGTATAGCTTCCAAAGTTGTCGAAGTAAATCGCGACATTCTTCCGTATTATGTCCGATGTACTCGTGATAATTACAATATTTGGAAACATTAAGCCGATTCTTGTCCATTATGATTCTTGAGGGCACATCCAACATGTCCGACCTTTGATCGATTGAAAATTATTTACGCTAAAATGCCTAAAAAGATTGTTGGGATTATCTTTGGAAAGTATGTTTTTACTTTGTATAATCTAAAACGAACTTTCGAGACTTATTTACTTAAATAAATTGTTTATCGATGCTTTAAATATTATCGAATGTTACATATATTTCTTTGCATAATCGTTTCAATAAGTAAATGCGTGTTACATTGTAGTTAATTTAGTGATACCGGATCACGAAGATTAAATTAACGAGACCTTAATGGCGAAAATCGTTATTCACGACCTAGATGGAAATGAACAACCCATCGTGAAAGGTTGAAGTGTAAGGCTCAGATTGGTTTGTCTTGACCAAGAGATTACACTAGTGCATGGTGATGCCTTTGAATAGGACCCCTGAGGAGGATAAATTCGTCATAACTGAACAAGGAAGAATTAGACCTCAGTGGTTCGTTATTTCTTAATCTTCGTCCCTTAAATAGGATCACATGGGATTGGTAACTATCGCTTTGACTTATCATGGGTAGCGAATCAGAGAGATTCAATACTTTTTATCTTGGGCAATATTATTAGTCACATGTGATTGCTAAGATTTAATACGAAGAATCGTGTGCAAGTACGCATGTTCGATTTGCCCCCTTGGGAGGTTCATAAGCTTTATCATACCAAATCTTGCAAGTGGAATTAGTTTCCGGTATTGATAATAATCTTTAAACGTTCCTTGACCAAGGATATAAGATATTAATTAATAGAAAGCTATTTCAGTGGCTTGAATTAATTAATGGGCTAGATAATCTTAAACACGGGAAATAATGACCGGGAGCCATATTGACTGTAATATGGGTTAAGATGGATAGTGCAATATTAATTATGTAGTGGGATTAATTAATATTTATGGGCTTGAATTATATTGTGGCTCAATATTAGATATTCAAGGTCCATTAGAAGGTCCAATCTTAATTCTCCTAAAGGCCCCCTGAGTAGCCCAACATATAGTCCAATAACTGAAAATGTGATTAAAATAAAATAAATATTGTTGCTTATTTTTCCAACTAAAATTTCAAAATTTATAGATATAATGGGAGAAAGATTTTCTTTGAATTTTGTTATGGAATGAAGATATGTATTCTTGGAATACAAGATTATCTCATTAAATTCAAGAAATCTCCCACTTGGTTATCTATAATGATAATTTCAAAAATCTTGAAAATATAGTGGTCAAGAAAGATTTTCTTGATTTTCTTGAAAAGATATTATGCAAGATATGTATTTCTTGAAATACAAGAATATCTCATAAATTCAAGAAGATCCAAATCTTGGAATCTTGGACCCCAATATTTTTGAATTCCATAGCAAATAGATAAGGTGGGATTTTTTGTGGAATATTATGATTATGGGAAAAAGAATATAGGAGATATATTCAAGATTTCTTGGAGATCAAGAAAAGATTTTCCCACATCATATTTTGCCAAAATTTTCGTCCACTTTAGCCTCTATAAATAGGGGATGAATGGTTCATTCGATAAAGAAACACCTAAAAATTGGTTTTTAGGAAAAATATCGGCGTTGATAAAATATCAAATATTTTTGTAGCGTCGACGAGATGGTATTTTTTGAAAAAACCCAAATTAATGAGTAGTGTACAATTCCATGTCTTTGGAAAAATTAGTAAATCCACAAAGGTGGTGCAACATATTTATTTTCCTTTTTGTTAAATCGTTCACAAGAATCCTTCCTTAGGATAGTCGAGCGAGGGCTAAGGGCATACTTGGAAGTCCTTACGGTTAGTTTATTGACCACACCGTTGCCATCCCAAGAGGAATGCGTTCACGTAAACTTCGTAGAATTCCACATCGTGGGTTTTACGTGAATTATTATATGCATGATATGTTGTTGGATTATTATTTGAATTAATATAGGATTAATTCATGCTAGTAATAATTAAAAATTAAATTTGTATTTAAATATTCACCCGAATAGATCGTGCAACTTATTCCCCATTAATGGTATCGAGCCACGGTTTTGGGCTCTGAATTTTTTAAATTGTAATTTAATTAGCGGACATTAAATTTGAAATTGGATAGTAAATTGCTAGATCTATTTTGCGGTATCAATTGTCATGGAATTTAATGTGTTTGTTTATGCATGCATATAAAGCGTGGTTTTAATTGATTCGATTCGGATTCGTTTTTTGCCTCGTGAGAAAATCCCACGAGTACACTAGGATTTGTTTGATTTGATCAATGTAATAGACTAGTCTAGATCTAGGTTTATTTATTTTTTATAAATAAATTATAACTTAGGATTAAAGCGAAGAGAAGACGAAGAATTAAAAAGGGCGAAATCGAGCAGAGTCGTGGTATTGTATTGTATATTGTATGAAGCCTTGAGGCAATAGGCGGCCCGTGAGAACAAACCCCGCGCCTACAGTAGTATGAGCTCTGTAACCGCCGTCGCAGCGCCTGTCCAGTAAGCCAGACGAACCAGTGTATTTCGAAGTGTGGTATTATAGTATTCGAGATCTTGGTAGCTAGAATCATGGATGGCCCGGAAGCGGTATGTATGTATGGATATCTTGAAGTCGCTGCCGAGAATTGCGGTCGCTGTCGAAACGTCTTAGAACCTTTGTGGTGACCCTTGGTAGCGGTCTGAAATTTCATAGAAATTTGAAATTAGGCAGTGGTAGAGCCCGGATCAGGGGGAGTGCATCCGTGCAATTCTTGGCGTGGCATTTCGAGACGGAGTATTTTTTCGAGACGATCGAGTGGGAGAAATTCGAGACGGTGTTTCTTCAAGATCAAGCCAAGAAAAAATCAAACCATGACAATTGGATAATTTGTGCCCAATATGTTTATTTTTTCATTTTTGCTTGATTTATTTTGTCTTTATCTTATGCTTTATTTAATTTATTTAAATGTGTTTGCATGAGAATTGCCCAAATGAAAAATCTCACCTTCAAAATTACTAAGTATGTTTAAATAATTAATTGACAATTTTATTAGGATAATAAAATTGAATTAATTTTTGACCTCCATGATTTATTTATTTGTGAATTCTTTTGGTGAAATTCCCCTACGGGATGGTCAAAAGATAGCTTTCACATGAATGAATTCCAAACGGATGATTGTGGGTTATTACTAGTGGCGACGATGACCCTCCCCACGAGGCTCGTTCAAAATGAAATAATAATCATGTATTTAATCATGGTTATTACTTAGGTATAAAATTGATATGCATATACTTCCCGAAGTCCTGTCAATTTTATATTGGTCAAATAGGAGCCAACTATTGTCTGGATATTAAAGGTTTATAATTGTTCTTGTTTGTAACCTACTTGAATGTGTTTAAATAATGACCCCCCACGTGGCTTATTTAAATTGTTTTGAGATGTTGGGCGATGCATGTTCATATTTTTTTTTTTTGAGATTTTAAATATGATGCATGTGATCGAATCTTGTGATATACTTGTGCCTATACATATAGTTATTTATTTGGCCCAAAGATGTAAATTTACCTTTTAATCCTTTGTTATTATACTTTAAAGTCAATACAATATGGAAACTATATTGATTGAAATATTATAATTATCTAGCGCATAAAAAGCACAAGTGGATTTTTGACACACCAAAATCGGATGAGCCAAGTGACGAGTCAAAAACATGAGGGACTCGTCGGATCACCTTCTTGAGAGATATCGTCATTTGAAAATGGTAGAGGGGCAAACCCATAAGGGATTACGTCCTCAAAATAGATGGCCCATCCGAACAAACTTGAGATTTCGAGCGCAGATTATGATCTGGAGACTCAGATGAATTTGGTACTTCAGTCTCTGCCCAAAAAGTTTTTGAGCATTTTGGCCTCGCTAGCTAATTTGTTGCAAGCTTTTGGTCTCGGCAGAAATGTAGATAAGGCACCAAACTCAAGCTTTGATGGCAAGTGGTTAAATCTTCATCTTCTAGGCAAGGGTAGGCAAGAAAAAGAAGAGGAAAAAAGCCATAAGCAATAAAACTCAACTGTTGCCAAGGGCAATGGTAAGATGAGGAATGCTTGTTGTGTCAAGGAAAATCCAAAGAGGAAGTGCTTAAGCTGCGGTAAGAGAGGACAATGGAGGTTTTATCTGTTCCAACCCCAAAAGGGACGGACATAAAGGTAATTCTCACGCACTAGTTGTTGAAACTTGTTTAGCGGCGTATACTTCTCATTCGTGGGTGGTTGATACGAGATCCACTAATCATGATGGCTTCACGGGTTCAAACGGACCCAACAACTTAGTGGGAGTGAGATCCTCATCACCTTTGGCGATCTTCACGAGAGTGGCGGTGAAGTAGTGGGAGAAGTGCACCTATCTTTTGAAGATAAAGTTTTTTTGAGATTATCTTTATGTTCCCAGTTTTAGAAAGAATTCACTTTCAGTTTCTAAAATTCGATTAAAGGACACTAAGTTTCTTCTAATAAGAATGACATCATTTCTTAAAATGATGAGTGTATCTATTACGGGACATTGATGGAAAATCTCTATACAATTAACTGTGCACACCACTCACGAAATGCATCCTATAACACATCAACTATTTAAAAAAAAGAAAACGTGAGCGAGACACTTCTTTGGCATCTAAGATTGGGTCATATAAATCAAAGAGGATCCAAAGTTTGGTGAAAGGCGGTTCTTTGGAGTTTCTCCAAGTTGAGCGAATTCCAACTGCGAATCATGTTTGGAGGGTAATATGACCAAGAGGGCATTTGGAGCCAAGGGAATAGGGCCAAAAAGTGTTAGAGATCGTTCACACGGATGTATGTGGTCAATGTCAACCAAAGCAAGAGGAGGTTATGAGTATTTTTATTGATGATTACTCAAGGTACGGTTACATTTTCCTTATGAAGCATAAATCTGAGACCTTTGAGAAATTCAAAGAATTTAAGGCTCAAACAAAGAATCATAGGGAAAAACGTATCAAGTCTCTACGATCTGATCGTGGAGGCGAATACCTCAGCAATGAGTTTTTGAACTACTTATCTGATGAAGGGATTGTATCGACTCTCTTTGACCGGAACCCCTCAACAAAACGGGGTTGCAGAGCGAAGAAACGGAACTCTTTTGGAAATGGTTAGATCAATGATGAGTTATGCGGATCTTCCCAAGTCGCTCTGGGGTCATGCCTTGGAAACAGCGGCTTACATTCTGAACTTGGTGCCATCCAAATCGGTTCTCAAAACTCCCAAAGAATTGTGGACCGGGCGGAAGCCTAGTATGAGACACATAAGAATTTGGGGGTATCCGGCCTACGTGTTGGACAAGGAAGCCGGTAAATTGGATCCTCGATCAGAATTAAGGTTGTTTGTAGGTTACCCCGAGGGAACAAAAGGGTGTATGTTCTATGGTCCCGAAGATCAAAAGGTGGTCATCAGCACCCACTTTAGATTTTTGGAAGAAGACTATATGAACCAAAGAAAACCCAGAAGTGAGATTACCTTAAATGAGCTAAGAAGGCAAACCTCAATGCCAACTGTACTAGATGATATACCAAACAACACACTTTCACAACCGGAGCCTCGTCGTAGTGGGAGAGTTGTAAGACAGCCCGAGAGATTCATGGGAATAGGAGAGTCCTCGGACTTGATTCCTGGACAAGACGAATCAGACCCATGGACATATGACGAGGCACTCCAAGATAAGGATGCAGATTCTTGGCAAACAGTAATGAAAGCCAAAATGGGTTCTATGTTTCATAACAGAGTGTGGGAGCTAGTCGAACCACTTAATGGGGTCAAACCCATTGGATGCAAGTGGGTATATAAGAGAAAAAGAGGACCGGACGGGAGGGTGGAAACCTTCAAAGCAAGACTAGTGGCGAAAGGTTATACTCAGAAAGAAGGGATCGATTATGAGGAAACTTTTTCGCCCGTAGCTATGCTTAAGTCTATATGTATTCTCTTATCGATTGCTGTGCATTTCAATTTTGAAATCTGGCAAATGGATGTCAAGACAGCTTTTCTTAACGGAAGTCTTGATGAAGAGATCTATATGCAACAACCCCAAGGTTTCATTGAAACAGGCCAAGAACACCTAGTTTGTAAGCTCAAGAGGTCCATTTACGGACTCAAACAGGCATCCAGAGCTTGGAACCAATGTTTTGATCATGTTATAAAGTCTTATGGGTTCGATCAAAAAGAGTTTGAAAGTTGTGTGTATAAAAAGCGTGTCGGAACTGCATTAGTATTCTTAGTACTATACGTAGATGACATTCTGATCATCGGGAACGATGTGAAGGTGATATCAGACGTAAGAGCATGGTCTTCAAAACAGTTTGATATGAAAGACTTAGGGGAAGCCGGACACATCCTTGGGATCAAGATCACTCGAGATCGCAAGAAAATGATGATCGGGTTATCGCAAGTTTCATACATAGACACTGTCTTGAAACGCTTCAGCATGCAAGATTCCAAGAAAGGGTTCGTACCTTTCAGACTTGGAATCCATCTATCCAAGAAAATGTCCCCTAAGACGCAAGAGGAGATAGATGACATGAAAGGCATTCCTTGTGCTTCGGTTGTCGGAAACCTTATTTATGCAATGCTGTGTACGAGACCGGATATCTGCTTTACCGTAGGCATGGTGGCAAGATATCAAAATAACCTAGGGAAAGAGCATTGGACGACAGTTAAAAACAATCTGAAGTATCTGAAAAGAACTCGGGATAGAATGTTGATACTCCAATCCCCATCGGCTACACGGACTCGGATTTCCAATCAGACTTAGATTCCAGAAACTATCTGCCTCAGTTAGTGTGTTTCATTTGGGAAGTGTGGCCATCAAATGGACGAGTGTGAAGCAGAAATGCATCACTGACTCAACCGTGGAAGTCGGGTAAGTAGCTGCTTGTGAAGCAGTGAAAGAACCGATTTGGCTCTAGACCTTCTTAGTGGACTTGGATGGAGTTCCGAATTTGTCTAGCAATATTTGCTAGGGGCAGTTGCAAATTCAAGGGAACCAAGAATTCACAAGTCAAACAAGCACACTAAAGGAAAGACATCTTATACGAGAAATCGTTAAGAGAGGAGATATAGATGTGGCAAAGATAGTTTCTAAGGACAACCTAGCAGATTCATTCACAAAGGGTCTGCCTCTGAATACATTCGAGAGACATGTGGAAGGAATGGGTGTTAAGACCGTTGCCAATCTGCTTTGAGTATAAGCGGGAGAAATTATTAGGTTCGTGTAGGAGACATTAGATGTCATGGACTACACGAGACATGTTGTAGTATACTTAAAAGAAGACTTTGAGTATAAGTGGGAGATTGTTGGGATTATACTGGAAAGTATGATTTTTACTTTGTATAATCGAAACTGAATTTTCAAACTTATTTACTGAAATAAATTGTTTATCACTGATGCTTTAAATATTATCTAATGTTACATATATTTCTTTGCATAAGCTGTTTCAATAAATTAAATGACGTGTTACATTGTAGTTAATTTAGTGATACCGGATCACGAAGATTAAATTAATGGATCCATTTAATCGAAAAAAATACGTTATTCACGACCTAGATGGAAATGAACAACCCATCGTGAAAGGTTGAAGTGTAAGGCTCAAATTGGTTTGTCTTGACCAAGAGATTACACTAGTACATGACTGATGCACTGAATAGGACCTACAGGAGGATAAATTCTTCAGAACTGAACAAGGAAGAATTAGACCTCAGTGGTTCGTTATTTCTTAATCTTCGTCTCTTAAATAGGATCACGTGGGATTGGTAACTATTGCTTTGACTTATCATGGGTAGCGAATCAGAGAGATTCAATACTTTTTATCTTGGGCAATATTATTAGTCACGTGTGATTGCTAAGATTTAATACGAAGAATCGTGTGCAAGTACGCTTGTTCGATTTGCCCCCTTGGGAGGTTCATAAGTTTTATCATACCAAATCTTGCAAGTGGAATTAGTTTCCGGTATGGATAATAATGTTGAATCGTTCCTTGACCAAGGATATAAGATATTAATTAATAGAAAGCTATTTCAGTGGCTTGAATTAATTAATGGGCTAGATAATCTTAAACACGAGAAATAATGATCGGGAGCCATATTGACTGTAATATGGGTTAAGATGGATAGTGCAATATTAATTATGTAGTGGGATTAATTAATATTTATGGGCTTGAATTATATTGTGGCTCAATATTAGATATTCAAGGTCCATTAGAAGGTCCAAGCTTAATTCTCCTAAAGGCCCCCTGAGTAGCCCAACATATAGTCCAATAATAGCAAAAAGGTGATTAAAATAAAATAAATATTGTTGCTTATTTTTCCAACTAAAATTTCGAAATTTATAGATATAATGGGAGAAAGATTTTCTTTGAATTTTGTTATGGAATGAAGATATGTATTCTTGGAATACAAGATTATCTCATTAAATTCAAGAAATCTCCCACTTGGTTATCTATAATGATAATTTCGAAAATCTTGAAAATATAATTAGGCAAGAAAGATTTTCTTGATTTTCTTGAAAAGATATTATGGAAGATATGTATTTCTTGAAATACAAGAATATCTCATAAATTCAAGAAGATCCAAATCTTGGAATCTTGGACCCCAATATTTTCAAATTCCATAGCAAATAGATAAGGTGGAATTTTTGTGGAATATTATGATTATGGGAAAAAGAATATAGGAGATATATTCAAGATTTCTTGGATATCAAGAAAAGATTTTCCTACATCATATTTTGCCAAAATTTTCGTCCACTTTAGCCTCTATAAATAGGGGATGAATGGTTCATTCCGAATAACACCTAAAATTGGTTTTTTAGGAAAAATATCAAGATCGATAAAATATCAAATATTTTTATAGCGTCGATGATTGTATTTTTTGAAAAATGACAATTGTGAGTAGTGTACAATTCCATGTCTTTGGAAAAATTAGTAAATCCACAAAGGTGGTGCAACATATTTATTTTCCTTTTTGTTAAATCGTTCACAAGAATCCTTCCCTTGGGATAGTGAAGCGAGGGTTTAAGGGAATACTTGGGAAGTCCTTACGGTTTAGTCTATTAAACCACAATTGTTGCCATCCCAAGAGAATGCGTTCACGTAAACTCGTAGAATTCATCATCGTGAGGTTTTACGTGAATTATTATATGCATGATATGTTGTTGGATTATTATTTGAATTAATATAGGATTAATTCATGCTAGTAATAATTAAAGAATTAAATTTGTATTTAAATATTCACCACGAATAGATCTCGTGCAACTTATTCCCTACAAAGACTTCATAGGCGTTTATACGCTCTTTCTTCAAATGGTTTGAAAGAGCACCGGGGTTTGTACCCCCTCATTCATCACTTTCTTCCCAAAAACTTTCTTAGATGTTGTTTCTGACCCAATCATGGTGGGAAAGCAGATCTTGCATGGCTATGATCTCATTTGCTTTCGCTCTCGGAGTTCGAATATGTGTTGGCCGATCTTGGTGCATGGCCTTCCACATGTCAAGATTCGTGGTCGGGCCCCGACCACCGCCGAGGATCTTGGCATCCTCTTCAACTGGGGCCCCATCATACAAACATTTATCAAATCTTTTCGATGTATGCTCGGTAGGACTCACCTCTTAGTTGGGAAAAGTCGCCACCTTTTTGTTTTAGTCTTTGGCGAGCACACATGGATGAGAAATGGGACAGAATTGTTGTCCCAATTGAGCAAAAGATGTGATGGACCTTGGCCGGGCAAAGTAGAGAACCATCTATGTGCGGATCACCCAAAGTCATGGGGGGGAATGATCGACATCTGCGTCGGCGTCTGTGTCACCCATGGCGATCATAAAGTCTCGAGTATTTCTTTGAGATGGACATATGGGTCGGACTTCAAAGATCGAATATAGGGATTGGTGGTCGGGTCTTCGCCTTTTTCTCTTGTATTTCTGCCGCCATGATCGCCGGTGATAGTGGCGGCAGGTATTGTGCTCGCCCGAGGATGTCCTTTGTCGCGGCCAGTCGGCCTGTAGGCCTTCGATGGCTTTCGCATTTCCGCCAAATTTAGTGGAACTAACAGACTTGGATCGGGTCGTTTCCCCATCATGAGGACCCAATGGGTCATGCTCGTGATGGGGCAGTCCCCCTTTCCAAGTTTGTGCTTGACTACCCAATCGATGATGGATAGACAATTTTGTTCCCGCCGACTTTTGTTCGTCATGCGGATGATCATGAGGATCTGGATGAGCGGTTGTTCCTTCCCTGGATCTTGTCGCCTATTATTGCCAATTCGGTCTTTGACGAAGAGTCTCAAACGCCCAAACGGCGATGGTGCGGACCGCTTGAGGCCGTTTCGTCATCGAACATATCATCGCCTTTTTTTGTTAGCCCGTCAAGACTTTCTTTTTAACTTGCTCGCTATCAGGTGTATGCGAGCGTCGATCTTCATCTTCTTGAGTTTTTAACTTGGCCAACTCTTTTTCAGTCCTCTCTTTCTGTGCTTGTAGCAAGAAAGCGATGGCTTTTGTTGTGGCTGCCGGATCGTTGGCAATATCCTCAAGATTGATGGTCTCCTTTGTCGATCTTTATGAGAATGGGCGAGCCTCTTTTTCGGTCGTGAGGTCGACTTTGCCCGACCCTCTCTGTTTGTGTATTCCTAGATTGAGGCATTATATTTTTTTTTTACGCCTCGGCTAACCTCTGAGGTTTGTGTATGGGTTAGTTTTTTTTGGTACCTTCTAAGCGCCAATCGTCATGTAGTCGTTTTATTTGGGAAATATGATGTGGCTAATTTGATAACAACTCACAAACAAAATATGCACGTGTAAAATATACTGTAAATAAGAAGAATTTGTTGACCCAGTTCGTCAAGAAATGACTACTCTGGGGGCGTTCCAAGCCAGGGATGTAGTATTGCGAGTTTTACACGTACAATATATGATACATCTCATGAAGATGAATCGATATGGTTGAAGATGATTTGGAGAGCTGGTATATGAGTGCTAGGGCTTTTTGTGTGCATGGATGAACTCTCGAATTTTTTGTGAACCTTACCCCTCTGGGAAATTTCGAACCTCTATCTTGTTGTTTTTTCTTCTATTTATAGTACTTCGACAAGCATGAGTTGGTTTTGCAAGCATGAGCTGGATACTTCGGGCCATGCAAGAATTCATGTAATGCTGCCACATTTCCAACTTCGTCTTCTAGATTGATCTTTGATTTTGCTTGTCTTATATGGCACTCTTTTGATCGTCCAAATCAATCTTTTGCTCGGCTGTTCACTTTGTTTACCCCATTAAACCATATCAATTTTATGTCGGAATATCATCTAGCATACTGACCCTTCAGGATGTCTGAGCATCGAGCATGTTCTGAGTTCTTCAGGATGTCTGAGCCCTCAGGATGTCTGAGCACCGAGCATACTGACTCCTCAGGTCGTCTGAGCCTTCAGGGTGTCTGAGCCCTTAGGATGTCTGAGCACCGAGCATACTGGCCCTTCAGGATGTCTGAGTCTTCAGGATATCTGAGTGTCGAGCATACTGACCCTTCAGGATATCTGAGCACTCAGGTTGTCTGAGTCCTCAGACTTGTTAGAGTCCTCAGATTTTTCCGAGCCCTCAGGTTTGTCTGAGTCCTTAGATCACTTGACTCGGCTTATTTGATTCCTTCTTCCCTGATCTGATCGGTTTGACTGACTTTGTCATGTTCTTTTCAGGATCTTTTTGCTCGGTCAGTCCGGTTGAACAACCTTAGTTGGTAAATGGAAAAAGCTGGCGAACAAAACTTACTTTATAAGCGAATATGTTCGCTTTGGTTGACAAGTGGCGAGCTGGTCGAACAGACATGTTTGGTCGATGGACGGCGAGCACACTTGTCCATCAGGCTTGATTATTTTAATAAATATTACACGTGTATCTTTTACGTGTTCGATTAATGTTGAATAATTATATTAAACACAACAATTTAGTGATACCAGATCACAGAAGATTAAATTAACAGTCCCTTGTAACTAAAAGTACGCCATTCACGACCTAGATGGAAATGAACAACCCATCGCGAAAGGTTGAAGTGTAAAGGCGCGAATTGGCTTGTCTTGACCAAGAGATTACACTAGTGCGATTAAATTGAATAGGACCTCTGAGGAGGATAAATTCTTTCCCGAACAAGGAAGAATTAGACCTCGATTGGTTAGATTATTTCTTAATCTTTGTTCCTTAAATAGGATCACGTGTGATTGGTAACTATTGCTTTTGACCTATCATGGGTAGAGAATCATTAGATTCAATAATTTTTATCTTGGGTAATATTATTGGTCACATGTGATTGCTAAGATTTAATCGAAGAATTGTGTACAAAAATCATAAATTTTGATTCGATTTGCCCCTTGGGAGGTTCATAAGCTTTATCATACCAAATTTTGCAAAGTGGAATTAGTTTTAAGTATGGATAATAATGTTGAACTGTTCCTTGACCAAGGACAAAAGATATTAATTAATGGAAAATTCCATAACAAAGTGGCTTGAATTAATTAATGGGCTATATAATCTTAAACATGGAAATAATAACCGGAGCCATATTGAGATATAATATGGGTTAAGATGGATAGAAAAGATATTAATTATGTAGTGGGATTAATTAATATTTATGGGCTGAATAATATTGTGGCTCAATATTAGATATTCAAGGTCCATTAGAATGTCAATCTTAATTCTCCTAACGGCCTCTGGTAGCCCAACATATAGTCAATAAGCTGGAAAAAGGTGATTAAAATAAAATAAATATTGTTGCTTAATTTTTCCTATTTATTTTGAAAATTATGGATAAGAGGGAGAAAAGATTTTCTTTGAATTTTGTTATGGAATGAAGATCGTATTCTTGGAATACAAGATTATCTCATTAAATTCAAGAAATTTCCCCTTGATTATTCATAATAGAATTTCGATAATTTTGAAAATATATTGGGCAAGAAAGATTTTCTTGATTTTCTTGAAAAAAGATATTATGGAAGATATGTATTTCTTGAAGAACAAGAATATCTATTAATTTAAAATTCAAGAAGAAGATCCAAATCTTGGAATCTTGATCCTAATATTTTGAAATATTCCATATGAAATAAATAAAAATGGGATTTTGTGGAATATTTTAATTATGGAGAAAAGAATATATGAGATATATTCAAATTTCTTGGAATCAACAAAAGATTTTTCCTCCTTATTTCACATGTAATTTTCGTTCCCCTCTCCTCTATAAATATGGGATGAATGTTTCATTCGGAACGAAAATTGGTTTTGGAACGGAAAAATATCGCCGATGAAATAAAATATCAAATATTTCCTAAGTATTCCCTGATTGTATTTTTGCTCGACAATAATAACAGTGTACAATTCCATGTCTTTGTAAAATTAGTAAAAAAAAAAAAGTGGTGCAACATAATTTATTTTCCTTTTGTTAAATCTTTCAAAGAGTCCTTTGTATGGGATAGTCGAGCGAGGATAAGGAATACTTGGGAAGTTCTTTTGTTATTTTATCGACGGATATTTTCATCCAAAAAAATGCGTTTTCGTAAACTATCGTAGAATGAACCATCGTGGGTTTCCGTGATTTATTATATGCATGATATGTTGTTGGATTATTATTTGAATTAATATAGGATTAATTCATATTTAGTAATAATTATAAAAATTAAATTTGTATTTAAATATTCCCCCGAATAGATCTTGCAAATTATTCCCCAACAAATTGGATTCCAAAAAAAGATCTAGCAATTCTTTAATCGATTTCAAATTTAATGAAAATGCTTTTTAAATTAAAATTTAAAATTGATGAGATATTCTTGTTGGGGAATTCCAAGAATACATCTATTAGGGATGAATATTTAAATAAAATTTAATTCTAAGAAAATTCAAGAAAATGAATTCTTCCTATATTAATTCAAATAATATTCAACAACAAATCACAATTAAAAGAAACCAAGTGGGAGAATTACTTGAATTTACGGGATAATCTTGTATTCCAAGAATATTTATCTCCTTTCCATAAAATCTTTTCCAAGAAAATTATTCTAGTCTTTTTTTTTTTTTAATAATTTTGAAATTTTAAGGAAAATCGAACAATTAACAAAGGAAAATTAAAATTTTTAAACACATTTTTGTGCTTTCGACTTATTTTTCCAAAGACATGAGGGCCTTACAGAGAATTAAGATCGATTTTTTTAAAAAATATTGAGCCACAATTTCAAAATATTTGATATTTTATAAATATTAATTTTTCCCAAAACATATTTTAATATCTGAGGATGAACCATTCATCCATTTTTAGAGGGGGACGAAAATTAGGGCTCAAAATAGGGTTAGGAAATTTTTTCTTGATTAAAATTTGAATATATCTCATATATTCATTAATTAATTTTTCCACAAAAATCTCTTTCCCTTATTTAACCCATTTTTGAAAATTAATAGGAGGCTTTTTCAAGATTGGATCTTTCTTGAATTTATGAGATATTCTTGTATTCCAAGAATACATATCTTTTTCCATAAAATCTTTTCAAGAAAATCTTAAAATCCTTCTTCCTATTATTACTCTATATATTTTAGAAAATCACAATTAAAAGAAACCAAGTGGGAGATTTCTTGAATTTATGGGATAATCTTGTATTCCAAGAATACTTATCTCCTTTCCATAAAATCTTTTCAAGAAAATTATTCTCTTCTTTTTTCTTTAATAATTTTGAAATTCAAAGAAAATAATGCAACAATAATTTATTTTATTTTAAAACACATTTAAGAAATTATTGAACTTTACCGAGGTCTAATTCTTCCCTTTAGGAGAATAAGATTGGATTTGATTTATCAATATTGAGCCACAATATTATTCAAGCCCATAAATATTAATTAATTAAGACAAATTAATATCAGCTTTATCCATCTTCACCCATTTCATTAATGGATTGTTTATTTCCATTTAGGTCTAGCTCATTAATGTTCAAGCCTTTTAGCTTTCCATTAATTAATATCTTTTAGGAGTGAACGGTTCAACATTATTATCCATACGTGATAGTTCCATCACAAAATTATGATAAACAATGAACACCTTTATTTATTTATCGAACAAAGTTATGCAAAGAAATATATGTAACGATGTGATGATATTTAAAGATATAAAAGTGATGAAACAATTTATTTCAAAGAATAAGTCAAAGAAATAATTACTAACCTTTTGATTATACAAGATTAAAAGCATACTTTCCAAGATAATCCCAACACCAAATATTTGGGAGATATTCATCATCCCCATGACTAGTGAGGTCGTGGACCCTTACAAACTTTTTTTCATGGCTAGTTTATTTCCCTACCAAGGCATTGATCATTATTTATTGGAGAGTAACAATCGGATGATATTTAAAGCATTGAGGTTTTATTTCAAGAAATTAATGATTATACAAATGATGGTGTTTTTTCTTCGTCAAAGATGGTGAACGTGGGTTTTTTTCTTTTCAAAGATGGTGAGCTTATCCCACATGGCGATGATATCGGTATCCATAGGGGTGGATCATTTGAACACGAAGGATGAAGATCTAATTTTTGTTGTGTAACTGGGGATATTAATGGATGCTCTGAGGAATGCTATGTAGGATTTAATGTGGATGAAGGGAATGTTTGTTGTGTGGTGTTGGGCACTCACGCAGTCGGCTATATAGTGTCTAATTTTGGGGCAATCAATGGCTCGCCTTGGAAGGAAATAAATCGTCCGGAGTTGCGAAATATCTCGAACTTGCCGCGGAGGAGGAGCACGCTGGGCGGCTCTAGGTTCTTCAATACAACTACAAAATGATTGCTCTTCACCTTATTGGCTTAGAGGGGTGGCTATCCAATCCGGCTCATAAGGCACGGTGGAGGAAAAATCGGACATAATGATCTCAAGCAAATCAACAAATGAAATCGAATCGCATTTGTGATTTACTGAGCGAAAAGGAGATATAGTGAAATGGGGAAGAGGGAGTGCTATCATAGAGAGAGAAAATCCAAAACTTTACAAATCTCTCTCACCATGTATAGATATGTGTATATATTGTCCTGTTTACGTTCTGATGTAATATTATATTATATTATATTATATTATATTATATTATATTATATTATATTATATTATATTAATTGATTAATTAATATAGAAGCTTTGTAGATTATTGATGGTTGACTAAATATATGATAGTAAACAAACTGAAACATAGGCAAGTGGAACAGTCGAGCATTCAACTTTTTGGTTTAATATTCCAATACCACTATTAACATATATTAGTGAAATTAATATAAATAAAATGTTAACCTCCATCCCTAAGACAACGCACACAAAATCCGAACAACTGTTTTTCTCTGTAAAATATGTAGTATTTAAATATTGTAGTGGGAAAGTTTTGTGAAATCATCTAGGAAGTGTGTTTTATGTGTTGTAGAATAAAAAATAATATTTTTCAAAAAAAAGTATTATTTGTTTTTAAAAAAGGAAAAGCATCATTTGAAAAAAAAAGTAATATTACCTCTTAGCTTCAAATATTACCTATAATTATATTTTTTTTCACCACAATTTTGTGATATATATATATATATATATATATATATATATATATATATATATTATGTTTTTTTTTTGTTGGGCAAAGAATTGTATTAAGAATTGTCAAAAGGTATAAGATATACCTTTGATAAAAAAAACAGTGTACGTTTTACAAATAAAAAAATAAAAAAAGTTTAAAGAAGAGGTTTTTGTAGACATTCAAGCCATGAATTAAACTAAAATTTGGAAAGTTAATCTCCTTAGTTGTGAACCAACTCCATAGTCTTCCTTTGATTTCCTCTACCACTCGATTAACATCTAGCGCCGCCCCTTGAAAAATTACCATATTTTTTCCATTTCCAAATGATCCAAATAATGCAGATTCAAGAACTAATTGCGTACGAGCTGCCCCTTTTGCCAGTAAATAGACCAGAGTGCATGTGAAAGTGAAAAGTAATGTTGCTATGAATTACTGTCGGTACAAAAAGCCAAGACCATATCGCATTCTAAACATGTAACACTCGGTTGCAACCCAGAAAAATGTCTCTATTTTCATTTCTAAACCGCAGAAAGATAATAAAAACATCATAATTTAAAAGTGAATTAATAAAAACATCAGATTTTTCTTAATTAGTAAATTTAAACCCCTTCTATATAATTAATAAAACATGGAGATTTTTAGTTGTCCAATTAAATTGGAAAAAGAAAAAGATAAAAAATAATTTAGGTAAAATGGAAGAATTTATAACAGCAGATTGTAACATTCTAAGAGTTGTAAGGGAGGGTTAAAATGGGAAACAGAAATGTTTACTTAATCTTGAGCCTATAAATAGTGCACATGCTATAAATGACGAACACAATAATTGATCAGTCAGGTTCACCAGATAATTAACATAGTAAACAATATTAATTATGACAATAACTTCCCAGATAGCAGCCGCAAACAATATTCTTGTTTTGACTCTAAGAATACTACTAAAGTGACGTAGATATATTCGTCGAAAACAGTTTTAGTTCGGAGCCATTTGACACACTCTAAAATCCATATATACATTATATATATATATGTAGTAAGAGAAGCTGCATTCGAAGAAGATAAGTCGTCAATTTGCTTTAGCATTTGGAGGAAGGATTCTTCGTCTTTGTAGCATTTGGAGGAAGGATTCCATATGATTCTGAACCCTATGTATACATTAATGACCTACCTTTATTCGATTAAAATCATTATGTTCCTGAAATGGACTCAAATGTAATTTTCCCCTATGTACATAAGATTGAATACAACTGTAACCTCTCATGAACCAAGTTTGATAACTTTGTTTTGTCAATTCCAATATCTTACCTCCAAAATTAGATAAGATCGAATATAATTGTATACATTCAAGAAAAAAGAATGAACAAACTTTACAATACATATCTTAATTGAAAACGTGTCTTAAATTAGTCTTACATACATATATATCAAGGAAAAAATAAAAACTTTAACAATAACTAATTTTGTACATCTAAATTTAAGAATTATAATTCCCATCAATATCAGTTGTCAAATCTTGAGTTCAATGGAAACTCCGAATTTTTGAATAATGCAGTGTCGGATTATTGTGGTGTTCATATTTATAGATACAAATACACGCATTTTAGAAAAAAACTATAAAAATATTTATATTTATATGAATAATAAAAAATAATTAAAAAAATTATACTTGTACCCCTTACCGTATCTTGTCCAATTTTTTTTTGAAAATATGTGTCACAGTGCCCATACCGTGTCATATCCATATTGTCGGGTTTTGTCTATACTACACAACAGTATAGTGCCAAGTACATATGTGTCTTGGTATTATTGGTTATATTAGAATAAAAAAATACAAGTGTAAGAGAAAGTGACTGCCTCTCACATGTGTATGTGGTGTAAAAAAAGGTACTGTACACTGCCCAACAACTTAGCATAGACAAAATCATATTGTCTTACACGTATGCAACTTAGATTTTATTTGAATAGTAATATTAATTTAGTTAATATTGTTATCCTATGGTAATAAAATTTCATTAGGAGATTGTGAGATTTTCATATCTTTACAAATCTTCCTAGCGAAATATATATGGAAAATATAAAATTTATATATATTCCGCAAATTAGGATGATGCATGTAATATTTTGTACAAGAATTTTGAAAGAACACTGAAAAGGATTGAGGTTTGATGCAAGAAACTAAGATGATTTGCTTCAAAGGTAATCCTTATCTTCTTTTGCTTAATTAATTATGTTGAATACACATGATAATTAATTAAAATTCTTTAAAAATCTATTTGAATTGTATAAATTATTTTAAAATTCGATTTTTTCCACCATTTATTGCTTATCAATCACATAGACTAAAATCGATTCATAGCCCTTGTCACAATTTTCGTAATCAGTCATGAATTATCGAAATTGTTAATTCTTGTATGCACTAAATACATTGTACACTTTGTAATGTATTTTTTTTTCGAAACCACTTTGTAATGTATTTTAAAAATATATATTTTAGAAGTTTTATCAATCCAGGGCCTAAAAAATGGTAAAGCTGTTAATTTAAGGCCCGAAAGATTTTTCCTATCGATTCAAGACCTGAAAGATAGAAAATTATCAATCCAGGGCCTGAAAGATAGAAACTATCAATTCGAGGCTTATAAATTTTAAGGTCATGTTTGGCACTAAAACCCTGAACACTAAAACCCAAAACCCAAAACCCTAAACGATGAACCCTAAACATTGAACCATGGACCCTAAATCCCCTGAACCGTGAACCTTGAACCATAAAAATCCTAAAAATAAAAAAAATAAGAACATGAAATAAGGATATGAAATATAAGTGTCAAACATAACCTTAAGATGTGTGAGCCTCAAATTGATAGTTTTTATCTTTCAGGCCCTGGATCGATAGTTTTCTATCTTCCAAGCCTTGAATCGATAAGAAAAATATTTAAGGCCTTAAATTGATAGTTTTGTCATCTTTCAGGCCATGAATTGACATTTTTCCTATACTTTATTATTTTAAAATATATAACTTGTTATGCTAAGGAGGTGTTTTCAAAAACTTATAAGTGATTATAGTCACCTAGAATTGTGTGCAAAAGTAATTTGAAGTGTTTTATTTCTCTTTTAGAAACTTAAATAAGCTCTCATAAACTATTAGTTATAAGCTTCAAAGAGAGTGCTTTTAGTAGCTTATTAATATTTTTTTTTAATTTTTAACTTTTTTTACAAATACTATCAACTTTTTTTTGAATTTTCTTCCAAACACTATCAATTTTTACTATTAATGACTTTTCCATAATCACTAATTTTAATAATTTCTTTAAAACCATAAGTTTTTACAAACACCCCCTAAAACAAATCTATCGAAATATATCCTACATGAAACAGTAAATTCACTTAAATTAAATTGGTTTGATTTCATGCATCAGCGCAAAAACTAAATAAAGGGAGGTTGGACTTTGGAAGGAGGTAGACAGAAAACAGCTTTTATAAGGAAGCTAATAATTGACTTAAAGCCAGGGGCGTTGCAATAAAAAAGAATCGTAGGGCCCAACAAAAAAATTGGGTTTAATCAAGAATCTAATTTGCCTGCCCTAATCTAATCAAAGGGATAAAGATAAACGAAACAATTAAAACAGAATCAAAATTTATATTTTTGGGGGAGTGAAAGTCAAACGTAATTTTCCTCTGTTTCGTTCGTAAAAAGAAGAATTTGGGGAGGGTTTAATTTAACAGTATCATCGCCACAAATAACCTAGACCCCCACCCCACTCTCAAATCAGAATAGGTCAATGTCAAGGGAGGGAAGAGAGAGAAACAGAGGGGGGGATTTCTTTCTTATAGTGAAAAAACAGAGAGCTGGAGTAATGAATAGGGGTATGTTTTCGGATTCACAAATGGAGTAAATGTGCATTTGTTGTGGATGGTCTCTGCCTTAATTGAATTTGGTTGCAGAAAAAAAGCAGAGGACTCACAGATTCAGAAAAAGTAAGTGATTTTATGAAAGTGGGAGGGAGATTCTTGCTCTTTGATTTACAAAGCTGGGATTTTTTAGCTTTTTTCTCGAAAATTTGTGCTGTTCTTGTTCTTGGGGATCTGGGTTTTTTTTTCTTTAGTTTTTCTATTTGGGTTTTCTTTTTTTGTGTGAATCTTTGAATCGTGGGGTTTGA
Organism: Stenogyne calaminthoides; assembly: GCA_037126765.1. Taxonomy (NCBI): domain Eukaryota; kingdom Viridiplantae; phylum Streptophyta; class Magnoliopsida; order Lamiales; family Lamiaceae; genus Stenogyne; species Stenogyne calaminthoides. The sequence continues at coordinate 1,252,376 of JBBCBC010000003.1, read as the reverse complement.
TATTTTGTGATTTCTTTGTTTCTCTGTTTCTTCTTAATTGTTTTGGGTTTTTCTGTTTCTTTGCTACATAGAGTGAGCCTTGAAATTCAGACTTTTTTTTTCAGAATCTGGAGGCGTAATTAACCCATTTACTGTTTTTTGTTACCCATTTTCGTCATCTCAATCACATGTTTGAAGAAATGTGGAATCTAGGGTTTTTTGATCCGTATATGGTGGCTTTTCATTTCTTTTAATACCATTTCTTTTCAACTCAAAAACCCTTATTTGTGTTTGAATGTTCAAGGCAAATGCCCCTTTAATTTCCCTCCTTAAATGTGTGATTTTGAAAGCAGAGTTTTCTTCTTGAGGAAGCTTTTCTTGCTTTATTGCTTTTGGGAATTTAGGGTTTGAATTGAACCCCCTTTTTCTGGCATTATCCCACTTTGCTTTGTTTGATTGTATTTTCTGTTTCTCAGATTGATTGTGAGTGGAAGAGTGAAAAAAAGCAAGCTTTAATGCATCTCTCTCTATGGAAGCCATTATCCCACTGTGCTTCTCTGCTCTTGGACAAGAAGAGCAGACGGCGAGATGGCTCTGAGCATTCAAGCGACGAAATCAAGACGACGAATCCATCCGTTCTCAGGAAACTTCAAGAACACAAACTAAGGGAGGCTCTTGAAGAAGCATCTGAAGATGGCTCCCTCAAGAAATCACAAGACATGGATTCCGAGTTATTGGACAATCAAGACGATGGTTTGGGCAGATCGCGCTCCCTTGCTCGCCTAAATGCTCAGAAGGAGTTCCTCAGAGCTACCGCTCTTGCAGCGGAGCGCACATTCGAATCTTCGGATGAAATCCCACACCTTAATCAGGCTTTCGCCAAGTTTCTCACAATGTACCCTAAGTATCAGTCTTCTGAGAAGATTGATCAGCTGAGATCAGATGAGTACTCCCATCTTTGTGCTTCGTCTTCGAAGGTATGCCTCGATTACTGTGGATTCGGGCTGTTTTCATTGCTGCAAACTGTTCATTATTGGGAATCATCTACGTTTAGTTTATCTGAGATTACTGCTAATTTGAGTAATCATGCTTTGTATGGGGGGGCTGAGAAAGGGACGGTAGAGCACGATATAAAAACACGAATAATGGATTACTTGAACATCCCTGAGAATGAATATGGGCTTGTGTTTACTGTTAGCCGCGGGTCTGCTTTCAAATTGCTTGCTGAATCATACCCTTTTCATACGAACAAGAGATTGTTAACTATGTTCGATCATGAGAGCCAATCGGTGAATTGGATGGCTCAGAGCGCTAGAGAGAAAGGCGCTAAGGTTCAAAGCGCTTGGTTCAAATGGCCTACTCTGAAACTCTGTTCGACTGATCTTAGGAAGCAGATTTCGAACAAGAAAAGGAGGAAGAAGGATTCAGCTACTGGTCTTTTCATGTTCCCTGTTCAATCTAGGGTTACTGGTGCAAAATACTCGTATCAGTGGATGGCCCTAGCTCAACAGAACAACTGGCACGTTCTGCTCGATGCTGGAGCTTTGGGTCCAAAGGATATGGATTCTCTCGGATTATCTTTATTCAGACCTGATTTCATCATCACGTCGTTTTATAGGGTGTTTGGGTACGATCCCACTGGATTCGGGTGCCTTCTGATCAAGAAATCGGTGATGCAAAGCCTTCAGAGCCAGTCGGGTCATGCAGGTTCTGGTATTGTCAAAATCACGCCCGTTTTCCCTGTATATTTAAGTGATTCGATGGATAATTTCCCTGGATTCGGGGAAGAAGATGAAGAAGCCAGTGGGAACGGTGAAGCTAATTCTGAAACTCGGGCCAGGTCTCAACTGCCCGCCTTTTCCGGGGCATACACTTCTGCTCAGGTGAGGGATGTGTTTGAGAGCGAGATGGAGCATGATAATTGTTCTGATAGAGATGGGGCGAGCACGATTTTTGAAGAAACAGAGAGTATTTCAGTCGGAGAAGTCATGAAAAGCCCCGTTTTCAGTGAAGATGAATCATCTGATAACTCGTTGTGGATTGATTTGGGTCAGAGCCCAATCGGGTCAGATAATTCAAACAAGAACAAGGGATCGTCTCCATTGCCCCCTGCTTGGTTTTCCAGCAGAAAAAACAATAAGCTGAACTCTCCGAAAGCATCGAAGCTCTCCAGCAGCCCGTTATACGGCAAGGAATTGAATACAGATCGCCATGTGTTGTCATTTGATGCTGCGGTTCGATCGGTTTCTCAAGAATTTGATCATTTCAAAGAGATCCCTGAAGAGGAACAATTTACAGAACGACCCCCAGAATGTTATCAGGAAATAGAAGAAGAGCCTGAAACCAGCAAATCAAGTCAAAACATTCACTCTGAGATATGCCTGGAGAAGGAGAGTGCGATAAGAAGAGAGACGGAAGGTGAATTTAGGTTGCTTGAAAGGCGAGAAAGAAGCAGAATCTCTGGTGGAAGATTCTTCGGAATAGAAGAAACAGAGCAAACGGGGAGACGGGTGTCGTTTAGTACGGAAGACAACCGGAGAGGGAATTTTAGTCAAACTATAGAGACGGGAGAATTATCCGTCAACAGCCTCGATGATGATGACTACATGAGCAACGGCGACTATGGGGATGGTCAGGATTCGGATCGGGGCGAGCCTGAGATTATATGCAGGCATCTTGATCACATAAACATGTTGGGTCTCAACAAGACGACGTCGCGTCTCCGGTTCTTGATAAACTGGCTCGTTACGTCCTTGCTGCAGTTAAGATTGCCCGGTTCGAGTGGACCGGAAAGTAAGCCGCTGGTTCACATCTACGGCCCAAAAATTAAGTACGAACGTGGCGCTGCAGTGGCGTTCAATGTGAGGGACAGAAACCGCGGTCTGATCAGCCCGGAAATCGTCCAGAAACTGGCGGAGAATCGTGGAATTTCTCTCGGCGTTGGAATACTCAGTCATATACGTATCCTCGATAACCCTAAACAGCAGCGGCGGTCTTTGAGTTTGGACGATACCACCCTTTGCAAGCCAATGGAAAACGGGAAGCATGATGGTAAAAACAGGTTCATCAGAGTCGAGGTTGTGACTGCTTCACTGAGCTTTTTGTCCAACTTTGATGATGTTTATAAACTGTGGGCTTTTGTGGCTAAGCTTCTTGATCCGGCTTTTGTGAAAGAGGGGGGCGTCCTCCCCCCCGTGGCTGAGGAGGTCGAAGAATGATGATGGAAACCTTAGTAATGAATTCGTAGAGTCGAGCAGAAGATGATGACGGGGCAGAGTGGAAGCTTTCGAGCGGAATGGATAGAAGTTTTTGGTTTTGGTTGGATTCTTTTTGCCCCTACTGCATCTCTGCTTAAATTTGTTCATTCTTGTTTTTGATTGCTTGAAATTTATATCCTTTTGCCTTGTGGGGTTTCTGTATCATTTTAGATGCTAGTGATGAACTGAAGCAGAGATGAGATAAACATTTAGTTGGAAATTGTTGATCAAAGTGCTTAATGCTGTATAAAAATTGTCCTATTTTGGTTGCAGTACTTTTTAGTTAATTGATGGTTGATGTTTCAGTACTTGAGGCAAGGTGATGTAAATTAAATGGCTTCCATTTGCTTAATAATGGGATTTGGAATCAACTGAATTTAAATTTTTTTGCTCTCTGTACACTGACATCAATTTGAAGCTCAAACAAAAATTATATTCTTGTATTTTTGGGTAATGTTGGATTTGGCAAATTGAACTCTACTAATCAGTCAATGTTTATTGCTATTTTAAAAATTCTGAAATTATATGTTAAAAGAGAGAATTTTGTGGTGAGACAATCTCGTATATAAGAGTGTTTTATTGACATTTTAATCATATTCTCTTTTAAGATATAGTTAAACTGAAACTCCATAATTTCATGCATAAGACCGTCCAGTATAAATTTTTATCATCATGTTGTTACAATTAAAATTAAAGAAAATATATACAAATATATGTATGGATAAATAATCTAATTTCCTAGCAAAAATAATGAAATACATTTTTTTATATATATAAAAAAATCCAATAAAACAAGAAAAAATAGGTATGGGGTTTAGTAATTATTGTATTTGGGCCACACCATTAAACATTGTTTGCCAGGGAATAATAACAATAATAATTTCAAGTTGGAGAATGATTATGATATTCCTTTTCTTTTCTGGTTGATAGGTTGGATATCCACTGCAACCATTCTTTTTAAGACCATGCAAATGATGATTGAACCTTAACTTTCTCCTACAAAACAAGAAAAGACCCAATTCAAGGAACCTTTTGCATCACCATTACATAATAAATTCCAATTTCACGTATAAAAAAGTTGGCAAAAAGCATGAAAAAGGGCATTTGATAAAATCATTCACCAGTCTTTGCAGAAATATAAAATAATTGACAGAAAAATTACTAAAGATACAGCAGCAATACTTGTGGAATAATGGATTGTAAAGTAACTCAACATAATTGTGATAGACACTTTTATATACCAGTGTACAAAAGAGAACAAACTTGAATCTTTTTTTCAACTTTTTTGCTAAAAAAAGCTAAAGCTTTGCTGGCTGTTGAGAAAAGAGAACAAACTTTAATTGACTAACTAAAAGAATATCTAAATTCTACCAACCATGCGCCATAAAGCCCTTCTACGATCAACGAGAAAAGGTCTTTCCATCCCTCGAATTGCTGAAATGAACTTATCGGAGATAAGGCGATATAGTTGTTTTACCTGATGATTATGATTAAGAATCCGTAATCTTGGAGATAAGGCGATAAAATTGTTTTACCTGATGATTATGAATCCATAATCTTGATTAGAAATGCAGTCTCCATTGCTGCTTCTTTGCTTTGCAAGTATCTGTTTTCTTCTACAATATCGGCTGTTAAATTAAGAAGTACCGGACGCTTAGGGTCATAAATAGAATATTCCCTCACTCGTGCAACCCATTTTGCAGCTTCCCACACCCCAAACCTGATAAGCATAAAGGTGGCAATTTAATAGAAATCTACAAGATTTAAACGAATATTGTCAAATTACTAACATATGCTTTTTTAATTTTCCATTCAATTCATATGACTATTTTCTAGCAACTTACACTGACGCGGCAGCCATAAAATCTATGAAAAATTTACAAATAAATTCACAACCTTTTGTTATTGTTTCAAATTAATCACGGCCTTTTCATATCTTTGCAATTTCATACACTGCCACGTCAGGAGGACTTGTTGGGAAACATTCATGGTATAGAATTTCAACGGTTGTGATTCATTTTGCAATTAACCCAATTTTAAATTGTAGAGCCTACTCCAAAGTAGTTGCATAGTAGAGCAGAGATTTAAGAATATAAAACACAATACCTTGTATTAAAAGACGATGTCACCAGAACAGCAGGGTATAGTGCATCTTTCTGGATATTATCATAGGGAGAACATTCACGTATAGCCCGAAAATCTTCAATATCCCCAGGGTATCCAAACTCCTCATAATCATTTGGTGTAACTGGTATAATGGGCATCAGAAGGGTGTGGGTTGGGTCTAGAAAAGGAACCTGAACAATACATAATAGAAAGTTTTAACTCAACCGAATGTTGAAATTGCAATAATGAAGAAAGAAAGACAAGGAAAGATAGAGATTGAGTTGATAGTGGAAGAGTCTGGATGTCGAATATTTGAAAATTCTTGCAAATGAAACAAAACTGTAAATAATATATACATCAATATATGGCTTATTTGCTGCTAAAATCTCAACATTTTCACAAATTGTAATCGAATCTAAATTCTTGAGTTTTGAAAAATAAAACCTTAATTTAAATATAATTTGCAATTCGAACTTCCGGACATATTGACTCTTGCCCATTTCTGACATGTCATCCTACTTGAAAACAATTGAATCCCAAATGACGCCGTTCGCCCTAATTACTACCCAACGATGTCATTCAGCCAATAAACTTACCCAAACGGGTAAGAGTCAATCTGCCCAGAAGTTTTGAATTGCAGTTTTTTTTTTTTTAATTGAGGTTTTTTTTTGCCAAAACTCAAAAGTTTAGATCAGATTGCAAATTGCGAAAAGATGGCGATTTTACCAGCAATTAAGCCAAATCTTACTGTGAACTAGGAAATGTATATGATGTTTTTGATCACCTTCAAAACAGCAGCTCGAAATAAATCTGGACAAAGGTTAATAGCTGAAGCAACTAACAATCCTCCAGCACTGTATCCCCAGCCAGCCAGCTTGGTTTCTTCCACAACCTCTCTTTCGATCAGAAATTTAGCGCACGATATATAATCTTCAACAGAATTGAGTTTCTTAGTTCTCCTCCCTTCATGATGCCATTTTTTGCCTGCCCCACCTCCACCTCTGGAAATTAAGATCATCAAAGTAATCAGAAAGACGAAAGCCAATGTAAACGGAATGAGTAACACTTGGATGCACTACTTGCACCGTTCAACTGGTGCACAACTAATATTGTTTAGTGAAAACAGCTAATAACACCTTTTAGTAGAACAACCAATACCATTTAAAAATGCACTTGAGTTGCACCATGCAACTAGACAACTAATACTGTTCGATGGAAACTGTTCAGTGAAAACAGCTTATATTGACCAACTAATACCTTTTCCTAAAACAACCAATACCATTTAAAAATGCACTTGAGTTGAGCTAAACATATAGAGATAGTTAAGGAACAAACAGATGCACAACAGACCTAACATCAGCATAAGCAATAATCCAACCACGATCAAGAAGGCTTTTAAGCTCATTTCTCCACCTTTTGCCCAGTATCTCACCATAGGCTCCATGCCCATGAAGCAATCCAGGATTTTCATCGTTCTTCCTGTTGCGAGAATATAGAATGGTGAGTGGAATTGGAACCCCATCATATGAAGGGATGTCATATTCTTCACACGTATAATAGTCAGGGAGATCATTCCATGTGCTATCATCATCTTCATTGCCAGGGAGGTTTTTGGATATCGAAGACTTGTGACCATATAACACTCGTGTCCTTTCATAAAGCAAGTTTTGTTGTTGAACTATAGTCCATTTTCCACTTTGCAAATCGTAGTCAACCACTGCATCGGGCATCTGAAAAAATGAAAAAAATCCCATTTGACAAAAATGAAATATTGCTAAATGAGTTATGGCCCCATAAATACGACTAATCTGCAAGATACAGTGGTGTAAATATGCATGCCTGCATATGCAGCCAAAATACAATGAGATCACAAACTTATTATTCAGTATGTACCCTATACATCCCATATTAGCTCCTAAGAAATGGAACCAAGAAATTTAATTACCAATGATATAGATCTTTTCAAATTTGCAGCATTATTATAAAGGGAAAATGTACATTCAAGAGTCGAGAACCTCATTTATTGCTCAAGGTACGTGTAAGCCCTTGATGTTTGTTTGGGTTTGAATAAACCCTTTTAACTTTAAGATGAGAGCAAAGAAGCCCTTCTGTTAAGCTAAAACAAACTAACATTACTTTTTTCATTAAATTGACAATCTCTTGTCATAAAATCTATCTTACCATCGCATTTGATATTTCTGATTCCCACGCCCAAACCCTACTCCCCAAAACCAATTCTTCGCATTACCCCAACTAGAAGAAATTTATGGTAAAACTCAACACAACCCAGAAAATTTATAAATCTCCCAATATCAGTAGTAATGTTGGTGTGCTGTCAAAAAAAAAATTCTTTTAAATTTACAATCTCAGGATGGGATGTAAGAAGGGAAAGGAGTAATGGAAGGTATGGTGGCTTCAGAAGATCATATGGGTTGTTCTTCTGCCTATTTTAGTCCAGAAATTAGCTGCTTCATGGGAAAAGTTTTTGTGCAGAAAGTTGAGCTACAAATCCCTAAAACCCTCTTCGTTATCTTTGCTGAAACTCAGATGCAATACAATTGTTTCTTTCTGCCATACTTACTCAGCATCAGATTCTTTCGTTGCGCAAATGACATTTTCTCTTGGATTCATTGTTCTGCCATGATCTTAGATTAGTCAATTTAATGGAAAAAAGTAATGTATTTCTTAGTAGAAGACTTATTTGTTCTCAATATTAAAGTTAAAAGGGTTTATTTGAACCCAAAAACGCATTAACGGCTTACATGCACCTTGAGCAATAGTTCGGGGTTCCTAGATTAGCCCTTGTTTTATCCAATGTCATTACACGCAGAAGTGCACATATGATATAGCAGAAAATTTACATCCAAATATTTTATGATTTCAGATGTAAATAAAAAAACAAACAACTAGCTATTTACACAACCTAGGAATATATATAACACATAAAGAGGGCAAGAAACAGAAAGCAATGTCAACTACATACCACTGGAGATGTTATCGTAAAGCGCATGATTGAAGAATAGAAGTCATTATTTGGTCCTGGCAATATTTGGGATACATGATCTGGAAGAGGCAAATGTTGTGGATTGAACTCTTTTAGAGGAGCTCCAGCCTGTAAAATTGTTACAATATATTAATTTATAAATCCATAACAATATATTATAGTATTTTCATGGAACGAGAAGAATTCTGTGTTAATGAATATAGTATATTCAATGGAAATATACTAATATAAAGTAAGAAACAACATAAAATTTGTTGGACACATAAAGGATCAGAAGCCCGCATTACCTTGCTATTATCTAAAGGTAAAGGAATACAACACAGTCCATATTTCCGTCCATCCCTTGTAATAAGCAGCAAGTACGACCTGCAGAAATCAACATCTTCAATGACCAATTGATGGTCGTTGGCAAAAACATTCTGCAAAAGATAACAGAAGAAGATTAAGGATCATGACAGAGAGACCTAAAGATGATGTTTTTTTTTGGGTTTTAGAAACCAGGTTTTGGATTTACAAATCTAAATCACAAATCTAGTTCTGGTTCTACTTCGAGATTTTGAAATCTGGTTTCATAGAACGACCACTACGACACCTATTATCACTTTCCAATACAATCAATTCTCTCTCCTTAAACTTCAATATATCTAAAACATAACCCACATCATCCAATCATTACAATCACACTCAATAACAATGTATTAATACAACATCATTCACTCTTGCACATTGATTTTGACATAAAGTTAAATCTCACCCTACTCAAAATCCCAAAACAAACACACACCTTACTATTTATCAAGATTTCCTAGATTTCAAAAACTAGTTTTAAAATACCAATTAAAACCCAAAACAAACATCACCAAAGAGATTCATATGACCTGGACAATGCATGCTAACATGATTAGTTACAGAAATAACCCTAACCTCTCAATTCCTAGGGCTGCATGAAGAAGCAACAGGACTATACAAAAGGTAATGGTGATCAACAGGTTTCCCTTTTATAGAAGCATCTGTAAAGAGGTAGAGATATCCTTGATGATGCTCGATAATACAATGGACATTTGCCTCACTTTCCCAGACTAGTTTCATTCCAGATAAAGGCTCAGCTGCATTAATTAGAAAGACCTAACAGCAGGTTACTAATATAAAAATCCAGTTCTTTAAGGTGGGGTTTGCAAACTCTGTAAAGTGGAGAGGGTTAATATTATTTCTGGTCCCTAGAGTTTTTTTCCAGTTTTAGTCCCCCTCCTTCACTCACAATCATATTTGGTACTGGAAGTACACTTTTACTCTCAGATTTGGTCCCACAATCCTTTGACAGAAGGAATCAACTACTTGGGGGTGCTAAATGTAATTATTTAGAAGTTTTGTACTTAAATGTAATTATATAAAAAACTTTTAAATATTACATTTAGCACACCAAATAATTAATTCTGTTAGTCAACGACGGTTCACTAACGGTTGGACCAAATATGGGAGTATAAATGTGCTTTTAGGACCAATCTTGATAGCGAGTGAAAAAGAGGGACCAAAACTGAGAAAAGGTAAACTTTAGGGACCAAAAATGATATTATACGAAATGGAGAAGAGTCACTTTTTTAAAAAAGCTATTCCTCACAACTCTTGAAAAAAAAAGTGAATCTAGAAGTTACTAGGTGATGTTTGCAAACTCTACAAATAAGTGGGGCGGAATCACTTATTTTTAAAAGGCGACTATTGAAAATAAGTGATTCTCGAAGTTGTTTGTAGAGTTTGAAAACACACCCTCAGTAGAGTTTGAAAACACATATTAATGGCACAAAAAACATTCTAGTAAGCCTACCTTGGATGATTGGCTTGAGAATACATTCACAGTCAAAAACTGGAAGTCTTTAGTGTGTCTTATACTCAGATGAACGTTTTCTTGAGATTCCTCCAAAATTAATACATCCTCATCATCTGTACCGAGCATGCTGCAATAGATCCTGCGAAAACCAAATGCCAACTTAATTTATGGGGATAGAATAGATATTAGACAGTATTATAAGGGCCCAATCAGCAATGCCAACCTAAAGGGTCTCTGTTTATCATTTGTAACTACATAAAGTAAGGCTTGCCCATTTTTAGCCCAAGCTATACTGGAAACCCGATCAGCATGAGGCTTACTACAAAGAGACCCAAAATTCAAGTCTTTAACTGATAATTTGAAGCAATCATTATCCTTGTCAAACATAGTGTATGCAAGATATCGGTGATCAGGTGATATTTCTGATATTTCTTCATAGGCATAACCTGTTGATGAAGTTTGAATACAAGTAACTTTACTCAAACTGATGTCGACTTGAAGCAGTAAGATGTGTAAATTTAATAGTAGAAACAATGATTATACCTCCAAATCTTTCAGCTTCTTGATTGTAATCAAGCAGCTTTTGCTCAATTTTCTGTCCAGAGGTGAAATCAAAACCAGCTGCTGGAGATTTGTTAGAAATAAACTCTTCATTTAGACTCACTAATCTCCTACATAACACTGGATATTGCTTTCCTTCTTCAACCCGTCTATAGTACAACCTGCAATAACCAAAAAAAAAAGAAAAAGAAAAAGCCCAAAACAACTTCTTCAACTCCAGCTTTAAAAGTCACAAACATAGAAGTAACAGAGAATTCTTCACTTCCTCAAACATAACTTGCCAACTTCAATTCAATGCCCCAAAACAAAGGCTAACAAACGGAAAGAAAGCAGGAGATGGAGTACATAGAATAATCAAACATCAAACACCTAACTAATCTCCACATTACTGATTAATTACAGAAGTCTTTCTTCAAAAATTGTGTAATTCCATTGATGAAAAAGAGTAATCACGATCATAATTCACATCTCATAAGCCATAATTCAAAATTCCGAACAATCGATCAAATAAGTAGAGTAACAAGAAGTAATCGAAACAGAGCTGCGGAATTACCAAGGTCCCCATCGGAGGGCGGGTGGAGAGTTCGGCGGCAAGGCGGGCGGCCATCTCCGATTGGGAGCTTGGACTGGGGGCGTTCAGTGCCGGACATGACAGCTTCGGTATACTTCTCCTCCTGCTCCATGTACACGTCCATATGCAGCATAGCAACCCTATCGGTCAATTGCGACATCCAATTGTACTCGTCTTCCCATGACTCCCCGTGCAGGGAGAAACTCACCGGCTTTTTTGGGGGTTTTGGCTGCGACGGCGGGGACGGAGGCGGCTGGACCCTTTGAGGCTTGTAATTTGCTACTTGGAGGATGGCGCGGTGGCGGATGGAAAGGCGGCGGACGGCGGTTAGCAGGTGGCGCATGGTGGTAGAGAAGGTTTTCGAGGGGTTTTACTGGCTATGTGGTGCTGATGTCAGCATTTCTTTGAATAAACACAAGTTTCATTTATCAATAATTCAATATTAATATACTTTTTAGTATTAATTAATATTCCCTCCGTCCACCAATCTTATGCTCACTTGTCTTATTTGTCCGTCCATCAATCTTATGCACATTACATTTATGGAAAAAGTCATTTTATTTTTATCCCCCAACCATCATTTAATTACTTCAAATGTCATTATACTTTCACTCACAACCAACCACTTTATTAATAAATAAATCTCACAATACTCCATAATGCCCTTAGGTCCCGTTTGATTCGCGAGGTTGATTGAGATAGACTAGGATTAAGATTTTAATCATAATTAATCTATCGTTTGGTTTGCGGGTTGAGGGCACATGATATGCTACAAGCCCGGGTAGGAATTGTATCAAATCCCTCCATGGAGGGATATGTCAATCCCATGTGAAAGGTGAGATAGAACATATGCGAAATGCAATATTACAAACTGTTATTCTATTGTTTGAATAGATTCACAATAATAAAGTGTGTTGTTCCAATTCAATTTAAAAGTGTTTATGACATTTCAATAAGTATCTCATATAATCCCTTAATCTAATTCTTACAATCCAAACACATATTTTGATTCAACAAATCCAGTCAAATCAATTCAATCTTACTCAATCCCACTCAATCCTTTCTGTTGGGAAATGAATTTAATAAATAAGATTTTGATTAGATCCCAAAACCCCTGAGTATGACATGTTCAGGATAATCTTGATAGATGAGTCAGGATTCAGTTTTAGAGTGTTCAAGATGTTATCTGCACCTTGTATAGTCCGCAGATATAGATCAGGATAGATTTCAAGATTTCAAGACTCAAGAAGTGTCAAGAAAGAAAGAAGTTTCAAGATTTCAAGTTTCGAAGATGGGCGAGAATCGAGAATCAAGAAGAAACCGAGAACCAAGACTCGAGATGAAATCGAGAATCAAGACTTAGTATGAGATCGAGAATCAAGACTCGATGAATCGAGAATCAAGACTTCGGTGATGAGATCGAGAATCAAGACTCAAGATGAAATCGAAAAGACTCAAGATGAAACCGAGAAATCAAGACTCCCAGTATGAAGATTCAGTATATCAATTTGTTGGTCCCGGTGAAAACGAGTCTTACACGTGTATGGGGGAATACACGTGTTCAGTGATTTTAAAACTTTTTTCATCGAGGTCACTTGGGTTAGATAATCTCGAAGATTAGGTTCTCGAGAAGCACAGATTGCTCGAAAGTCAAAGTCTCATCGAGACAAGTGATCCCGAGTCGCTTTCAGATACCTCGATAATCCCAATCAATCTCGAGTGGAGAGATCCGAAGTTGCTTGGATCGATATTCAACTTCATCAATCCTCGTAAGAGAATTCGGGTTTGATAACTATCTGTTCTAAATTTACTCACCGTAAGCGGAATGGTTGGCCCTTAGATTATACTCGTTTTAAGCTTTTTTCGAAAAAAACCTTCCTTTATGAAATAGTGATTAGGTTGTGATTCACTTATGCAACTTCAATTGGATTGATTCCAATTGAATATCGATTGAAAAGTATGCTTTCAAAATCGGTCAATGCAGCGGATAAGCAAAGATAAGGAAAGCAATAAAGAACACAACAATTATAGTGGTTGAGACTCAAGCTCCTACGCCCACTCTCTCCGACTCTTGAGAGAAATTCACTATCAACTTCGAGCTTCGATTTACCTCGTAGTTTACTTACTCAACTTCGCCCTGAAGTTTTCATTTACTCCACGTGGTTTACTTACTCAACCCGACCTTGAGTTTTTCGACTACCTCCGTAGTTTACTTTACTCAATCACACACAAGCTTTGGACTACCTTTATAGCTTACTAACTTCTCCTCTAGAGTTTTTCGACTACTCCGCGTGTAGTTTACTAACTCTTTTACAACTCTACTCACCAACAAACACACTCCAACTACCTTCTCAAGGGTTTGGGGTTTCTTGGTTGGTTTCCAACTAGGATGAGATATCCTTTACAATGAAGCACAATGCAAAGGTTTAGGATATCTCGACTAAGCTTTGGATAAATCTTATCAAGCTAGGCTTAGTAAAGTGAGCTCTCTTCAATATAGAAGCACTTGGGAAATTCAAGGTATTTCGAGTGCTTTAACTTTTGCAAGAATAAGTTTGAGCTCTTGAGTTGCGTATAAATTTCCCGTCACCTTACAATGTAGAGGGTCACCAGTATTTATAGGCATACACCAAGGTTACTCTTGAAAACTATCTGTTGGAGAGATAGCTTCGTGAGTTCCCTCTTATGGTGTGTGAAACGGCTATATTTAGGGTCTGAAACTCCCTAACACTTTCTAGGCAATAGTCTTTCATGTAGCCGGTCTTCACTTTTTGCAGTCTGGAACTTTCGTACATCTGACATCTTTTTTAAATGACACATCCATCGATGCTGTCAAGATGGCACAAATGTCGTCTTCCTCTTTTTGACTTTTGTCTTCAGTTAAAGGTAGACACCTTCAACGGCTCTTTTGGTTACAAACTCTGAGTTTGATATAACCTTAACAACACTTCTGACTTAGTTCCTTTTGTCTGCATTTGAATGTCTTGGCAATATCTATCTTTCTAAGGTATTGCGTTTCTCTCAGTATTGCATCCTTCAGATAGATATATTCAGTGCCTCGGATCATTCAGGTTCATACTGAGCTTTCAGTACATTACTGAGTCATCGATAATTCTTTGGCTTTCGATATTCTTGATGTTGATTTCTCGGTCTTGATCTTGCGTCTTGAGTCTTCGAGTCTTGTGGTCTTCGAGTCTTGATTTATCGACCGATATCTTCGAGTCTTTTATCTTTGAGTCTTTAGTTCTCAGTTTCATACTGAATCTTCAGAGTCTTCAGAATCTATCCTGAACTATATCTGCTGACTATACATTTTGCAGATAACATCCTGAATACTCTAATCGAATCGACTAACTATCAAGATCATTCTGATCATGTCATACTTAGGGGTTTTGGGATCTTAATCAAAATCATATAATCTTTTATTAAATTCATCTCCCAACAATTTCCCCCTTTTTTATGATGCCAAAACCTATCTTGTTTACAAACCGAAAAAAAATAACCTATACTCAGGTTTCAGTTTATTCTATTACAAGATTGGTTGTCTCCCAACTATTTAGATCAGAGAATCTCCCAACAATTTCAGAGTTTCTCAACAGTTTAATCATATATCAAATTTCTTCAGTAATGAATCTCTTTAACTAGTTCATTACCAAATACTTAAACAATTTCCCTCTTATCAGCATATAATCAGTTTTAGAGACATTCATTCAGCATATCAAAATAAAGACATGTAAATAAGATAATGAGATATTATCTTTTGAGCATAATGATAAATCTTCATTGATGATAAGTATACCTTTACAAATTACAATGAATTTATCAAACAAAATCAAAAAGACAAAATTTAAAGATTACAGAGTCTTCTGAGTTCTTCATCTTGATCTTGATTCGCTCTTGGTTTGCTTCATTTTCCACTTCATCACCGGTGGTACTTCGGGTTGAACATTTGAAAAAATCTTTTCTTCAAACTCATTCCTCTCTTTGATGATGGGCCGTTCCTCGTTAATCCTAACCGACCAAAGATAAGCAATTTCTTCGTAATGGCCTTCTCATTTACCAAGCCATTACCAAGTCTTGGAGGAGGATAGGAATATGGATCAGGGGCTACTATCTGTACTCCACCTTCATCCGCAAGGTTAATCCAGCCTTGGAGATACTTTGGATAGAAGGTTAAAAGATATTCAATGAAAGCTTCGTTCTGATCTGAGCCTTCCCCTCTCCATTCCTCGAGAACATCGTAATTGAACGAAGGTTCTCTTCACTTCTTCCCACATGTCGTTGAGTTTAATGGGCATCCATTTATCAACGTGGGGCCCTTTCGGCGCTTTTCGATGTTCCCTTCCTCTTGCTCAATAAATCTCTCGAAATCACTCCTTCGCTACGCTCTTCGTCTATCTTCTTTTCGATCACAGACGCTCCCGAGATCAAGCAAAGAACTTTCTTAGCTTGTTCTTTTGGAGTGTCTTGAGCATCTCGGTGTTGAAGACTTTCTTCCGAGGTTGAGACTCGATTCTTCTCAAGATCTTCATCATCAATCGATTTTCTCTGGATTGGCTTAGAAGCCTTCAAGATGCTTGCTTTACAGGTTGAACAACGCCCGAGGCTTTCCTCTTCATAGGCAGTTCAGCACCAGCCTGGCTTGTTCCAACCTTAGTTATAACACTTAGTTTCTCTCTTGCAACCTCAAGCATGGTTTGCTCAGAAACTCGAGTGTAGATGGGCTTCTCCACTTCTTGAGCAAATTTTAATTTCTCAGTAGCTTTGACTTCTTTTAAGGCTTTGGCTAGATTGTACATTTCAGCATCTTTCTGAGCCTTCTTTTCCAAGGTACGTGCCATGAACTTCCTGAGGTCTTCACCTTCCTTTTCCCCCTTCGCACCGTAATTTGGAAGAAGTCCGGAGAGAGTCGCGTGTCCATGTGATCTCGCTCTTTGCTCACACAGCGGATCTCTCCTGCTAACTGATCTTGCTCATCTTCCATTCTCCTGATGTGGTTCTTAGCCACTGACAGTTCTTCAGATATGTGGGCAAACTGTCCAGAGAGTGCATCTTTAAGCATCTCTGTCATCTTGGTCATGAGCATTGAGCTCATTTCCTCAACAGCAGATTTGATCAGCACCTCATTTTTCTCTGCTAGTTTCACCTCTAGAAATTCAGTCGATTCCTGGTGCTTCTATTTCATTTCAGCACTTAACTCTGCGTTGACTCCCTCCAGCTTTGCATTCAGCTTTTCTTCTATGGAGGTCATCTGATTGGTCAGAGTGTTTTGTATCTGCACCAGTTCTGAAGAATGACTAAGACCTTCCATTGTCTGAGCTTGATTGACCAATGTTTCTTCCATCTGAGCAATTTTGATCGCCATTGGCTCAATCTTCTCAAGTTTCTCCATTACCGGGAGTGAGATCAATCTCAAGACCGCCTTCTCTTTTATACGTGTTGTTTGATCATCCCGAGTTCGGCTTCATCCCGAGCTCCGGTCTCCAATTGAGCCTCGATGTTTTTATCGGACAATTGTAATTAAAGATAGTACTTTCAGTAACTTTGGCATATTTGTTAATAGTGCCAAAAGGTACCTAAGAGTGCTAGCTTCCATCCGAGGTTGATCCAAGAACAAAAGTCTCTTTTTCCATTTGAGACTGATCCTCAGCATCTCCCTGTTGGTCCCCATCTCCATCTTTGGATTTGTCTCCGCTGCTCGGGGCACCAACTTCAGTTGTTCTCTTCTCAGCTAGCTTCCTCTGAACCAGCTCATCAAAATCGGAATATTTCATCCTGAGCTTTGTCCTTCTGAACCCTGAGAAGTCGGTTAGGAAGGCTGTCTCCTCATTCCACCAGTCTTCCCTCTGAATGCGGCAATGTCAAGCATCTCGGGAAGAGTCTGATTGAGGATATACACTGTCGTCCTTAATCTGAAGAAAACATCTTGCAGATCAGGGTATGAGCTGAGCTCAGGGTATCGGTCAAGGATGAACCGTTCCCCCTTGCTCCTCCATTCGCCTTCTTCAGCCTCGCCCTTCTTCCATCTCGGGCTCTCGGTTCGATGAGAAGCCGCTAAGGGATCAAGCAAGAGATCACTCTGGAGCTCCTCGAGAATATTTTTCTGAGCCTCATTAGTGTCTGAAGTTTGTGCATTCAGTCCTCGGTTTGCATCGAGTGGGTTCTCAAGCTCGAGTGACATATCCTCGGTTTAGTCCCGAGTTGGCTCGTCTGTGCGAGCTGCACATCTTCAGATCTACTGACGATTTGGGCTCTTCTATCTCGAGCTGCAGACTTTCGAGGTAGGTATCTCGAGGTCTCGAGCTCCTTTAAAATTTCTCCGAGAAATTTTATCATCTTAGTGATGTCTCGAGCACCTCGT
The DNA here is from genome assembly GCA_037126765.1 of Stenogyne calaminthoides. Lineage (NCBI taxonomy): Eukaryota > Viridiplantae > Streptophyta > Magnoliopsida > Lamiales > Lamiaceae > Stenogyne > Stenogyne calaminthoides. Next base: position 1,234,712 of record JBBCBC010000003.1, on the reverse strand, counting down.
GAGAAGACTTTCCTCCTCGGTCGATCCCTGTTCCGGAGATAACCTGAGCCAACACTTGTAATGGCGAACTTTGAGCGATTTTGTCTTCAGGTTGTATCTCCTCAGAATCACTGCTACCTTCGTCGGTGAGAACCACCAATCTTCTGCGTTTTGGAGCAAGATTCTTCTGTTTCATCATTTTTGCTCCTTGCTCCATTTTTGCCTCCAATGAGAACCTTCCCCCCGGGTTTGTTGGGTCTCTTTCTCAAAGACCCGCAGAAGGTGATTCTACCTTCTTTTTTCTTTTTTCCTCGAATGGGCTCGCTTCTTCACAAAGAAATGGGTTTGAAGAGAATTTTGGTTTTAGGGAATGGGGTTGAATTGGCGAAGATATCCTCCTTCTCTCGGCACATCTCCAAAATATAAGCAATTTTGGTGGCATGGTGGATCTTGCCTTTCATCATGATTGTCCCATTGACCCTTTTTATGACCTTGGCTTGCTCCTTCACCATCTGAATTAAGAATTTCAGCCAGTTGAAGTCAGTGGTAGGAGATGCCTCGATCGCGACCATCAACTGGAGCTTGGGGTACTAATCGCTCAAAACTCCCCAAGAAGACTCATGATGCACTTGCTCACAATATCCATCAAGACACGATATTGTGGCTTTAGATGCCTCTTATTCAATGTCGCCTCAAATTTCACAGGATTCTCAGCAATCCTATCAAGGTACTCCTGCTCTCTACCCGACATATACATCGCAGGATCCTTTCCTCTATCACAAATCCCTCTTAAAATCGACGTATTTTGACGAATGCTCTAAATGTGATGTGGTAATCGAAGAATGCATACCATCTTCTTCATCTATTCTCAAATTACAAATGAATTCGATTACCTCTTTTGCGAACTCCTGGTCTGGTCGGCTTGCGACTAGATGGGTGAGTTTAGCTAGTCGGATCATATGCAGAGCCTCCTCTTCTGGCTTTGAGTTGTTTGTGTTTTCGAGTGAGACAACGAACTCATACCACGGCTTGTTGGTTATGGCTAATTTCTCGAACAAGGTTGGGGCCATTTTAGAGATTGATTTAAGAATTTGAAGCTTTAGGGTTTGGAGATTTCTAGGCAAAGGGATTTTTGATTGCAGAGGATTTGGGAACGAAGGGTTTGATAAACCTTTGGCTTGAATGACTTAAAGGGGTATATATAGCTTCGAGATCGTGGAGGATCGTGTGGGTTAGGTGAGAAACAACGGTTGAGATTAATCTCCGATTAATCGGGTATACGAACCGACGATCTTTAAAAAGTAAGCCGCCAAAACATCCTCATTGGTCATTAATGTAGCAGAGCATTAAATGACTGTTGACCTTCTTCGGAATATGAAACGATCCCGCCCAAAACATTCCTCAGGTGTTTTGTATTTATTGCGAATGATTACTGAGTTTTACTTGAGCAATAAATGAGTCACATGAGTCTTTACTTCTTCAGACCAATTTCCCTCTATCAGTCTTACTGAGTACTGATCTTGATAAAATGTCAGTATAATACTGAGTATTGAATGTGTTCAGCATACTACTGAGTATTGTCCTTCAGTAAATCTGAGTTTCTTGAGACTCAGTTCAGTATTTCCATTTTATCCCGAGTTTCTCAGTAGAATTCTGAGAAACCTTCATGCATCTGAAAATCTTCAAATTTTCAGTTTTTACACTATACACCTGGTTCTAACATCCCTAATTCAACTGAAAGTTCCTGAAATCTTGATTGACCAAAGGTTTAGTCAAGATATCGCTCTTTTGCCTATCAAGATGAATTTTCTCCATCCTTGTGTCCTTTTTTTCGACATGATCTCTCGATGAAGTGATGTCGATATCCACATGCTTGCATCGGTGTGCAATCTGGGATTTTGTGAAATAGCAATGGCACTATTGTTGTCACAAAATATTGGTACTTCATTGGCTTCAACTTTATAATCCTCAATTGTTGTCCGAGCAAAGAATGCGTACGCAGACTTCCCTGACCATGTATGTACTTCGATAGTCTCAGAGTTGGTTGCTCATCGAGGTCTTTTTTGAAAACCAAGATATCGACTTGCTTCCTAGAAATTGACAAGTTCCTGTTGTGGACTTCCTGTCAATTCTACAACCTCCATAATCAGCATCTGAGTAACCAGCTAATTCAAGGTTATCGTCAGCTGGATACCATAATCCTCTATTCACTGTGCCCTTAAGATATCTCAGTATCTTTTTGGCAGCCTCCATGTGACTAGTCTTAGGATTAGCTTGGTATCTTGCACATATCCCAACAAAGAAATGTTATATCCGCCTACTTGTCGTGAGAGATAGAGCAATGATCCAATGATTCCTCTATAATCGGTATGATTCACCGATTTGCCTTTCCGAATCGGGATCCATCTTGTAGTTAGTATTCATAGGAATCCTAACTGCATTGCAATTTTGTACACCATATTTGGCAATCAGATCTCTGGTGTACTTTGCCTAGTTGATGAATATTCCTTCCTTTGATTGTTTCACTTGAAGTCCTAGAAAGAAATTCATCTCTCCCATCATTGACATCTCAAACTTGTTTTTCATCAGTGTTGAAAACTTTTCACACACGGTGATGGTTTGGAGATCAAAAATGATGTCATCAACATATATCTGAACTAGTAAGATATCTTCCCCATCCTCTATCCTGAACAAAGTTCTATCAACATTCCCTTTGACAAAACCATGGTCAGTAAGAAACTGAGAAAGAGTATCATACCATGCTCTGGGTGCTTGCTTAAGACCATACAAAGCTTTTTCCGAGCACTTCAGAACTTGGTCATTCTGTTTGAAACCGGAGGTTGTTCCACATAAACCTCTTCTTTAAGCACACCGCTCGTTAGAAATGCACTTTTCACATCCATTTGATAGACCGTGAACTTCATGTGGGCAAAGATATGCAAGAAACAAATCGATGGCTTCTAGTCTTTGCAACGGTGCAAAGGTTTCATCATAATCCAAGCCTTCTTCTTGGGAATAACCTTGTGCAACTAGTCTTGCCTTGTTTCTTACAATGTTGTTGTTTTCATCTCTTTTATTCTTGAAAACCCACTTGGTTCCAATGACATTGTGCCTTTCTGGTCTATCTACTAACTCCCATACCTCATTCCTTGAGAATTGATTCAGCTCATCTTGCATAGCAGTTATCCAATAAGAATCTTGTAGAGCTTCACCAATCTCAAAGAGGTTCTTTCTCCGAAAGGAAGCAGCAGAAGAATAGTGCACTCTCACCATGGAACCTTCTTGTCTTAACACCTCGGTTAGATCACCCACAATCGATTTGTAGGATGACTATCTAACCATTTCCTTCTTGATGTTCCCCCCTTCAATAATATCCTCAACATTTGAAATGTTAGGTTCGCTTAAATCAACAAACTCGGGAACAACAGAAAAGGAGAAAGAGAATCATCTTCCTCGTGGAAATTCTATTGAGAACATTGTCGAGACATTTGTTCCCCCTTTGGTCGATAGATTCGAAATTGCCTCATTTTGTGACCACATCTTCATTGGCATCACATACCGAGTCCGAATCGGTGTGTCTGCTGATTGGTCACCTTTGGAGTGTTGACTTTCCCGAGTCTCACCATCTCGATTTCCATCCTGAACTTCTTTATCTGAGTCTGAGTCACTCCAATCATAGAGTGTGACTGACTTCTTCTTTTCAGGTTCAGTGGATGATTTATCTTTCTGTTTCAAGCTTAATCTGGTGATTCTCTTAGTCAGTTCACCTGCATCATGTTCCTGTTTCTTCTGAACACAAATAGATTCATCAAAAACAACATGAGGTGTTTCCTCCACAATAAGAGTCCTACAGATTTGTAAACTCGTTTTTTATTGACTTCCGAATATCCTAAGAATATTCCTTCATCGCCTTTACTATCAAAAAGTTTTCAACCGATCTTTACCATTATTGTGTATGAAACACTTGCAACCAAACACACGAAAGAAAGAAACAAGAGGCTTCCTTTCATTCCAAAGCTCATAAGGTGTTTTGCCTTGACTCTTGGTCAGCATGGATCTGTTTCTGAGAGTAGCATGCGGTGTTGACGGCTTCGACCCCAAAATCTTTTAGGAATATGCTTCAGCTATCATAGTCCTTGCAGCTTCTTTTAGAGTCCTGTTCCTCCTTTCAGAGAACACCATTCTGTTGAGGGGTCCTTGCGCTGATGTTTCATGTGAAATTCCATTCTCTGGCACATAATCAGATATGATATGATTTATGAATTGGTTCCTTTGTCGATCGATTTTGACCACACTCGATTTTTCTCAATCTTGAGCCTTTTCGATGAATTCGGCAATTTTTATTCGAGTCTCCTTCTTACTGAGTAAGAATATGAAGTATATCTCGAGTAGTCATCAACTACTACCAATGTGTATTTCCTGCCATTAGTGCTTACAGGTGTTACAGGACCAAAGAGATCCATATGCAAAAGCTGAAGTATTCTCTCAGTAGAAACTTCTACTTTGCTTTTAAATGATGCTTTAGCTTGTTTTCCTTTTTGACATGCATCACAAATGTGTTCCTTACTGAACACTTCATTAGGCAACCCTCTCACAAGAGCTAATCTTGCAAGCTTGTTCAGGGTTTTGAAATTTAGGTGATTCATTCTTTTATGCCATAACCAACTGGTATCTGTGGAACTTTTAGCAACTAAACATGTATCTTTAGGAGTTGAACTCCAATCATCAAGATACGCATTCCCTTTTTTCTTGTACCGCGGTAATATTTTTACGTGATGTATCATCTTTCACAAAACATAAGTTCTTGGAGAACTCAACATTGAAACCCTTATCACAGAATTGGCTAATTGAAAGCAAATTATGCTTCAATCCAGATACATATGAAACACCATGGATATGAACTGAGTCGATCTCCAAAATTCCATATCCTTCAGTCTGTCCCTTGGAGTTATCTCCAAAAGTGATCTGTGGGCCTCTTTGTTCAACATAGTCACTGAGCATCTTCTTGAATCCTGTCATATGTCTTGAGCATCCACTGTCAAGATACCATACTTCAGGAGCTTTTTTCATCTCTCGCTCATCGATTGCCATGTGATCTTTCATCAGTTTAGTGCCCTTGTTTTTCCCCAAAAACAGATCAATTCTTAGGTACCCATTTTGTGTAGGGTCCTACAAGGTTAGATGTACCTTTCGGAATCCAAATCTGCCTGACAACTCTAATCACTTTAGAGTGGCTAATTTGTCTTCCATAAACATCAACATACACATCTACTACTCTGGGTGCCTTAGCAGCTTTCTGTGTATGTGTGCTAGCTTTAGCATGAACATGGGCTTTTGAATTCTTCTTTGGTTCAGGCCTTTTGTTCAGATGCTTGGGCTTTTGTGCAGCTGGTCTAAATCTTTGTTGACTCGGGTTCAGATAACCTTTACCTTTAGGCAAGTGAGGTTCAAAGGTTATGCATCTTGAAATCTGGGTCTTTCAAATTATCTTGAGGACTTGGTCTCTTCAGTTGAGAATGTCTCTGCTGAGTGTTTCTCATCTGAGGATTCCTCTGATGGTTCAGTGTGGAGCCTTTCAGATTTGCATTCTTAGCCTGAGGCTTTGAAGTACTTGCCTGAAACTTTCCAACTGACTGCTCAGGTTTTCTAGCCTTCACCTGAGGTTTGGGCTTTCTAACCTGATCATTCAGTTTTACTGAAGCCATAGGTCCTTTTCCCTTGTCTACAACCTTGGGCATTACTTCAGCTTGAAGTGTAGGTGCCACTGGTTTTACAAAGATAGTCTTCTTGCTACATGATGCAGCATTAAGATGACCTTGTGAGGTTCCCCCTGGAGTGTATCCCAATCCAGTTTTTATAGTGGCAGATCTCTGGTAACTCTGAATTTCATCTATCACATTAGATGCTTTATTCAATAGAGTTAACTTCTTCTGTGCACTATCCTCACAGTTCTGTAGAGTTTTATGCTTCTCAGAGAGGTCATTGAACTCAGTTCTGATTAAATTTGAATCTCTTTAGTGGATTTCTCTAGCTTTTCAGTTAGGGACATTATCAACTTCTCTTTCTCTGAGAGTTGTACTTTCAGAACATCCAGTTCATCAGTAGCTCCCATTATTTGAGAAGTGATCTCAGTTTTGCTAGAGTCTTTCCATTTTAGATTTTCAAAGATTGATTCCTTATTCTCGCTCTTGAGTTTTATTTAGCGATCCCTTGCAAAACAAAGATAGTCCTTCATCGATTCTTGAAAAGAATCCATCAGGTCAAAATGACTATTTTCAGTGGAACTAGAAAACTCTTGTGCTAGTGTAGGAGCAACAACAGAGACAGAAGAGTTTACCTCCTCCATGGCCATCAGACAGATGTCATCACTTTCACTGTCTGAGAATATCTCATCTGAAGAGCTAGATCCCTCCTCAGAGTGTTCTTCTTCTGCAACCATGGCCTTTTTGCTTGAGAGCTTCTGGTCTCTTATAGCTTGTCTTTCTCTTCTCTCCTTAGCACTCAACTCGGACAATCATCTTTGGAAGTGACCTTTCTTCCGCAGTTATTATAAGATCTGTTGGCATCATCATCCCGATCATTTTCTTCTTTGGACTTGGAGTCCTTCTTTTCGGATGAAGATCCTTCACTTTCGTGTCCTTCTTCTTCTCGGTTGATCTGTCCTCGGTGTTTCTTTCGGTACTGTGGTTCTGTAATAGCTTTTGTATTTTCCAAATCTACTATTAAGTCTGTCAAACCTCCTTGCCATCAGTGCTAGCTTATCCTCAAGCTCATCCTGATGTTTGGCATGAAGGTTCTCAGACTCTCTAGTTTTACAGGTTTTATCTTTGGCTTTTAAAGCCACATTCTTACTCGATGAGGAATCATCTTTCTTTGTCGACCTTTTGGATTTCTTATCAATTACAAATTCATAGGCTTTCAGCTCAGAGAAGACTTGTTGGTATGGCATTGAGCTAATGTTCTTGGTGTTTTCAATCACCACTGCATGAATATCCCATTTCTTAGAAAGACCTCTAAGAATTTTCAATGCCACTTCTCTTTGTGGATATCTCTTTCAAGTGCGTTTAGATCATTCATGATGCTAGTGAATCGACTTCCAATTTGTCTATTGATTCACCATCATCCATTTCAAAACCGCCAAACTTTCCAATTGCCAATCGAAAAGTTTGTTTTTTTTTTATATGATCTGTGCCTTGGCACATAACAGCTAGTGTATCCCATATTTCCTTAGCAGTATTACAGTGAGAGATCATTCCCATCACACCATCATCAATTGTACTGTATAGTGTGTCTTTTGCAATGTAGTCTAGATTGACTAACTTTCTCTCCTCAGGAGTTAGTTGGTCATCAGACTTAGGAAATTCTGCTCTAGGATCAATTCTCTCTTTTTCTATAATTCTGGGATTCACCACAGTAAATTTGAATGGTCCTTGAGAAACCACTCTCCACATACGCTCATGTTTGGAATACAGATGAACTGCATTCTCAGTCTCCATAGATCATAGTTCTCTACTGAGAATATGAGAAGTTTTTTAGAAGACATTTTTCTGATCTTTTGAAAAGAAAAAATTTCAGCAAATAAGATCAGTTCAGATAGACCACAAGTATTTTTGAAAGTAAAACTTTGGTTAACACAGCAGGTGGTCAAGTTGAACCACTGCTCTGATACCACTTGTTGGTTCATGTGAAAACGAGTCTTACACGTGTATGGGGGGGGGAATACACGTGTTCAGTGATTTTAAAACTTTTTTTTTCATCGAGGTCACTTGGGTCGATAATCTCAAGATTAGGTTCGAGAAGCACAGATCGCTCTAAGTCAAAGTTCATCGAGATGGTGATCCCGAAGCCGCTTTCAGATACCTCGAGATAATCCCAACCGAATCTCGAGTGTCGAGATCCCGAGTTGCTTGGATCAGATAACTAACTTACTGAATCCTCAGAAGAGAATTCAGTTTGATAACTATCTGTTCTAGCTACTCAGTCGTGCGGAATGGTTGGCCCTTAGATTATACTCGTTTTAAGCTTTGCTGAAAAACCTTCCTTTATGAAATAGTGATTAGGCTGTGATTCACTTATGCAACTTCAGTGGATTGATTCCAACTGAATATCAGTGAAAAGTATGCTTTCAAAATTAGGTCAATGCAACAGATAAGCAAAGATAATGAGAGCAATAAAGAACACAGCAATTATAGTGGTTCAGAGACTCAAGCTCCTACTTCCACTCTCTCCGACTCTTCAGAGAAATTCACTATCAACTTCTGAGCTTTCTGACTACCTCGTAGTTTACTTACTCAACTCGCCCCGAAGTTTTTTTCGACTACTCCACGAGTTTACTTACTCAACCCGACCTTGAGTTTTCGACTACCTCCGTAGTTTACTTACTCAATAACACACAAGCTTTTCGGACTACCTCAGAGCTTACTAACTTCTCCTCTAGAGTTTTCTGACTACTCCGCGTAGTTTACTAACTCTTTACAACTCTACTCACCAACAAACTCCAACTACCTTCTCAAGGGTTTGGGGTTTCTTGGTTGGTTTCCAACTAGGATGAGATATCCTTTACAATAAAGCACAATGCAAAGGTTTAGGATATCTCGACTAAGCTTTGGATAAATCTTATCAAGCTAGGCTTAGTAAAGTGAGCTCTCTTCAATATAGAAGCACTTGGGAAATTCAAGGTATTTCGAGTGCTTTAACTTTTTGCAAGAATAAGTTTGAGCTCTTGAAGGCGATATAAATTTCCGTCACCTTACAATGTAGAGGGTCACCAAGATTTATAGGCATACACCAAGGTTACTCTTGAAAACTATCCGTTGGAGAGATAGCTTCGTGAGTTCCCTCTTATGGTGTGTGAAACGACTATATTTAGGGTCTGAAACTCCCTAACACTTTCTAGGCAATAGTCTTTCATGTAGCCGATCTTCACTTTTTGCAGTCTGGAACTTTCGTACATCTGACATCTTTTTTCAAATGCCCGTCATCCTTTGTCGGTGTCAAGATGGGTACAAATGTCGTCTTCCTCTTTTTGACTTTTGTCTCGTTAAAAAGGTAGACACCTTCAACGGCTCTTTTGGTTACAAACTCTGAGTTTGATATAACCTTAACAACACTTCTAACTTAGTTCCTTTTATCTGCATTTGAATGTCTTGGCAATATCTATCTTTCTAAGGTATTGCGTTTCTCTCAGTATTGCATCCTTCAGATAGATATATTCAGTGCCTCGGATCATTGAGTTCATATCGAAGCTTCAAAGACATTCTCGAGTCATCGATAATAATCATCTTTTCGATATTCTTGATCTTGATTTCTCGATCTTGATCTTGCGTCTTGAGTCTTGAGTCTTGAGGTCTTCGAGTCTTGTGGTCATCCGAGTCTTGATTTATCTTGATCGATATCTCGAAGTTTTTATCTTTGAGTCTTTAGTTCTTAGTTTCATACTGAATCTTCAGAGTCTTCAGAACCTATCCTGAACTATATCTGCTGACTATACATTTTGCAGATAACATCCTGAATACTCTAATAATCGAAATCGACTCAACTATCAAGATCATTCTGATCATGTCATACTTAGGGGTTTTGGGATCTTAATCAAAATCATATAATCTTTTATTAAATTCATCTCCCAACACAATCAGTATATCTCTGAAGACTCAGAAGACAGAAGACTGAAGACAAAGGATACTGAAGGCACAGTAATTACTGAAGACTCAGTAATTACTGAATACTCAGTATAAACCTAAATGTTCCGAAGTGAAGAAACTGAGGAATATAACCGTTGGAATCCAGCTGACGTGGACCAATGAGAGGAAGACAACCAAATTTCGAAAAAAAGTCAGAGAACTTACAAAGAATAGTATGGATTTGAATGTGATTCTCTCCAACGGTAACATTCAAATCCACACTATAAATACAAGATCTTCCATCAAATTAAGTGTGGAGAATATGCTAAAGATTCTACAGAGCCAAGAGTCTTATATTCAAGCATTCCCACCATAGAACACAAGTCTGTAGATATACAAATATATTCAAAGAGTATTCTAGAACCCAATCTAAGCAACCCAAGATATATCCTAAGCTTAGAGAGATTTTCCCAACCTTAGCATTGAGGCTAAACAAATGATTAGGAAAATCTCAACCTAGTTGGAGACACCAACCAAACTCAAATCCTATTATTAGGTAGTTTGTGTGATTGTTGGAGTTGTAAAGAGTTAGTAAACTACAGAGGTAGTCAGAAAGCTCTAGAGAAGAAGTGAGTAAACTATCTTGGATAGTCAGAAAGCTCAGGGCCGAGTTGAGTAAGTAAACTACGTGGAGTAGTCAGAAAGCTCAAATGTAGAAGAAGTGAGTAAACTATCTTGGATAGTCAGAAAGCTTATAGGCAATCCCGTGGAGGGTGATAAGTCCCGTTTGAAGGAATTTCCCTAGGAACAGGGAGAGTGGATGTAGGAGTTTGAGTCTCCGAACCACTATACATTGTTGTGTTCTTTACTGCTTTATGTTCTTATCTTGTCATATGCATTCGATTATAAGCAAAACACAACACATGAGCTTAAAATGCAAAAATCTGGAATCACCATTCCTTCACCCCTGTTTTTATATGCATTTCATGATTATTCCGCATTTCATGGGTTTTCCACCGGGGCCTATCAATTGGTATCAGAGCGGGAGTTCTAAAGTTCACTAATTTCAGAGTGACCACCTGAACTGATCTTTTTAAAGGAAAACCCATCTCTGCACTGATACCTATCAATTGGTATCAGAGCGGGAGTTCTAAAGTTCACTAATTTCAGAGTGACCACCTGAACTGATCTTTTTAAAGGAAAACCCGTCTCTACACTGATACCTATCAATTGGTATCAGAGCGGGAGTTCTAAGGTTCACTAATTTCATAGTGACCACCTGAACTGATCTTTTTAAAGGAAAACTCGTTTCTTTAAAAATTCATATATTTTAATGTTTTGGCGTCCTTGTTGGGATATTTTAGTTTTGATGAACTATGCCAAAACATTATCAACTTGTGTTATTCAAGATAATTTACAGATAACAAGTTGAGGGGGAACGAGAGAAGAAATTGAGGGGGAACTCACGGAATCAGAAGTAGATGATTGAGATCAGACGAGGTTGCAGACGAGACTGATCGAGATCAAATGAGTTAGATGAGTTCCGGAGTCAACTGATGAGCTGTGCAAAATCAAAAATAAAGAAAAGCTAAAGCCAGCAAATCAGAAGAGAAGGTTGCAAATCAGAAGATAAGCAAAAGAGACTGATCAAGATCAGACGCGATCAAGATAAGATATGATAACCTGATATGCTAACCTGATATGATGTACTTACCAGATGCTATCCTGATATGTTGATCTGAAGATGTGTTGATCTGATCAGTCGAGCCTAATCAGATCGAGCAAAGAAGAAATCGATACTTTGAGTAAAAGTAATCGAGACTCGAAGAAGGTCCGAGACTCAAGAAGTAAACCGATCCGAGACTCGAGAAGATCCGAGACTCGATAAGTAAAAAAGAGATCTGAGGGTCAGGATGTCTGAAGTCAAGAAACCGAACTCGACGACTGAGTGTCGAGATGCCCGACGACAAGGTCCGCTGAATCAAGAAACCTGAGACTCAGTATGTCACTGAAGACACTGAGGCTCAGATAGACCTGAGGCCAGGAGCCGAGCTGAAGATCAAAGAAGACTGAAGACCAAGACTGAAGACTCTTGTAATTCTTTATGTTTTTGTCTTTACTTTTGATAAGTTCATTGTAATCTGTAACTGATATCATACAATCAATGAGACTTTATCTTTATGCTCAAAGATAATACCTCATTATCTTTTTACATGTCTTTATATTTGATATGCCTGATTATTGTTGATGAAATTGTTGAGAGATTTGCCATTCTTGTATTGTAATAAGAAAAACTGAAACCTGAGTATAGGTTAAGTGTTTTTGTAACAAGATGGTTTTGGCATCATCAAAAATGGGAAAATTGTTGGGAAATGAATTTAATAAAGAAGATTTTGATTAGATCCCAAAACCCCTGAGTATGACATGTTCAGGATAATCTTGATAGATGAGCCAGGATTTAGTTTTAGAGTGTTCAGGATGTTATCCGACTCAGATAGTCCGCAGATATAGATCAGGATAGATTCTGAAGACTCAAGAAGTTTCAAGAAACCGGTTTCAAAGATGAAACCAAGTTTCAAGTTTCAAGATGGAATCGAGAATCAAGACTCAAGATGAAATCGAGAATCAAGACTCAAGATGAGATCGAGAATCAAGACTCAGATGAGATCGAGAATCAAGACTCAAAGATGAAATCGAGAAATCGAAAGACTCAAGATGAAATCAAAAAATCAAGACTCAAGATGAAGATTCAAGATATCAATCAAGATATATCTTTTAAGACTCGTAAGACATCAAGATCAAGACAAAGGATATCAAGGCACAAAGAATTCATCAAGACTCAAGAATTCATCGAATACTCAAGATAAACCTAAATGTTCGGGCCAAGAAACCGAGGAATATACCGCTGGAATCCAAAATGACGGGACCATGAGAGAGGAAGACAACCAAATGAAAAAAGCTGCAGAACTTACAAAGAATAATATGGATTTGAATGTGATTCTCTCCAACGGTAACATTCAAATCCACACTATAAATACAAGATCTTCCATCAAATTAAGTGTGGAGAATATGCTAAAGATGCTACAGAGCCAAGAGCCTTATATTCAAGCATTCCCACCATAGAACACAAGTCTGTAGATATACAAATATATTCAAAGAGTATTCTAGAACCCAATCTAAGCAACCCAAGATATATCCTAAGCATGGAGAGATTTTCCCAACCTTAGCATTGAGGCTAAGCAAATGTTTAGGAAAATCTCAACCTAGTTGGAGACACCAACCAAACTCAAACCCTATTGTTAGGTAGTTTGTGTGATTGTTGGAGTTGCAAAGAGTTAGTAAACTACAGAGGTAGTCAGAAAGCTCTAGAGAAGAAGTGAGTAAACTATCTTGGATAGTTAGAAAGCTCAGGGCCGAGTTGAGTAAGTAAACTACGTGGAGTAGTCAGAAAGCTCAAATGTAGAAGAAGTGAGTAAACTATCTTGGATAGTCAGAAAGCTTATAGGCAATCCCGTGGAGGGTGATAAGTCCCGTTTGAAGGAATTTCCCTAGGAACAGGGAGAGTGAATGTAGGAGATTGAGTCTCCGAACCACTATACATTGTTGTGTTCTTTACTGCTTTATGTTCTTATCTTGTCATATCCATTCGATTATAAGCAAAACACAACACATGAGCTTAAAATGCAAAAATCTGGAATCACCATTCCTTCACCCCTGTTTTTATATGCATTTCATGATTATTCCGCATTTCATGGGTTTTCCACCGGGGCCTATCACTATCACACCTAATCAATTCAATCCCGTGAACCAAACACCCCCCATACTTTATCTACTTTATCTACATTTTTCTTAAAACTTGTGCCAAAAACATCAGACATAAGATTGGTGGACGGAGGGAGTACATTTTATGGTAAAAAAAATACACTCTTTAGTTATCACAACTAATAACTTTAAGTATTATAAGTCACACTCTTTAACCAATTTCATAGATTATTATGTGAAATTTGTTCACCTTATACTTTGTCTTCTTTATAGTAAAAAAACACATTATTTAATTATCACAATTAATATTCTTTAGTAATATATATTACACTCCTTAATCAGTTTTACAGATTAATGTGTGAAATTTGTACACCCTATATTTTACCTCATTTATGATATACTCTACCAATTCGAATACTTTTAATGAAAGACCATGCTAAAATCTATGGTCAATACTTTTTTTTTTCATCGACAAAGTTAGTTGTTAGTTGTTAGAACACCAAGCACCCAAACACTCCACAAATTCACCAAGCCACCTTATAACTCCCATACTCCAATTCGTTCCCAAAGGGAATCGAACCCGGGTCTCCCACTCAATTGAAGAGACCAGTGGCCATGTGGGCTAAGCCCACCTGGTTAAAAAAATCTATAGTCAATACTACCTCCGTCCTAATTTTGATTGGCCAAATACTGTAGACACGAAGATTAAAAAAAAAGAAAATAATAGTATTAAATGGTGTAAGGTGAGTTTAGTGGAGAGAAATAATAGTATTAAATGGTATAAAATGAATTTAGTAGAGAAAAATATTAATATTAAATAGTATTGAAAGTTATATTTTTTTTAGGAAATGACTAATTAAAAGTAGGACTACTATTTACTGGCCAATTAAAATTAGAACAGATAGATTATTTTGTTTTATTTGGCCAATTCTATTAAAATCTTGTGAGATTTTTCTTTTCAGGCCTACAGAAAGTAGTCAAGTTGACTTGTGTCAGTGTGTGAGGGCTAATCAGCGAAAACATTAGTACAATGCTCACTGTCTAATTATTTTATTTTTATTTTTCATTTTAATATTTTAAACTTTTTTAAAATTTATTATTTTACTTGCTGCATTAACTTACCAAAAGGATAATCACATCTGTAATTGTTGTTTTATTTTTTTTAAATTTTGAAATGACACTTAAATTTTTTTAATTCAAATAATTTTGACCGGGTTTAAAAATAATTCGTATATTAAAAAATAAAACGATTCGAGTCGGTTTACTGAGTCTAAACTGGCAAAAATACAAAAATTAATCAAAATATGTAGAAATCAATCTTCCTCCCTAAGAAAATACACAGAAAAATTCAGATCCAAAATTTTTAGAATTAAAAAAGTTTAGGTGTCATTTCGAAATCAAAGAAAAAAACTGAAATTACACATGTGATAGTTATCTATTGACCTCTGCAACATGTTAAATGACCAATTAATTTTTTTTTAATATTTTATTTGACCAAAATAAAAAAATCAAAATGTTCGGGACCAATTTTAAAACGAAACAAAATTACTGAACTACAAAACACTTAATCCTTAAAGAAATAATATATATGACAAAAGTTCATATGGAATTCAACTTATCACAAATCTACATTCATTCCTCCCAAAATGTTAAAGTGTCAATGTCTACGTTATGTCCTGTTTCATCATAAGATTATCTGACGCGAGTGTGTGTTAATAAATTTACCAAAAACTCCCAACAAAGTTTTCACATTTTACCCTGTTACCGTGTGCGAAGTTGTGTCTTTAATTTGACGAGATAGCGGTTTCAGGCTACAACTAGTTTGCCAGAAAAAAGATGAATGGACCTCTCATAAAGTCTGAAACATGGAAATAGTATTCAATCTTTTATAGTCATATACACATTTGCAGAAGATTTGGTTTTGGTGAATTAGTTTACAAAAGATTTACGTAATCTTTAAAAAAACAGAGCAAAAAGCGATGAGCAGAAAAACAGGGGGAAGGCCCTGTTTCTTCAAGATCATTATTAGAACGGATTTCAATCGCCTTCTTGAAGTAATGTATTACACTTTTACATCCCTCCATTCAATATTGTTTGTTGGCTTAATTTATTAATCTCTTTGTTTGCAGACATTACCTCGTAAGTTCATAGAGAAATATGGATCAAATTTGCAGAAAAATGTGAAGTTGAGAATGGAATCGGGAGGAACATGGGATGTGATGGTGGAAGCCATGGAAGATGGGCTGTTTTGCTTCTCAAGGGGCTGGAATAAGTTTGCACAAGATGTGGGGTTGAAATTTAAGGGGGTTTTGGTTTTCATGTTGAGTGATGATGGATTCATTCTTGATGTTTCTGTTTATGAATCCAACGGCTGTGAAAAGGAATTTCCAGAAGAATCTGATGATGATGATGATGAAGAAGAAGAAGAAATTGATTTGGAAGAATTTTGTGCAAACCAGTTTTACCATCCAAATGGTTTGTATATTACATGTATTTTTGAAATAGTATTAGTTGTTTCATTAAAATGTATTAGTTTGATAATATTAGTTATTTCATTAAAATGTATTAGTTTGATAGTATTAGTTATTTCGTTAAAAGTATTAGTTGTTTTACTATAAAGTATTAGTTTTTTATGAAAAGGTATTAGTTGCTTTACTATAAAGTATTAGTTTTTTTAAAGGTGTTAGTTGCTGTAGTATAAAGAATTAGTTGTTTCATTAATAAGGTAGTTATTAGTTTCTTAACTACTACAAAGTTTTTTTTTGACAGGTTTACTATTATAAGGTATTAACTGCTTTACTATAAAGTTTGAGTTTTTTTATTAAAAGGTATTAATTGCTTTACTATAAAGTATTAGTTTTACCATTAAAAGTATTAGTTGCAAAACAAGTGCACTTTAAAACTATTTACACAAGACCAACTCTTGTTGTGATGTACCCTCATCATATTTAACCTTCCTCTTATATATATTGTTCTAGAATCAGAACCAGGCGGGGTAAACAAAAGACGACGATCAAAAGATGGCGACAAAACATCTTTGGAAAAGAGCAGCCCGCTCTACTTTGAAATCGGTTTCAAGCCCCATCACCGATATAGACTCGTAAAACTCGAGCTCAATTTTTATTAAAAGATTGTATTATTATCCTATTGTGTGATTGAACTTGGATTTTATTTTGGTGAAATTCAGAGCCTTGCGAAAAGATTTTGGGAGGCAGCCGGGCTAAGGGGGAAACAAAGCGTTGGACTCGAATTTGTAGCCAACCACCATTACCAGAGTGTTGAGTTAGATCATAGGCAATACAGGATCGATTTCGCCATTGGGTGGCGCGACTTTCGTATCGCCAACGACTTGGTCGTTGGGAGAAGGTACTCGTTCGAGTTCAAGCCGGGCAAGAATGTCATTCTGGTTAAGGAGGTTAACAATTGGAATTAAGTAGCTATGCATCTTTAACTTATCATATGTATTTGCTGCTATGTATAATTATTTTGTATATGTGCAATTTGTTAATGATTGTTGCATTGCATTTTCGGATCATGTATGTGGTTAATTGACTTAATTTGTATGGAATGTTAGGTTGTGGAGACTGAAGACAGCAAGGGGGAGGCGCTCGACCAAGCCCCTTGGTCGAGCAATAGTGCTCGGTCGAGCACCCCCAGTTCCAGCGCCCAGAGGGCGCTCGACCAAGGCTGAGGTCGTGCAGATCCGCTCGACCAAGGCCCGTGGTCGAGCGGTTCGGAAGGCCTGCGGGCAGAATTAAGGTTTTGTCCCAAGTCTCATATTTAAACACTTTTGACTCATTGTAATTGTATTATCACCACATCACTCGAAAATTTAGTAGATCTCCTGGCTTGATAGTTCCCCCAGACGTAGTCATTCCTGACGAACTGGGTAACCAAATTGTGTGTTTCTTAATTTGTGTTTCTATTATTTTCTCCATAATTGCTGCTTTAATCCTAACAACTGGTATCTAGAGCATCGGGTTAAAGGGATCTGGTGGGAGCAATTATGATGGATGAAGGGAAATCGTCTGTTGAGAAGTTTGATGGAACTAATTTCGGATTCTGGAAGTTGCAGATCGAAGATTACTTGTACGGTAAAGATCTGTACCAACCTTTAAGCTCTAAACCTGAAGGTATGAAGAACGACGAGTGGAAGTTGCTGGACAGGAAGACGATGAGTGTGGTTCGTCTGTCGTTATCCAGGAACGTCGCCCTATATACGGTGAAAGCAAAAACCACAATGGAGATGCTTGAGATTCTGACGGAGATGTATGAAAAACCATCTGCAGCGAACAAGGTTCATCTGATGCGGAGGTTATTCAACCTGAGGATGGCGGAGGATACTGTGGTAGCCAATCATCTCAACGAATTCAATATGACGATAGCCCAATTGAGTTCGGTTGAGATTGATTTTGATGATGAGATTCAAGCCCTAATTTTATTGTCTTCTTTACCAGAGAGTTGGAGTGGGACGGTAACGACTGTTAGTGCTTCAGCAGGTAAAGTGAAACTGAAATTTGATGAGGTAAGAGATCTAATCATGAGCGAAGAGATTAGCAGGAAGGAATTGGGAGTGGCCACAGGACCAACCTTGAGTGCGGGAAACAGAGGCAGATCTGAATCCAAAGGGAAGCCAAATCGGGGTAGATTAAAGTCAAGGTGCAAAGATAAGCCCAAGAAGGACAAGAGTCAAGTCGAGTGCTACAATTGTCATGAACTTGGTCATTACAAGAGGGAGTGCAAGACACCAGCTAAGGCACAAGCTAATGCACCAAAGAAGGATGACAACTCAGCGAACACCGCTACTGATGAGGGCTCAGATGCATTAATCTTGAGCGTAAGCAGTCCATTAGAATCATGAGTGTTAGATTCTGGAGCATCGTTTCATTCGTGCAGCAGTGCTGACGTAATGGAGAAGTACACTTCCGGAAACTTTGGGAAGGTTTATCTAGCTGATGATGAGCCTCTAGAAATCAAAGGGAAGGGGGATGTTCAGATCAAGACACCAAATGGAATTGTGTTGCAGCTGAAAGACGTGAGACACATTCCTGGATTGAAGAGGAATTTACTCTCAGTGGGGCAGCTTGATGACGAGGGATATAATGTGATCTTCGGATGCAACACGTGGTAGATATCCAAAGGTGCCATGGTGGTGGCACGAGGCAAAAAGGAGGGAACGTTGTACATGACAGGCAACACCCGGGATAACATTGCTCTTGCAGGTGAAAAGGGGAATGCAGATTTGTGGCATTGTCGTCTTGGCCACATGAGTGAAAAGGGGATGAAAGTTATGCGTTCGAAGGGTAAACTGCCAGACCTCAAGACAGTTGACATCGGGTTATGTGAGGACTGTGTATTCGGAAAACAGAAAAGGGTGAGTTTTTCGAAGGGAGGCAGAACCTTGTGTTGGGGAATGAGTTGCACAGATCTATTCGGGGTGAATATTTAAATACAAATTTAATTCATTAATTATTACTAGCATGAATTAATCCTATATTAATTCAAATAATAATTGCAACAACAAATCATGCATATAAAAAGCCACGTATGTGGAAGGATACTCGCGAACAATTAACAAAAGGAAAAAATAAACTTTGTTGCACCACTTATGTGGATTTGCTAATATTTCCAGCACATCGAATTGTACCTGGGAATGAACTAATCATCCCCTATTTATAGGAGGGAGGGTGGTCGAAATTTTAGTGATATTTCAATGTGGGAAAAGACTTTTCTTGGTCACCAAGAAATCTTGAATATATCCCTTATATTATTTTTCCCATAATTAAAATATTCCACAAAAATCTCACCTCCTCAATATATGGAATTTTCGAAAAAACAAGAGTGCAAGATTTCAAGATTTGGATCTTCTTGAATTTATGAGATATTCTTGTATTTCAAGAAATACATATCTTCCATAATATCTTTTCAAGAAAATCAAGAAAATCTTTCTTGCCCTCTATTTTCAAAAATTTCGAAATCTCTCTCATGAATAACCAAGTGGGAGATTTCTTGAATTTAATGAGATAATCTTGTATTCCAAGAATACATATCTTCATTCCATAACAAAATTCAAAGAAAATCTTTCTCCCTCTTTTATCCATAAATTTCGAAAAATTAGAGGAAATATAAGCAACAATATTTATTTTATTTTAATCACCTTTTAAGTTATTGGACTATATGTTGGGCTACTCAGGGGGCCTTTAGGAGAATTAAGATTGGACCTTCTAATGGATCTTGAATATCTAATATTGAGCCACAATATAATTCAAGCCCATAAATATTAATTAATCCCACTACATAATTAATATTGCACCATCCATCTTAACCCATATTACAGTCAATATGGCTCCCAGTCATTATTTTCCGTGTTTAAGATTATCTAGTCCATTAATTAATTCAAGCCACTGAAATAGCTTTCCGTTAATTAATATCTTTTGTCCTTGGTCGAGGAACGGTTCAACATTATTATCCATACCGGAAACTAATTTCACTTGCAAGATTTGGTATGATAAAACTTATGAACCTCCCAAGGGGGCAAATCAAGCAAGCGCATTTTGCACACGATTCTTCAGATTAAATCTTAGCAATCACATGTGACCAATAATATTGCCCAAGATAAAAAGTATTGAATCTCTCCGATTCGCTACCCATGATAAGTCAAAGCAATAGTTACCAATCCCACGTGATCCTATTTAAGGGGACGAAGGTTAAGAAACAACGAACCATCGAGGTCTAATTCTTCCTTGTTCGATTCAAGAATTTATCCTCCTGTGGGGTCCTATTCAACAAGATCATCATGCACTAGTGTAATCTCTTGGTCAAGACAAACCAATCTCGAGCCTTACACCTCAACCTTTGGCGATGGTTGTTCATTTCCATCTAGGTCGTGAATGGCGTACTTTTTTTTAGTTACAAGAATTTATTAATTTAATCTTCGTGATCGGGTATCACTAAATTAACTACAAATGTAACACGCATTTAATTATTGAACAGTTATGCAAAGTAAATATATATAACATTCAATCATATTTAAAGCATCAGTGATAAACAATTTATTTCAGTAAATAAGTCTGAAAATTCAGTTTCGATTATACAAAGTAAAAAGCATACTTTTCAGTATAATCCCAACACCTTGAAGAAGCAGAAGCTGGAGTTAGTCCACAGCGACTTGTGGGGTCCAGCACCAGTGACATCTCTTGGTGGAGCGTCATATTACATGACTTTCATTGACGACTCTACGAGGAAGGTATGAGTTTATTTTCTGAAAAATAAGTCTGATGTCTTTAATGCTTTCAGAAAGTGGAAGACCCTTGTAGAAACTGAGACAGGTCTCAAAGTGAAGTGTTTGAGATCGTATAATGGTGGAGAGTACAAGCTCCATGAGTTCAAAGGATTCTGTGAGGCGAATGGAATTCGAATGGAGAAAACCGTGAGAGGAACCCCCCAACAGAACGGTGTGGCAGAACGTATGAACAGGACGTTATGTGAACGTGATAGAAGCATGAGATTGAAGTGTGGGCTGCCAAAGATGTTTTGGGCAGAAGCAGTTAACACTGCGGCCTACTTGATAAACAAAGAACCCTCAACTCCCTTGGAATATGGCATACCTGAGGAGGCCTGGTCTGATAAGGAGGTAAATCTGTCTTTTCTTCGTATATTTGGGTGTGTTTCATATGTTCACATTGATGTTGCTAGTAGAAGTAAGTTGGATGCTAAGTCTATTAAGTGTACGTTTGTTGGATATGGCGGTGATGAATTTGGCTATCGGTTTTGGGATGAGGAAAATCGAAAGATAATTCGTAGTTGAGATGTCGTATTCAATGAGCAGGTTTTGTACAAGGACAAGTTGGGGATATCCAAAGAAGGTAGTTCTGAGACTCAGGTTGTGGAGTTAGACATTTTGAACTCGGGTGGGAGCAATGAGGTTCAAGACGATGAGGAGATTGTTGAGGAAGAACCACGTACACCACCAGCACCAATTCCGCCGTAGAGATCTACTAGAGAACATAGATCTCCTGATA
Source organism: Stenogyne calaminthoides (assembly GCA_037126765.1). Classification (NCBI taxonomy): domain Eukaryota; kingdom Viridiplantae; phylum Streptophyta; class Magnoliopsida; order Lamiales; family Lamiaceae; genus Stenogyne; species Stenogyne calaminthoides. The sequence continues at coordinate 1,213,330 of JBBCBC010000003.1, read as the reverse complement.
GGTATTCACCTTCTCTTCATTATTTATTGTTGACTAATGGTGGTGAACCTGAATGTTATGCAGAGGCTACACGTAGTGAACAGGTGAGCAAGTGGAAACTTGCAATGGATGATGAAATGAATTCGTTGATGACCAATGGAACCTGGGAAATATTTGAGCTTCCTAAGGGCAAGAAGGCACTGCATAATAAGTGGGTTTACAGAATCAAAGAGGAGGCTGATGGAAGCAAGCTTTACAAGGTAAGACTGGTTGTGAAGGGGTTTCAGCAGAAACATGGTATTGATTATATTGATGTTTTTACTCCAGTGGTGAAGCTAACTACCATTCGGTTAGTTCCGAGTCTGGTGGCTGCAGAAAATTTGGTGTTAGAACAGATGGACGTGAAAACAGCCTTACTTCATGGTGATTTAGATGAGGACATCTACATGAAGCAACCAGAAGGGTACTTGTCAAAGGGGAATAGTGAGCTTGTTTGCAAATTGAAGAAGAGCTTGTATGAGTTGAAACAAACTCCATTACAGTGGTACAAGAAGTTTGATGGGTTCATGCACGAGATTGAGATCAATAGGTATGAAGCCGACCATTGCTGTTACTTCAAGAAGTATGATGATGGTTATATCATTTTGCTATTATATGTTGATGACACGTTGATAGCAGGCTCAAGAGCTCGGAAAGTGAGCAAGTTGAAGAAGAAGTTGTCTGATAGGTTTGCTATGAAGGACCTTGGAAAGGCCAAGCAAATCTTAGGCATGCGAATCGATCGTGATAGGGTGGTGTTGGGGTTATACTGGAAAGTATGCTTTTACTTTGTATAGTCAAACTGAAATTCTGTCTTATTTACTGAAATAAATCATTTATCACTGATGCTTTAAATATCATTGAATGTTACATATATTTACTACATAACTGTTCAATAAATAGTACGTGTTACATTGTAGTTAATTTAGTGATACCAGATCACAGAAAATTAAATTAACAGTCCCTTGTAACTAAAAGTACGCTGTTCACGACCTAGATGGAAATGGACAATCCATCGTGAAAGGTTGAAGTGTAAGACTCAGATTGACTTGTCTTGACCAAGAGATTACACTAGTGCATGACTGATGCACTTAATAGGACCTACAGGAGGATAAATTCTTCAGCACTGAACTAGGAAGAATTAGACCTCAGTGGTTCGTTATTTCTTAATCTTCGTCCCTTAAATAGGATCGTGTGTGGTTAGTAATTATTGCTTTGACTTATGACGGGTAGAGAATCAATGAGATTCAATACTTTATATCTTGGACAATATTATTGGTCACATGCGATTGCTAAGATTTAATACGAAGAATCGTGTGTAAGTACGCTTGTTCGATTTGCCCCCTTGGGAGGTTCATAAGAATTATCATACCAAATCTTGCAAGTGGAATTAGCTTCCGGTATGGATAATAATGTTGAACCGTTCCTTGACCAAGGACAAAAGATATTAATTAATGGAAAGTTATTTCAGTGGCTTGAATTAATTAATGGGTTGGATAATCTTAAACACAGAAAATAATAATCGGGAGCCATATTAACAGTAATATGAGTTAAGATGGATAGTGCAATATTAATTATGTAGTGAGATTAATTAATATTTATGAGCTTGAATAATATTGTGGCTCAATATTATATATTCAAAGTCCATTAGAAGGTCCAATCTTAATTCTCCTAAAGGCCCCTCAAGTAGCCCAAACATAATGTCCAATAATTGAAAAGGTGTTTAAAATAAAATAAATTATTGTTGCTAATTTTTTTATAATTTTCGAAAAACATTGAAGGAAGAAAGAGAAAATATTTTCTTAATTTTCTTGGAAAGATTTTATGGAATATGTATTTTGGAATACAAGATTATTCCATAAATTTAAGAAAAGTCAAAGATCCTATTTCTTCCATATTTAATTTGTATTTTCGAAAAACCCTTAATATTGGGAGTTGAGATTTTTGTGGAATATTTTAAATATGGAGAAAAGAATATATTTGATATATTCAAGATTTCTTTGAGAGCAAGAAAAAGATTTTCCCATCTTATTCCTAGGGCAAAAATCGGCCACCCCTTGTATTATAAATAGGGGATTAATTTTTCATCCATAGTGAAATTTCATGTGTTGGAAAAATTAGAAATCCATAAATGTGGTGCAACATAATTTTATTTTTCCCTTTTGTTAAATTGTTCGCGAGTTCTTTCCACCGGATTGTTGAACAAGGAAAGAGAATACTTGAGAAGGTCTTTTGGTGTGTTCGTGTGAACGGAATCCATCTTCTCAACGGTTGTCATTCCTAGAGGTTAGTTCACGTAAACCCGTAGCAATTCCGCATGCGTAGGATTTATGTGAACTGTTTATATGCATGATTTGTTGGTGAATTATTATTTGAATTAATATAGGATTAATTCATGCTAGTAATAATTGTTAGAATTAAATTTGTATTTAAATATTCATCCTGAATAGATCCGGGCAAATAATTCCCCAACAAGGTGACAGGAAAGTTGTATCTTTCTCAGACTGAATACATAAAGAAGGTCTTGAAGAGATTTAGTATGGAGGATGCAAAGCCAGTTCGTGTCTCGTTGGGAAGTCAGTTCAAGCTATCCAACAAGGACTCACCTAGCAGCGATGAGGAACGAGCCTACATGCAAAATACCCCGTATGCTTCGGCAATTGACAGTTTGATGTATGCTATGGTGTGTACAAGACCTGATATTGCACATGCAGTTGGAGTGGTTAGCCGGTTTATGGGTAATCAGGGCAAGCAACATTGGGAGGCGGTGAAGTGGATCCTAAAGTACTTGAGAGGTACTAATGATCAAGCTTTGTGCTTTGAGGGAAAAAGCGTCGAGTTGGCAGAATACGTTGATGCAGACTTGGCATCAAGTGATCTCGACAAAAGGAGGAGTACAACCGGGTATGTGTTTACTTTTCGTGGTACAACAATTTCTTGGGCTTCTAAGTTGCAAAAGATCGTAGCTCAGTCCACTGCAGAAGCAGAGTACGTTGCAGTTACTGAGGTTAGCAAGGAGATGGTTTGGTTGCAGAATCTTTCGTGTGAGTTGGGGAAGGAGCAAAAGGATAGTATTATGTATAGTGACAGTCAGAGTGTTATTCACTTGGCAAAGAATCCGGCCTTTCACTCGAGGACGAAGCATATTGAGTTGAGGTATCATTACATACGTTACCTCATCGAGAACAAGATCTTATAGCTGATGAAGATCCGAGGAAGTGAGAATCCTGCTGACATGTTGACTAAGGTTGTGACCCTAGAGAAGTTGAAGTTATGCATGACTTCAACTGGCCTTGGAAACTGAGATGAATGCCTGACACTACTACCAGTGAGAAAGAGACCATTGAAACAGAGGAGACAAGTTACAGTTGGAGTCAGTCTCCAGGTGGAAGATTGTTGGGTTGTGGAGACTGAAGACAGCTAGGGGGAGGCGCTCGACTAAGCCCCTTGGTCGAGCAATAGTGCTCGATCGAGCACCCCCAGTTCCAACGCCCGGAGGGCGCTCGACCAAGGCTGAGGTCGTGCAGATCCGCTCGACCAAGGCCCGTGGTCGAGCGGTTCGGAAGGTCTGCGGGCAGAATTAGAGTTTTGGCCCAAGTCTCATATTTAAACACTTTTGACTCATTGTAATTGTATTATCACCACATCACTCGAAAATTTAGTAGATCTCCTGGCTTGGTAGTGCTCCCAGACGTAGTCATTCCTAATGAACTGGGTAACCAAATTGTGTGTTCTTTAATTCGTGTTTCTATTATTTTCTCCATATGCTGCTTTAATCCTAACATGGAACTTCTTGTTCAAATTTAGGTTGTTTTATACCTAAATTTATTTAGAGCATAATACAAAAGGTTAAAACAAGTCATGTATTAGTTGTTTCCATTTTCACTGAACAGTCGGTTGTTTTCAAAAAAAATTTAGTGAACATTATTACTCAATATCAATTATTTTCACTTAACATATTAGTTGTTTCTGATTAGTAATTTAGTATTAATTGTGCACCAAATGTTAGTTTATTTTTCTTTCTATATTAGGTCTTTTTAAAAAAAAAAAAAATTTGATGGGTGAATCAAGTTTCCTACTTTCTTTATTCCTTTTTGAGATTGACTCAACTTATAAGCTCTTTAAAGCCGGTTATAATTTTCTAAATTTGTTTTATAAAATAAAATATTTAATATGTTATAAAATTTTAAAATAAACTCTTTAGAATTTATAAGCTTCAAAATAATCTTAACCTATTTATATCTTATAAACTCCTTATAAATTACATTTTATAAGTTTTTAAAACAATTTATAAAAAATTAAAATTTATATAATGTTTAAAATAAGTTTAGCCAACGTTCCTCAATACATTCGAAACAAAGTTTTGGATTTAAATAAACAAAATTATTGCTCATGTTACATTGTGTATGGTGCTTCTTCATCAGCAGATTGCAAGAAATCAAGAAAGTTGTCGAGGCATGTGTTGTAGAGGCAGGGTCTTTCTAGGTGAACCAAGTGTCCTGCTTTCTTTATGCATTCCAATGTAGTTTTCTCACCTAGCTCCCTTCATTACACAAACACCATATTATTATTCCATTAAAGAATTTCATAGTATTATTTTTATAGATCTTTATAATATTTAAAAATAAGCATGTCTCATGTGTATCACGTGCATCATGCAACTCAAAGCATTTTTCAAATGTTTTACTTGTTTCACGGAAATGTTCAATTTGTTTATAATAAAACGTTCAACTTGTTCAGTGTGAAACAAGTTAAACGTTTCAGAAAAATAATTTTTAAAGTTTTAAAAATACACTTGAATTGATGCATATAAGAGTTTACCAAATTTAATTAAAAAACTTGCATGAGACGGATATGACGCATGACTCCTATTAATTTTAGAAGAGCGAGTCTGATGTGGATTACGACGCACCATGCACTCATAATGTATTTTAAAATCACGCAACTTATTTATATTGAATCATGTATCTCTAAATTATAAATTTCAGTATATTAAGTTGTATGATTCTAAAATATATTATGAATGCACGATGCACCTATATCATACAAGACTTAACTTTATTAAAATTGAACTTTTAATTCGTACATAACCAAAATTGGGACCGTCCTATAATTACAAGACTAAAATTTGCAATTGCCCATTGATATAATCATTGATTATTAAACATTGCAAAAAATGTTTCAACGCAATAATATAAAAATAAATTCTGACCTTTTTATGGACAAGGCAAGTTCGAGGTTGAATATCTGGTCTTCTTCACCCTAGAGCAGATGTATTCGCATCCTCTTGTAAAAGAGTTTTACAGTTAATATTTTATTTACTCCATTCGTCCGTGAAATCTGTGTTCAATTCTTTGGGCACCGATTTTAATTTTTTTTTAAAAAAAAATAGAAAAATAGATAAAGTAAAGATATTATAAGACATTATGAGGTCCATTTATAAATAAAATGAATTTTGTGAAAAATAAAGTGATGGTTAGAGGGGTGTAGATAGAATGAGTGTATTCATAAAAATAATGAACACACTTTTTATAGACGGACAAATAAAAAAAGTGAGCATATTTTTTGTGGACGAAGGGAGTATTGTATAGTAAAAAAAGAGAGAGCAAATAAATGCTTAAAAAACATAGTATTATTTGACTTTATTTAAATTATGGTGTATATATACTTTTTAATATAAAGAAAAAGGTACCTTGGGAAATTTTGGGATGCTTTTGTCATGAGTGCTATTTATCATGAGGCCTTGGAGCAGCTCAGCCCTTTTTTTTCTGTTGTTAAACATCACCTATTATATTTTTGAGAAGACATTATTTAATTATTAGTTCTTTTTTAGTAATAAAAAAAATAGAACCTATTATATAAACCAAGTAATTTCTGAATCATCTAACTCGAATTAAAAAATTGAATTCATGGTGAACTCGAGTTCACACGAGTTTCAAATTTTTGTCTTTACGCAAATAAACATGTTTGGAACATGGAAGTTCAAACCCATACGATATATATAGCCCATTAGCAATTATTATAATTAATTTGTATTAAAAATAATTAAATGATAATTTATTGTAATTAAAACTTCCCCTTATTTACACTGAACCGTGCAACTATTAATATAAAAAATAAATTGCACATTTAGTATAAATAAATTGCATACTCTAACAGAGCACATTACACAATAAAAAGTGATTAAATTTTTTATAGTTCTGTAACTTTGCATCATTTTGAAATTGGTCCCGTATGTTTTGACATTTTGATTTTGGTCCTGTAAGTTTTTAAAAATTTTCAAATTGGTCCTTTCACTTGATATAGCAGGTCACCAATCAGGTAACAACCATCTATGTAATTATTTTATTTTTATTTTAATTTTGAAATACCACCTAAACTTTTTTAATCCTAATAATTTTATGTCGAGATTTTTTGGGTGTTTTTTTACGCAGGAATAGTGATTTTCTGCGTATTTTGGTTTATTATTTTATTTTTTGGTCAGTTTAGACCCAATAAACTGACCTGATTTGCTTTGTCTTTTAATGTACAAATTATTTTTAAACCCAATAAAAAATCTGACTAAGATTATTATGATTAAAAAAGTTCAAGTGACGCTTCAAAATTAAAGGGACTAACAAAATAATTATATATGTAGCGGTTACCTGTTTGGTAACCTGTTGTAGCATGTGAAAATGACCAATTTCAAAAAATTTAGAAATTTACACGACCACTTTCAAAATTTTTAAAAACTTACATAACCAAAATCAAAAAGTCAAAACGTACGGGACCAATTTCAAAACGAAGCAAAGTTACAGGACTACAAAAAATTTAATCCCCAATAAAAATACACTGTAAAAACGTGCGGTCGTTATATACCTCAATGAAATCGTTATATAGGCAATCAGGGAGCCAGGGTACCCTGTGTGCACCACATTTGAAAAGCCTCTTGCAATCTTCCACACAAGTTGGCAACAAAAATTGGGAAAATGACAAAAATCCAACTGTTGGGATTATACTGGAAATTATGCTTTTTACTTTGTATAATCGAAACTGAATTTTTAGACTTATTTACTGAAATAAATTATTTATCACTGATGCTTTAAATATTATTGAATGTTACATATATTTACTGCATAACTGTTCAATAAGTCGTACGTGTTACATTGTAGTTAATTTAGTGATACCAGATCACAGAAGATTAAATTAACAGTCCCTTGTGACTAAAAGTACGTTATTCACGACCTAGATGGAAATGAACAGCCCATCGTGAAAGGTTGAAGTGTAAGGCTCAGATTGACTTGTCTTGACCAAGAGATTACACTAGTGCATGACTGATGCATTAAATAGGACCTACAGGAGGATAAATTCTTCAGAACTAAACAAAGAAGAATTAGACCTCAGTGGTTCGTTATTTCTTAACCTTCGTCCCTTAAATAGGATCACTTGGGATTGGTAACTATTGCTTTGACTTATCATGGGTAGCGAATCAATGAGATTCAATACTTTTTATCTTGGGCAATATTATTGGTCACATGTGATTGCTAAGATTTAATACGAAGAATCGTGTGCAAGTACGCTTGTTCGATTTGCCCCCTTGGGAGGTTCATAAGCTTTATCATACCAAATCTTGCAAGTGGAATTAGTTTCCGGTATGGATAATAATGTTGAACCGTTCCTTGACCAAGGATAAAAAATATTAATTAATTAGAAAGCTATTTCAGTGGCTTGAATTAATTAATGGGCTAGATAATCTTAAACACGAGAAATAATGATCGGGAGCCATATTGACTGTAATATGGGTTAAGATGGATAGTGCAATATTAATTATGTAGTGAGATTAATTAATATTTATGGGCTTGAATTATATTGTGGCTCAATATTAGATATTCAAGGTCCATTAGAAGGTCCAATCTTAATTCTCCTAAAGGCCCCCTGAGTAGCCCAACATATAGTCCAATAACTGAAAAGGTGATTAAAATAAAATAAATAATGTTGCTTATTTTTCCTATGATATTTTCGAAATTTATGGATAAAAGAGGGAGAAAGATTTTCTTTGAATTTTGTTATGGAATGAAGATATGTATTCTTGGAATACAAGATTATCTCATTAAATTCAAGAAATCTCTCACTTGATTATTCATAAGGATATTTCGAAATTTTTGAAAATAGAGGGCAAGAAAGATTTTCTTGATTTTCTTGAAAATATATTATGGAAGATATGTATTTCTTGAAATACAAGAATATCTCATAAATTCAAGAAGATCCAAATCTTGGAATCTTGCAAGACTCAATTTTCGAAAATTCCATAATTTGAAGAGGTGGGATTTTTGTGGAATATTTTAATTATGGGAAAAAGAATATATGAGATATATTCAAGATTTCTTGGTGATCAAGAAAAATATTTTCCCACATTGATTTTTCATCAAAAATTTCGACCACCTCTCACCTATAAATAGAGGATGATTCTTTCATTCCCAAGGACAATTCCATGTGCTGGAAAAATTAGCAAATCCACAAAGGTTGTGCAACAAAGTTTATTTTTTCCTTTTGTTAATTGTTCGACAAGTGTCCTTCCACCGGATAGTTGAGCAAGGGCTAAGGGAATACTTGGGAAGTCCTTTTGGTTAGTCCGTCCGACCGAAGTCACTGCCATCCCGAGAGGTACGTTCACGTAAACCCGTAGATTCCGCATGCGTAGGTTTTACGTAGCTTTTTATATGCATGATATGTTGTTGCAATTATTATTTAAATTAATATAGGATTAATTCATGCTAGTAATAATTAATAAATTAAATTTGTATTTAAATATTCACCCCGAATAGATCTGTGCAACTTATTCCCCAACATTTAATCCCCAATAAAAAATACACTATAAAACTTGTGGTCGTTATATACCTCAATGAAATCGTTATATAGGCAATCAGGGAGCCAGGGTACCCTGTGTGCACCACATTTGAAAAGCCTCTTGCAATCTTCCACACAAGTTGGCAACAAAAATTGGGAAAATGACGAAAATCCAACGCCTTCAAGTATGCCCACGCTTATCGAATCCGTCATTGCCGGCACTGCCCCGGTAACCACCAGCGCCTCCACCGCCTCCGGGTGGTGCTCCGCCATCTTAAACCCGACCATGCCACCGTAGCTGAACCCCACCACTGTGCACCTCTCCACCGCCACCTTTCTCAGCCCCTTCACCACGCACTCCGCCTGGAACGCCACAGACCTGTCCGGATTATCCGTAAGCGACCCGCCGAAGAACACAAGGTCTGGCACGTATACATTGTACTTCTTTATTAGGGAACACACCTGCAAGACACGCGCCGAACTAAATTGTAAATAAAGAAAGATATCTAATAATTCCTCTGTCCTAATTTTGATTGTCCACTTTCCGTAAATAACCGTTCTAATTTTGTTTGGTCATTTCTTAAAAAGGAAATAAAACAACTTTCAATATTATTATTTCTCTCCACCAAACCCACTTTACACCATTTAATACTCTTATTTTCCTCCACCAAACCCACTTTACCCACTTTACCCACTTTACATCATTTAATACTATTATCTCCTACTTTTTTCTTAATATCCGTGTCTACAGTAGCCGGATAATAAAAAATAGGACAGAGGGAGTAAAAATCATACTCCCCCGGTCCCAGCTAAAGCTTTATATATATATATATATATATTTGATAAATTGTGGCCTCATTTTAAATAATATTTATCTATGTTTTTACTCAAAATTACACATATTGTCACCAGATTAATATTAAAATACACGCGCTTTCTCTTTTTCTCTCCACCTTTTTTATTTTTCTTACATATCCTACCAACAAACAATACATTTAATACTATATTTATTAAAACCAGTGTCATTTTCAAACGTAAAGTTTTGGCTGAGATGGAGGAAGTATAAGAGATAATATGACAAATTGAACTATAACTTTAACAATGTCCAATTTTAATGTTGTACATTTATTATTTTTAATTTTAAGCATTTTGGTGTCAATTTTGGGTAAAATAACTAATATGCACAAATTTTTTATGCAAATTACTAATACATACAAATGAAATTGTATATATAGCCAAAGTTGCACGCAAAAGTGCAAAAGTACCTACACATATGCAATTATTTTGTACCTATTAGTAAGTTGCAATCATGAAATGTACATATCAGTAAATCTCTCTCAATTTTGATCAGTGTCATTGGAAATTTTATTTTTAAGGTTGTGTCATATACAAAACTCTTCATCTTGTCGAGCTCGTTCTATTTCTACTTAAAAAAATTCAATTCATTTCTGGTTGACATATCACTATTCATTCACTGAATTTGTGCTTCTTGGCGATTTTCGGTGAATTCTTAGGACGTGTTTTCAAATTATACAAACAACTTTCAGAATCATTTTTTCAATACTACATCTCACAACTTTTAGAAACTATTTTATAGAGTTTGAAACACACCCTAAATCTCGTATAATCTGTTCTATCACTATCTCTAAAAGTTGTCAATTTGATTACCACAGCTCCGAGATCAATTTTATTTGTAGTAGAAGAATCACTGTTGAATTTGGCCAGATGTCATAAAAAACACCAAATTAACTTGGAAAAAGTTGAATACTTGGTCGAAAAGTACCAAATTTGAAATTAAATAAAAATATAGATAATTGAAATTGCTCACAACCAAATTGATTAAAGGAGGATGCGTGATATTATCTCAAATATATAATATAAGAATAAGAATTATTTGGACCTGGAGTTGCCAATTGTAGATGCCGTCACCTGCGAAGCCATGGAGAAGCACTACTCGGGCTTTATCGGGCTTTTGATGGGGGCCCAAATGCCGGCCATCTTCATGAGGTAATGCAATAAACACTGGTGAGCTGCCACAAGGTTCACCATTTTTAATTAATTTTATTTAATCTTGAAATAAATGTGCTAATATTCTCCATTCTACTAGCTAGTGGTGTCAATTTGAACAAATTTCAGGCCTATGTCCACGCAAAAGACGGACCTACGTTTGTACTATGTATTCGTACCCAATTGGCCGTCGAGAATTCCCATAGCACAACAATCGTATAAAACTAATAAAAAAAATCAGCATTTATTGCTCATTTTTTCCATGCTTTAGCAAATAGCAACTGTGACAAGTGTGATAGTAGTAGAAAAAAAAAATTATATTTTTTAATATTTATTAAATATATTAAAAAATTCAAGGCCTGCGGAGAATAGAGCAAGGGTCCCCGCAAGATGGGAAATGCTATTTCCGTCCCCACCCAACGTGAGTAATTTTTCCCTCTCCGTCGAAAACGGGGATTCCCCACCCCACTATTTAGTCTTTTTAATATAAATAATGTACTACTTATACTTGGAAAAAGTTTGAAATGTTTTGTAAGTGTTTGTTTTAAGGCTTTTAGCGGCGTTTTAACGATTTGAGTTTATGTCTTGAATCTTGATGCAGCTAAGCCCAAATTATTTTAAATTCGATAACACTTGTAATCAATTTTAACATTTTATTAAAATAATAAATTTTTACATTATAATCGGTGGCACCACTTATTATTTTTTGACAATATTTTGAGAAGATGTAATGTCGGACATTAAAGGTCTGTGTACAAATAATTTAAAAAAGAAAGTTAATTATTTTTATTTAAGGTTAATTACAAATTACAATTTATATTATTGTTTATTTTATAAATTGCAACATGTACTACTTTTTTAAACAAAATGCAATTTGCACGAGTAAAATGTGATAAATTTCAATCCGAACTCATTGTTTTTGAAACTTTATGGCTAGATATAGCTTACAAATGATATATTATACATGTCATAATGTCCAAAAGTATTTTGGCAAAAGATCAAATTGAAGAAATTTGATAGAATTTTTTCATAAAAAATGAGATGGGTTTGAAATCTGTCAATTTTTTATTAGTATTTAAGAATTGGCTACGTGTATGCATCAGACGTGCACTTCATAGTGTCTTTTAAAAACATACAACTTGTTGCATTGAAATATACAACTTATTACACTAGAATCTGTCAATTCTTTATTAGTACATATCGCATTTTGTTTGAAAAAATAGTACATGTTGCAATTTATATAAAAAAAAACAATAGTATAAATTGCAATTTGTTATTACCCCTTTTATTTAAAACTCAAATAATTTTCGAATTATCTAAAGAAGTGGAATCAAACCTTTTTTTTTTTTTTTTTTTTTTTTTTCACACAAGCTACTATTTTTTCAATAATCAAATTATTCGAAGTAAAAGATTAGTATGACTTATATTGTCAAAGAGGTTTAATATTTAAGAATTGGCTAAGTCGTGTATCCATCAGGTGTATCGTGCACTTCATAGTGTATTTTAAAAACATATAACTTGTTGCACTGAAATATGCAACCTGTCTACACTAAAACATGCAACTATTAATATTAAATTCAAGTTGCACGTTTCACTGTAAATAAGTTACATATTTTAGTGCAATAAGCTGTATGTTTCTAAAAATACATTGTGGAGTGCACGGTACATTTGATGCACAAGATAACTACTCCTATATAAGAATATATATATATATGTACATTTCTTTGTTAATTCATGACATCGCAAGAGCAATGAAATCACTAAAATCCATATTGGGAAGACATGGTTAGGGGAAGTAAACCATGTAAAAAAAGGAGTTAAAGAATCCTTTTGTAGCCGCTTCAGCAAGACATGGGGCTCAAAACCTTCTCTGAGGGCTGATTTTGCGCAAAGGAAACTGAAGGGCAAATTACTTATAAGTACACTTTTGTTAAAAAACTAGCAACCAGGTACAAAACGGTTGCATATATGTAGGTATAATTACACTTGCATATACAATTTTACCTATATATAGTAATGTTAAACGGGCTAACCCTAAATTTTATAAGCTAAACGGTCCCGGGCCTTAAGCGGTTCATTTTAAACGGGCCTCTAATAGTTGAAACCTAACCCTAACCCTAGCGGGTTACGGGCTAAACGGGCCCCCTAACGGGCTCCCAAAAAAATTTAAAAAAAAATTAAAAAATGTTCAAACATTAATATTACATAATGACAAAAATTCGATCCAGACTGCCACATTATCTTTAATAACTAATGTTCAAAAGTTCAAACATTAACATAATAACAAATGTTCAAAAAAAAATAAAAACATAATATAATGACAAAAGTTCAAACATTAATAAATCATAATCGGAAAATGTCTCCAGACTCTTCACTCTTCGGCATTCGATCCTTCCATGGACAAAGACAGGGCATCATCTTCCAACTCATCATCATCATCATCATCTATAACAATTAACACATATATATATAAAATCATATATTAATATTGATGAAATTTTATGTAACTACATGAAAATAAATAATCTATGAAAATAAATAATTTACCAACAACAAAGCCTTGTTTTTCAAGAAAGTACATATAAGGGCTTCCACATTACTCTATACTTGTTAAGAACACGAGCACCAAATTGAAAGCAGATGAGGAAAAACTTTGTGGTGATTGGGATGCTAAGAATATCAAGCCATAACAGATAATGTTGGGAATTTGATTTTGTTGCTTTTCCAAAACTCCAACACATTGATTTGGATTGTATCTTGTTTCCATAATCGGATCATCCAAATCTTGATCCAATTGATTTTTTCAACATTAACATCGCTTGTTTGACTTTGCCAATCTTCCATAACCTAAAATAATAATAATAGACAATTAACAAATGTATTTTGCAACTAAGGACATAATAATGAATTCATAAAGCAAAAAATAAAGATTAAGACTTACATAGATATCTTCTACTTGCATTTTTCCTTTTCCACCAAGTGTTGGTGTAGTCGAAATTGATGAATATGAAGAGCTTTGGTGACTACTTCCACTTGCATCATTCTTCAAGGACATCCATTTCACATAATCACCAAAAAGTTCTTGCATTTTACTTCTTACAAGATCAACCTTCACTTGACTTGTATTAGGATCAAGTTGAGTGTAATAATGCTTGATCATTCCTAATTTTCCTCGAGGATCAAGCGCAGCCCCCATTGCAAGCACGGTACTGTAACCACTCCAATACTTATTAAATTTTACTTGCATTTTCATAGCCATAGACTTAATGATGAGATCTTCACTCAAAACATGTTTTTTCAAGAAACATTCTATCTTCCATACTTGCATAAAATACAAATTGGAAGTAGGATAAGATGAACCAGAAATCAGATTTGTAATCACAAAAAATGGACGCAAGAACTCACACATTTTCTCTCCCCTTGCCCACTCTTCATTCGTTGGAGCAAACTTGAACCCTTGATCGTTCAATTGAAGCAAACTAAAAGCTCGCTTATATCTAATTGAACTTTCAAGCATAGTGTAAGTAAATTCCATCTTGTGCATACATCCATGCATAAACCCCATTTTATCATCAATACCACCAACTTGAGTCACACTTTCAAGAAAAATTTTTCATTCTTCCTCCGAACTCTTAACATATTTGATACTTTGCCTAATCTTTTTTAAAGCCTCAGACCAATTGTCAAGCCCTCTTTAACTATAAGATTTAACACATGGGCACAACATCTCACGTGAAAAAACTCACCATTGCAAAGAAGACTATTCTAAGAAGGAAAGTCTTTCTTTCAAGTTGTCTTACATATATTATTATTGGAAGCATTATCTAAAGTAAGAAGAACACTTTTTTCTCAATTCCCCAATCTTTCAAGCAAGCAAACACCTTATTTGCCAATTCAAGCCCAGTATGTGGAGGCTCCATTCTACAAAAATTGATTATCTTGCTATTTAACTTCCAATTACGATCTACAAAGTGTCTTTGTCAAAGTAATGGACCAAGACAAGCAAAATCCAACAATCGGATGTTAAACAAATTCTACCCGGACACTCGAAATCGTTTGTTTTTTTTTTTTCAAAGATTATACAAGTTCAAGACTGTTAATCTACCAAAATTTTTGATATCGAGATTGATACTTGTGCAAAACATATTTGTATTCAACAAAGGAAAGCGGAAGATCATGTGCAATAATTATCATACTAAACAATTCACGACATGATTTTGATCAATACTCCTAGATCTTAGCTTCCTTCACCATCTAACATTAAACCAACATCTTTATATTTTGGACTATTCACACAAACTTTAATATGACGGTTAAGTGTAGAAGTCCCATGACGGGAATCACGCCAAACATATTCTTTAGGACAATGATGGCATTTCACCTTACCATTAGGGAGTTTAGCAAAATGTGACCATACCTCGGAGGTCGTTGTTCTAACCCTTTTTGATTTATTTTCTGTACCGTCACCAGCATTTATATTCTCAGCAGCAGGAGCTCTAGATTCTAAAATCTCCATATCATTGTCGGTATCACTGTCAATTAATTGCCCTTCAGATTCCATGAAGAAACCACTTCGTGGAGAAGAACAAGTTGTCCTGTTGATTGTTTATGCTTTCGGTGATCATTATTACATAAGAAAGGAGCTTAGAATACTGAATCTTCTTACAGGGTATCAATTATCAAATCTTCCAGTTTCCATTTTCAATATTCACCTTCCCTTATTCCTATAAAATTTTACCATTTTTTCCTAGTATACTTGGGCATTGTTAATACTTTAATAGTGAATGCGTTTTCTTCTTGACAAACATGGAAGAATACAATGGCAAGGCTCTGGATTGGCAACAGAAGAATACGTTTTCAATCATTAAAAGTTTGGTTTACTAAAAAGTTCTCTATGTAAGATCTCTTGACTCAGTAATCAATTAAATTAAACAAGACTATGGAAATTGCTAAATTATCATCTCAATAGCATTAGGAAACAATACCTTTAAAGTGGCGATGGCGCTGCGGAGATGGAAAAAACTTGGGGAAATGCAGAGATGGAGAGGCGGCGATGGAGAGGCGGTGATGGAGAGGCGGTGGAGATGGAGAGGCGGTGGAGAACGGCCGATGGAGAGGCGGTGGAGAACGGCGGTGATGGAGAGGCGGTGGAGAACGGCGGTGATGGAGAGGCGGTGGAGAACGGCGGTGATGGAGAGGCGGTGGAGAACGGCCGATGGAGAATGGGCTGGCTGGAAGTGGAGGATGGGGGATGGTCATAGAGGAAGGAGGTGCGGTGCAGGAATTTGGAGGGAATCGAGGGATGAGGAATAATTTAATTTCTAACCTAATTGGTTATACATATTATATTATATATATATATATATTAATATTAATATAAAATTATAAATGGGCTAAACGGTCTAAACGGGTTAAAGTTGTATTAGCCTTAAACGGTGGCAAAAGTTCGATTTTAAACGGGCCTCCATTTGCTCGGCCCTAACCCTGCATATAATAGGTTTAAACGGGCCGGCCCGTTTAGCCCGGCCCGGATTAACAATGCTACCTATATATGCAATCTTATTTGTACCTGGTTGCTATTTACCTCAAAAAAGTATACCTGGTTGCTAATTTCCCGAAACTGAAGGCAACTGATAATGAATGCTGACAACACAATTAACATAATCTAAAATTAGAAATGTCGTGTGGAGTTGCAATAGTTCGAAAAGCCTAGGTCCCAATGGATTCAACTTCAAGTTCTATAAGGAATGTTGGGAACTTTTAAAAGGTGATAGTTGCAAGATGATGGATCAGTTCAATCAAAACGGTAAACTGGTTCACGGATCCAATCCTTCGTACATTGTTTTGATCCAAAAAAAGGAGGACACAAGCTCTCTCAATGACTATCGTCCTATTTCCCTGACTGGAGGTGCCTATAAGATTCTCTCTAATCTACTGGCTGGGAGACTTAGTAAGGTAAATGAAATGCATAATTTCAAAAAATCGGATCGCTTTTATAGAAAATCGCCATATTCATGATGGAGCAGTGATACTTATTGAGGCGAGGAAGCAAAAAGGAAAAAGCTCGAAAGAGTCTTTTTCAAGATTGACTTTGTAAAAGCATACGACTACATTGACTGAAATATTTTGGACATGATGTCACAATTCAATTTTTGCGAGAAATGAAAGACATGAATCAACACATATATGAGTAGTGCATCGACGAATGTATTGATAAATGGGAGCCCATCTGGCGATTTTCGATTGGAACAAAACTTGAGATAGGGTGAACTCTTATCCCATTTCCTATACCTCATTGTGGCCGAAAGTTTTAACATCCTAGTGGCAAGAGCTGTTGAGGAAAATCTCTTTGAGGTGGCAAAAATCGGAAAGAACAAGATAAAGGTTATCTCTTCTTCAATATGCAGATGACATAATCTTCATCGGCTCAGCAAATCCGGAGAACAGTTGGTCAATGAAACACATTTTCAGAAACTTCGAAATTCTCTTCGATCTGAAAGTGAACTACAACAAATGCAGCCTTATGGGTTTTAACGTGGATAACGAAAGATTGAAAGACTTGGCTCGGCCTTGGGACTGTGTGATTGGATCGGTTTCGTTCTCATATCTGGGCATGAAGGTGGGCATTAACCATAGAAGATTGTCAGAATGGAGTCATCTAACTCACAAAATGAAACTAAAAAAGTGGGATGATAAGAAGATCTCCTTCGGGGGTGATCGCGCTTCTGATATCGGTTCTACTAGCTATACCTATTTAATTACCATATTTCCTTCTATTGTATTCCAAAAAAAATTGTGAGAGCACTTACTGCATTATACTGGAATTTCATTTTGGGAGGAGTGTTAGTGTTAGTGTCCTAGAGACAATCTATTGTAAGGACATAATACTCGATGATATTTAGTTTGATTTAATATTATAGTTCACTTAATATTAATGTATGGCAATACACTTGTTTGAATATTATGTTTGATTGTTTGCATTTATTCATACAAGTGTTCCCATGAGTCATTGCTGTCATTGAGGTTGTGAGAACTCAGATGACTTAAGCATGATTCTCAAATAACCCCGATCAAGGATCATCAAGAATGGGATATTGTTGATGCAATGGAGATTGGTGTGCGATCTGCATCATACTCTTAGAGAGTGTAGTAAGATCTCACTTACTACGAGATACTAGGTATCTCATGATGGATGCACAAATACCTTAGAGGGTATTAGTATACCCATCCGAAAAACCGTTTGATGTAGTTCCACTATATGTGTCTACGGGTGTCTCGGTTATTGGGAGCGATGCGATACTCCTTTGACTTGAGGTCAATACGCACGACATGTGTGGGATGATGAACTTTGACAATGACCGACGCTTGCACCCTTCCATGGGTAGATATGGCTTGGATTGGGTTTATCACGAAATGCATGTGCATGGTAGTTGAGCCAAGAATATGATTCATTCCTCAAAGTAGATTTAGAGAGAATACTCATCTTCTCATCATAATTGGATCAAAGTCATCGGCCGATGCACGTCAACTTAGACTTTGTGGATAAGTGTGACATACATGATCAATTAGTGATTAGAAATAAATTGATTAAGTTATTTGAATAGACACTTCATCATGTTCAAGACTTAATCGAGTATTCGCGAATAAAAGGAGGAAATCGTAATAGCCCATATTTCAGTTACAGGTAGTTGCACATTTCCTCGCAACGTACCTCATATATTGAGAATGTCTGATTTATTGTCTAGGGTTCAATTAAGACCGTTAGTTTGACTAATCGCTCAATATATGAGGGCCTATGGGTCACACAACAAGTAACAGATGTTTACTAATTATAGTTGGTTGATTAAATATTAAATTAGATTTAATATTTAATTTATGGAGAAAAAATTAATAATAGATTAATTTGAAATTAATTATTATTAATATTTAATTAAATTGGATTTAATTAAATAAGAATTCCCAATAATAATATTTGAAATATTATTGTAGGATTTAATATATATGGAAACAAATTAGTAGAGATTTGTCATATATGGAATTTAAATCCGTAGAGATTTATATGTGGGAAATAAATCTAAGAGATTTATTTAAATAAAGATTAGGGATTTTATTTCCTAATAAGGTTAGCTTGAGACTTAAGCTAATCCTCTCCTATATATATGAGCCTTTGAGAATTCATAATACACGAATTCATATTTCTCAATAAAATCTCTAAGTTAGAATTTTCCTAGCAAATTCATCTCGGGGATTCAACGCTGGCAGATCTGTGCGAGTTAGTAAACGACTGTTACGTGGATACCATAGTTGAGGAGTCCGTGTACGAATTGCTGTAAGAATTCTGTTTGCGTTTACTCGTATTTTATTATGCAATTAACTGTTCGTTGTTGGTGAACTTTAATTTCCGCTGCGCATGTTGTTGTGATCGGCTACACATATTTCCACCTCATGCTCACCGAACAAACACGTGGACCAATTAAATGGTCAAACGCCACCTCATTAGACTGATGTACCTCAGCCTGGCGAACAAACCTGCTCGCCAGGCAGACGAGCAAGTTGGCGAACAAACTGATCTATCACCTATACTCGCCAGTGAGTTTATCCTCACATAAAGACATCCTGCTCGCCCTTGAGGGCGAGCATAAAATACATCCTAAAACTCTTGGCCTGCGGCCGCATCACCCAGGCGAACAGAATGCACAGGCGAGGGCTAAAACAATATTATGAACCCCAGAATCAAGCCACCTGCTAAGTCAACACCACCTGGACGACAAGACAGAAACTTCTCAAGCAGGTAAAGACAAGTGTCAACCAGAGATGCGTGATAGGAGAAGTGGCAATCCCACACATTCACTTGCATGACAAGGAATCGACAGCTCATACTTACAGGACAACACGTGCTTCTCCTAAACTCTATAAATAGACCCTCAGAGGTCAATAATGAGTTTCAGAAATTTTGATCTAAGATAACACTTATTATACCCACTTACAATCCCATATGTCACTTTTGCTCGTCACAGGTACATTGTGATCGACACACATCCCAAATCATAAATAATATAACCCCGGCTTGGTTCACCCCCAGAAGTAGTCAGTTAAGATGAACTGGGTCATAAAATCATCTTTGTCATATTACGTCACGTCCTATTCGCCTCACGTGTGTCCAACGTTCTGACACGTAAACATCTTGTTTGCTAAGTATTCACACTTATTGCCACATCATATTTTCCACGTCATACGACTTGCAACAATTGGCGCTAGAAGGAGGGTACCATGCCTCAATCAAAAAATACTCAAACTAAGAGGTCAGGACAGAGTCGACCTCAAATTCTGGAAGAAATCCAAATCCAACCTCAGGAAGGTCAACCTCGACTAGTGACCCATTTGAAAGATATCGCTGATGATCCAGCCGCCACCGCCAAGGCTATTACTTTTCTCTTAAACGCCCAAAAAGAAAGAATCGATAAAGAATTGATTAATCAAAAAGCCCAAAATGGTGAACACTCGCATATTCTTGATAGCGAGCAGGTTAAAGAGAGGACGGCTAGAAAGCGGGCCGAGAAAATAGCTAACAGTGTATCTGATAACGAACAACCCCAGGGTTCCAGGCGATCGGCGTTAGAGCGACTGAGAGTGCTAGCAAAAGACCGGCTCGGGGACAATAGGCGCCTAGATCTAGGAAAGGAACCACGAGCAAATATGATGGCCAAATCAGCTCCTCATATTCATTTCCGCAAGGAGAGGCATCCAGACCCCGAAAAGTCAGTTGGCACCAAGTTATCCATTCACCATCGGAGGAACAGTCCTGAGCAACCTCAAAAGGAGGGACTGCCCCGCCATGAGCATGACCCCCTGGGTCCTCGTGACGGAATCCAGCCTCGTTCCGGGTCGGTCAGCACCACTAAGTTCGTCGAAATGCAGAAAGCATTTGAGAGTTTACAAGCTGATTTAGCTGCCACTAAGGGGGTTCCACGGGCGGGCACAATCCCTTGCTCTCCGCTCGCCCCAACGATTATGACGGCTGAAATACAAGAAAAGGTGGCCAAAAACAGACCACCCATCCCAATGTTCGATGCGGAGTCCGACCCGCATGTTCACCTCAGCAAATATACGGACTTTATGATCGCTATGGGGGCAACAAATGCGACACAATGCCGATCTTTCCCCATGACTCTAGGAGATAGAGCGCACATATGGTTCTCAACTTTGCCCGCCGCTTCCATCACATCTTTCACTCAACTGGGACAAAATTTTTTGTCTCACTTTTCATCCATGTGTGCTCAACAGGCCCCAAAACAGCGGCTGTCACATTTTTCTCAGTTAAAAGGTGAAACAGATCGAGCATATGTAGAAAGGTTCGACCGATGTCTGTATGACGGAGCTCCCGTGGAAGAAGACGCCAAGGTCCTCACGGTGGTCGGAGTTTTAACTATGAATACGGATATGTGGAAAGCGATGCACCAGGATTGGCCGAACACATATGCCGAATTCCGTGAGCGAGCAGTCAAGATCTTAACAATGCAAGACCTACTTGCCCAATCACGAGCGGGCCAAGAGATGGCGACCAAAAAGGAGGTGGCGAGCAGAAAGCCAGCGGTTGAAGGGGGATATAAGCCCCCAGTTTCTTTCAAACCTTTTGATGAGGGAACCAAAGCACATGCCTTACAAAGTGTGCTCGGCGTTTCTGCAGAAACCCTGTATAACCAGATTAAAGACCGAGATATGTTTGAAAAACCCCGGAAGATCTTCAAGGATAAAAACCATCTCAATGCCTCCAAATTTTGTTCGTATCACGAATACATAGGACATAACACCGAAGACTGTCGCGACCTGCTTCGACAACTTTGGAAACTATATGACGAAAATCGCCTTACCCGATATCTCAAAAAACCAGTAAATAGCAAGGCCCGAGCAAAAAGGGCCAACTACCAAAAGAAGCGCAAAGCAGAAGAGATATCAGACAGCGATCAAGAAGAATTTTGCCGACAAATAGACTTGCCCAAGAAGGCGCCCCTACCACAGATAAGGGCCGAGAAGGGCAAGAAATCAACATGATCCACCCGATTATGGTGTTGGGGAATGATTTGCACAAATCTATTCGGGGTGAATATTTAAATACAAATTTAATTCTTATAATTATTACTAGCATGAATTAATCCTATATTAATTCAAATAATAATCCAACAACATATCATGCATATAATTAATTCACGTAAATCCTACGCATGCGGAATTCTACGAGTTTACGTGAACGTAACTCTTGGGATGGCAGTGATCTGGCTGATTAGACTAACCAAAAGAACTTCCCAAGTATTCCCTTAATCCTTGTTCGACTATTCGGTGGTAGGACACTTGTGAACAATTAACAAAAGGAAAATAAATTATGTTGCACCACCTTTGTGGATTTTCTAATTTTTCCAGCACATGGAATTGTACTTGGGAATGAAAGAGTCATCCCCTATTTATAGAGCATAGGTGGTCGAAAATTGTGGCAAAGAAACAATGTGGGAAAATATTTTCTTGATCTCCAAGAAATCTTGAATATATCTCCTATATTCGTTTTCCCATAATTATAATATTCCACAAAATCCCACCAACTCTTTATTATGGATAATTTCGAAAATTATGGGTCAAGATTCCAAGATTTGGATCTTCTTGAATTTATGAGATATATCTGTATTGCAAGAATACATATCTTCCATAATATCTTTTCAAGAAAATCAAGAAAATCTTTCTTGCCCTTAATTTATCAAAATTTTCGAAATTCTCTTATAGATAACCAAGTGGGAGATTTCTTGAATTTAATGAGATAATCTTGTATTCCAAGAATACATATCTTCATTCCATAACAAAATTCAAAGAAAATATTTCTCCCTTTTTATCCATAAATTTCGAATTTAATGAGGAAAAATAAGCAACAATATTTATTTTATTTTAAACACCTTTTTCAGTTATTGGACTATATGTTGGGCTACTCAGAGGGCCTTTAGGAGAATTAAGATTGGACCTTCCAATGGATCTTGAATTATCAATATTGAGCCACAATATTATTCAAGCCCATAAATATTAATTAATCCCACTACATAATTAATATTGCACTATCCTTCTTAACCCATATTACAGTCAATATGGCTCCCGGTTATTATTTCCCGTGTTTAAGATTATCTAGCCCATTAATTAATTCAAGCCACTGAAATAGCTTTCCATTAATTAATATCTTTTGTCCTTGGTCAAGGAACGGTTCAACATTATTATCCATACCGAAAACTAATTCCACTTGCAAGATTTGGTATGATAAAGCTTATGAACCTCCCAAGGGGGCAAATCGAACAAGCGTACTTGCACACGATTCTCCGTATTAAATCTTAGCAATCACATGTGACCAATAATATTGCCCAAGATATAAAGTATTGAATCTCGTTGATTCTCTACCATGATAAGTCAAAGCAATAGTTACCAATCACACGTGATCCTATTTAAGGAACGAAGATTAAGAAATAACGAACCACTGAGGTCTAATTCTTTCTTGTTCAGTCCTGAAGAATTTGTCCTCCTGTAGGTCCTATTTAGTGCATCAGTCATGCACTAGTGTAATCTCTTGGTCAAGACAATTCAATCTGAGCCTTACACTTCAACCTTTCACGATGGATTGTTCATTTCCATCTAGGTCGTGAATGACGTACTTTTAGTTACAAGGGACTGTTAATTTAATCTTCTGTGATCTGGTATCAGTAAATTAACTACAATGTAACACGTACGATTTATTGAACAGTTATGCAGTAAATATATGTAACATTCGATAATATTTAAAGCATCAGTGATAAACAATTTATTTCAGTAAATAAGTCCGAAATTCAGTTTTGATTATACAAAGTAAAAGCATACTTTCCAGTATAATCCCAACATATGGGCTAGTAGGGGGATGCTTTCAGACACCTACGTTGTCGAACAGACAGAAGAAGATGGAAATGCGCGCCATGCAAAGCGTCCACCAAGTAAATATGGCGAGCACATCGGCTAGCACCCCACCATCCCACCAGATCATGTTTTCGGATGATGACCTCGACGGAATCATCACCCCCCACAATGACTCTCTAACTATCAGCGCCCGACTCCTCAAGTTAAAGGTACATCGACTTTTGGTCGACACAGGGGCGTATGCGAACATTCTGTTCGTCAATACTCTGCACCAGATGGAGAAACATGTTGGAGATGTAAGTATGTACATAGAATCATGTGATCATACCATCATGAGTTTTGGGTAATCTATAACCCGACCTTATGGCCTGATTAGGTTAGGAGTCGAACTAGAATTGACTACGAATCTGGAGATCCGACGAACTAGAATGCTAGATTTTGTAATCGTCGATGCTCCATCGACTTATAACGGGTTTCTGGGTCGCCCTTTCATCCAGAAATTCAAGGCTGCCTATTTGACTTACTACTATTGTGTCAAGTTTCCAACTGTTGATGGAACGGGCAGCGTAAAAGGCGATCAGAAAAAAGCCCGAGATTGTTTATTATCGTGCACTCTGGAAAAACAAAGCATGGTAAACATTGTTGGGGTATACGTGAAAGTATGCTTTTACTTTGTATAACCTATGTATTAAACACTTATTTACTGAAATAAATTATTTATCACTGTTGCTTTAAATATGATTGAATGTTATATATATTTATTGCAAACCGTTCATATAATAGCACATGTTACATTGTAGTTAACGTGGTGATACCAGATCACAGAAGATCACGTTAACAGTCCCTTGTAAACTAGTGCGTGTTTCACAACCTAGATAGACCCGAATAGTCTATTGGTAGAAGTTGATGTGTAAGTCTCAGATTGGCTTGTCTTGACCAAGAGATTACACTAGTGCATTCGATGTGCTGAAGCGGACCTGCAGAGAGGATAAACTCATTCACACTGACTTAAGGGATGAAGAGTTAGACCTCAGTGGTTGATTTCTTAATCTCTGTCACTTAATAAGGACCGTGTGCAATTAATAATTATTGCTTTGACTTATAAATGGGAAGAGAATCATTGAGACTTCGATACCCTATATCTTGGGCAATAATATTAATCGTACGACGGTTGCTAAGATTAATACAGAGAATCGTGTGCTTGCAAAGTCTTGCGTGATTGGTCCCCTTGGTGTGTTGGGATTATACTGGAAAGTATGCTTTTACTTTGTATAATCAAACTGAATTTCAGTCTTATTTAATAAAATAAATTGTTTATCACTGATGCTTTAAATATCATTGAATGTTACATATATTTACTGCATAACTGTTCAATAAATAGTACGTGTTACATTGTAGTTAATTTAGTGATACCAGATCACAGAAGATTAAATTAACAGTTCCTTGTAACCAAAAGTACACCATTCACGACCTAGATGGAAATGAACAATCCATCGTGAAAGGTTGAAGTGTAAGACTCAGATTAACTTGTCTTGACCAAGAGATTACACTAGTGCATGTCTAGTGCACTGAATAGGACCTACAGGAGGACAAATTCTTCAGAACTAAACTAGGAAGAATTAAACCTCAGTGGTTCGTTATTTCTTAATCTTCATCCCTTAAATAGGATAGCGTGTGGTTAGTAATCATTGCTTTGAATTATTACGGGTAGAGAATCAACGAGATTCAATACTTTATATCTTGGGCAATATTATTGGTCACATGCGATTGCTAAGATTTAATACGGAGAATCGTGTGCAAGTACGCTTGTTCGATTTGCCCCCTTGGGAGGTTCATAAGTTTTATCATACCAAATCTTGCAAGTGGAACTAGTTTCCGGTATGGATAATAATGTTGAACAGTTACTTTACCAAGGATAAAAGATATTAATTAATGGAAAGCTATTTCAGTGGCTTGAATTAATTAATGGGCTAGATAATCTTAAACACGGGAGATAATAACCGGGAGCCATATTGACTGTAATATGGGTTAAGATGGATAGTGCAATATTAATTATGTAGTGAGATTAATTAATATTTATGGGCTTGAATAATATTGTGGCTCAATATTGATAATTCAAGATCCATTGGAAGGTCCAATCTTAATTCTCCTAAAGGCCCCTCAAATAGCCCAACATAAAGTCCAATAACTGAAAAAGGTGTTTAAAAATAAAATAAATTTTGTTGCTAATTTTCCTCATTAATTTCAAAAAATATGAATAAAAGGGGAGAAAGATTTTCTTTGAATTTTGTTATGGAATGAAGATATGCATTCTTGAAATACTAGATTATCTCATTAAATTCAAGAAATCTCCCACTTGGTTATTTATATGTTATTTTCGAAAATTTTGAAAGAATAAGGAAAAGAAAGATTTTCTTGAAAAGATATTATGGAAGATATGTATTCTTGCAATACAGATATATCTCATAAATTCAAGAAGATCCAAATCTTGGAATCTTTATCCTTATTTTTTTGAAAATATACCATTAACAAGAGGAGTTGGGATTTTTGTGGAATATTTAATTATGGAGAAAAGAATATATGAGATATATTCAAGATTTCTTGGAGATCAAGAAAAAGATTTTCCCATCTTTGTTTCCACCTAAAATTTCGACCAACACCTCATTATAAATAGGGGATGAATGTTTCATCCCCAGGTGAACATGAAAATTGGTTTTTCGGAAAAATATCAGAAGTCGATAAAATATCAAATATTTTGAAACGTCGACAGATTGTGTATTTTCGAAAAACGTCAATTGTGAGTGTACAATTCCATGTGCTGGAAAAATTAGTAAATCCACAAAGGTGGTGCAACAAATTTTTATTTTCCCTTTTGTTAATTGTTCACGAGATTCCTTCCACCGGATTGACGAGCAAGGACCAGGGAATACTTGGGAAGTCTTTTTGGTGTGTTTTTATCGACGAGACCATTGCCACTCCAAGAGGTTAGTTCACGTAAACCCGTAGCAATTCCGCATGCGTAGAATTTATGTGAACTGTTTATATGCATGATTTGTTGTTGAATTATTATTTGAATTAATATAGGATTAATTCATGCTAGTAATAATTGTTAGAATTAAATTTGTATTTAAATATTCATCCCGAATAGATCCGTGCAATTAATTCCCCAACAACTGGTATCAGAGCCTCGGTTTCGTGCTCTGAATTTTAAATTGTAATTTAGTTCGTTTTCATTAAATTTGAAATTGGATAGTAGAATTGCTAGATCTTTTTTTGCAGGTATCCAATTGTCATGGAATTTAATGTGTTTTTTTATGCATGCATATAAATTGTGGTTTTTTAATTCGATTCGTTCGAATTCATTTTGCCTCGTGAGAAAATCCCCGAGTAGATTAGAATTTGTTTGATTTGATCAATGTAATAGACTAGTCTAGATCTAGATTTATTTATTCTTGTAAATAAATAGTAACCGGATCTAAAAGCGAATGGAGAGAAGAATTAAAAGAAGGGATCCGGGAATCGGGCGTGAAGCGTCGTCGCGCAAAATGTGCCAAAAAATGTGCTGAAGATTTGTGGCGCGCCACGCGGTGGGGCGAGGCCATCGGGCAGGCGAGATCGATCGGCTTCGAAGCGCGTATGGGCGATGGGGACCTCGTGCTCGGCGGAAGAGCGCCGGCCGACGGGCGGAGCGATCTTTGAGGGCGTCTGTGGCGAGCGAGGCGCCGGGGCGTCTTGCGGGCGGGCGATCCGCCGAGGATGAAGGCTGGCGGGCGATCCGCCGAGGGCAACGCCGGGCGAGGGCAAAGGCGTCTTGCATAGATTCAAGACGGCCGCCGACCCCTGCCGAGAACTACCGAAGCGTTGGCGGCGGCATCTGGTTGGCACCCCATACAGACGGATGCCGACGACACGGGTCGGGGAGTGCAAGACGTGCACTCCGACCTGCGAGCTGATCGATGACATCACTAGACGTGGCGAACCTTTCGAGACGAATGATGAAGGCAAAGGAGACGATTTCTCGAGATCAAGACATGACAAAAATTAACCGTGACAATTGGATATATGCGCCCAATATGTTTAATTTTTTGTTTTGATGTTTATGCATTATTTTATGCTTATTTAAATTGTGTTTAAATTTGCGATGAATGAGAAAATGTTTTGAAAAATCTCACTTTCGAAAATTACTAAGTATGCTTAAACAATTAATTGACAATTTTATGGATAATAAAATTGAATTAATTTTGACCTCCATTATTTATTTATTTGTGGATTCTTTTGGAGAAATTCTCCCCACGGGACTGTCAAAAGATAGCTTTCACATGAATAAATTCCAAATGGATGATTGTGGATTATTACTAGTGGCGATGATGACCCTCCCCACGAGGCTCGTTCAAAGCGAAATAATAATTCTGTATTTAATCATGGTTATTACTTAGGTATAAAATTGATATGCATATACTTCCCCGAAGTCCCTGTCAATTTTATATTGGTCAAGTGGGAGCCAACTATTAATCTGGATATTAAAGGTTTGTAACTATTCTTGTTTGTAACCTGCTTGAATGTGTTTAAATAATGACCCACACCACGTGGCCTATTTAAACTGTTTTGAGATGTTGGCTGATGCATGTTCATCTTTTTTGAGATTTTAATATGAAACATATGATCGAACCTTGTGATATATTTGTGCTTATGCATATTATTATTTATTTCAATTCAGCATGTCGTAACCTTTTAATCCACTGCTATTATACTTAAAGTCAATAGAATAAGTATGGAAACTATATTGATTGGAAACGAAAAATTATAATTGTCCTAACTGCACAAAAGCACAAGTGGATTCTTGACACACCAAAATCAGATGAGCCAACTGACGAGTCAAAAATGCGGGACTCGTCAGATCACCTTGCGAGAGATGTCGTCACTGAAAATGGTGGAGGGCAAACCCGTAAGGGATTACGTCCTCAAAATTGATGGCCCATCTGAACAAACTTGAGGTTCTGAGTGCAGATTATAATCTGGAGACTCAGATGAATTTGCTACTTCACTCTCTTCCCAAAAGTTTTTGAGCATTTTGGCCTCGCTAGCTGATTTGTTGCAGGCTTTGGTCTCGATAGAGATGTTGATGGGGCACCAAACTCAAGCTTTGACGGCAAGTGGCCCGTCTTCATTTTCTAGGCCAAGGGATGGCAAGAAGAAGAAGGTGACCAAAAACCATAAGCAATCAGACTCAACTGTTGCCAAGGGCAATGATAAGATGACGAATGCTGGTGGTGTCAAGGAAAATCCAAAGAGGAAGTGCTTAAGCTGCGGTGAAAGAGGACAATAGAGATTTGCCTGTTCCAACCCCAAAAGGGACGGAAAGAAAGATAATTCTCACGCACTAGTTGTTGAAACTTGTTTAGCGGCGTATACTTCTCATTCGTGGGTAGTTGATACGGGATCTGCTGACCATGTATGTTTCACGTTACGGGGTCCCAGCTGACCCGACAACTTAGTGGGAGTGAGATCCTCATCACACTGAGCGATGCTACAAGAGTGGCAGCTAAAGAAATGGGATAAGTGCACCTATTTTTTTGAAAACAGAGTTTTAATTTTAAGAGACGTTCTTTATGTTCCCAGTTTTAGAAAGAATTCACTTCCAGTTTCTAAAATTCTGTTAATGGATACTTAGTTTCTTTTAATAAGAATGACATCATTTCTTGAAATAATGAGTGTATCTGTTATGGGACATTGATGGACAATCTCTGTACAATTAACTGTGCACACCACTCACGAAATGCATCCTATAACACATCAACTGTTTCCGATAATAGAAAAACGTTCATCAGACGTGAACGAGACACTTCTATGGCATCTAAGATTGGGACATATTAATCCAAATAGGATCCAAAGGTTGGTAGAGGACGGTTCACTGGAGTCTCTCCAAGTTGAACCAATTCCAACCTGCGAATCATGTTTGGAGGGTAAAATGACCAAGAGGGCATTCAGAGCCAAGGGGAATAGAGCCAAAGAAGTGTTAGAAATCATTCACACAGACGTATGTGGTCCAATGTCAACCAAAGCAAGAGGAGGTTATGAGTATTTTGTCACTTTTATTGATGACTACTCAAGGTAAGACTATATTTTCCTTATGAAGCATAAATCTGAGACCTTTGAGAAATTCAAAGAATTTAAGGCTCAAACAGAGAATCATAGGAAAAAACGTATCAAGTCTCTACGATCCGATCGTGGAGGCGAGTACCTCAGTGATGAGTTTTTGAACTACTTGTCAGATGAAGGGATTGTATCCCAGCTAACTGCACCCGGAACCCCTCAACAAAACGGGGTTGCAGAGCGAAGAAACATAACTCTTTTAGAAATGGTTAGATCAATGATGAGTTATGCGGATCTACCCAAGTCGTTCTGGGGTCATGCCTTGGAAACAACGACTTACATTCTAAACTTGGTGCCATCCAAATCGGTTCCCAAAACTCCCAGAGAATTGTGGACCGGGCGCAAGCCCAGTTCGAGACACATGAGAATTTGGGGGTGTCCGGCCTACGTGTTGGACAAGGACGCCGGAAAATTGGATCCTCGATCATAATTAAGGTTGTTTATAGGATACCCTGAGGGAACAAAAGGGTGTATGTTCTATGGTCCCAAAGATCAAAAGGTGGTAATAAGCACCCACTTTAGATTTTTGGAAGAAGACTATATGAACGAAAGAAGACCCAGAAGTGAGTTACCTTAAATGAGCTAAGGGGGCTAACCTCATTGCCAACTGTACAAGATGACATACCAAACGACACACTTTCACAACCGGAACCTCGTCGTAGTGGGAGGGTTGTGAGACAGCCCGAGAGATTCATGGGGATAGGAGAGTCCTTGGACTTGATTCCCGGATAAGATGAATCAGACCCATGGACATATGATGAGGCAATCAAAGACAAGGATGCAGTTTCTTGGCAAAAAGCAATGAAAGTCGAAATGGGTTCTATGTATCATAACAGAGTGTGGGAGCTAGTCGAACCACTTAATGGGGTCAAACCTATTGGTTGCAAGTGGGTATACAAGAGAAAAAGAGGACAGGACGGGAAGGTGGAAACCTTCAAGGCAAGGCTTGCGGCGAAAGGTTATACTCAGAAAGAAGGGATCGACTATGAGGAAACCTTTTCACCTGTAGCAATGCTCAAGTCCATCAGAATTCTCTTATCGATTGCTGCACATCTCAATTTTGAAATCTGGCAAATGGATGTCAAGACAGCTTTCCTTACCGGAAGTCTTGATGAAGAAATCTATATGCAACAACCCCAAGACTTCATTGAAAAGGGCCAAGAACACCTAGTTTGTAAGCTCATGAAGTCCATTTACGGACTCAAACAAGCATCCAAAGCTTGGAACCAATGTTTTGATCATGTTATAAAGTCTTATGGGTTTGATCAAAATGAGTTCGAAAGTTGTGTGTACAAAAAGCGTGTCGGAACTGCATTGGTATTCTTAGTACTATACGTAGACGATATTATGATCATCGGGAACGATGTAAAGGTGTTATCAGACGTAAGGGCATGGCTTTCAAAACAGTTTGATATGAAGGACTTAGGGGAAGCCGGGCACATCCTTGGGATCAAGATCACTCGAGATCGCAAGAAAAGGATGATAGGCTTATCGTAAGCTTCATACATAGACACTGTCTTGAAACGATTCAGCATGCAGGATTCCAAGAAAGGCTTCGTACCTTTCAGGCATGGAATCCATCTACTAAGGAAATGTGCCCTAAGACACAGAGAGAGATAGATGACATGAAAGACATTCCTTATGCTTCGGCTGTCGGAAGCCTTATGTATGCAATGTTGTGTACGAGACCGGATATCTGCTTTGCCGTTGGCATGGTGGCAAGATATTAAAGTAATCAGGGAAAAAGAGGATTGGACGACAGTTAAGAACATTCTGAAGTATCTGAAAAGAACTCGGGATAGAATGTTGGTTTATCAGTCAGACAGTCTAATCCCCATCGGTTATATGGACTCGGATTTCCAATCAGACATAGATTCCAAGAAACTATCTGCCTCAGTTAGTGTGCTTTCATTTGGGAAGTGTAGCTATGAAATGGACGAGTGTGAAGCAGAAATGCATCACTGACTCAACCATAGAATAGGGGTAAGTAG
The DNA here is from genome assembly GCA_037126765.1 of Stenogyne calaminthoides. Classification (NCBI taxonomy): domain Eukaryota; kingdom Viridiplantae; phylum Streptophyta; class Magnoliopsida; order Lamiales; family Lamiaceae; genus Stenogyne; species Stenogyne calaminthoides. The sequence goes on along the minus strand of JBBCBC010000003.1, from coordinate 1,181,420 downwards.
TCGCTTGTGAAGCGATGAAGGAACGATTTGGCTCTAGACCTTCTTAGTGGACTTGGATGGAGTTCCGAATTTGTCTAGCAATATTTGCTAGGGGCAGTTGCAAATTCAAGAGAACCAAGAGTCCACGAGTCAAATAAGCACACTGAAGGAAAGAAACCTTAGACGAGAAATCGTTAAGAGAGGAGATGAAGAGGTGGCTAAGATCGCATTGGAGGATAACCTAGTGTATCCTTTCACAAAAAGTGTCGCCTCCGAAACATTTAAGAGACATGTGGGAGGAATGGTTGTCAAGTCGCGTAGCTAATCTGCTTTGAGTATAAGTGGGAGATATTATTAGGTTCGTGTAGGTGACATTACATGTCACGTGTTAGAACTACACGAGACATCTTTGTAGTATACTTAAAAGGAGACTTTGAGTATAAGCGGGGAGATTGTTGGGATTATCTTTGGAAAGTATGCTTTTACTTTGTATAATCAAATGAATTTCGGTCTTATTTTTGAAATAAATTGTTTATCATCGATGCTTTAAATATCATTGAATGTTACATATATTTCTTTGCATAATCTGTTCAATAAATAGTCGTGTTACATTGCGATTAATTTAGTGATACCGAGATCACGAAGATTAAATTACAGTTCCTTGTAACCAAAAAGTACACCATTCACGACCTAGATGGAAATGAACAATCCATCGTGAAAGGTTGAAGTGTAAGACTCAGATTGACTTGTCTTGACCAAGAGATTACACTAGTGCATGTCTAGTGCACTGAATAGGACCTACAGGAGGACAAATTCTTCAGAACTGAACTAGGAAGAATTAGACCTCAGTGGTTCGTTATTTCTTAATCTTCGTCCCTTAAATAGGATCGCGTGTGGTTAGTAATTATTGCTTTGACTTATTACGGGTAGAGAATCAACGAGATTCAATACTTTATATCTTGGGCAGTATTATTGGTCACATGCAATTGCTAAGATTTAATATGGAGAATCGTGTGCAAGTACGCTTGTTCGATTTGCCCCCTTGGGAGGTTCATAAGTTTTATCATACCAAATCTTACAAGTGGAACTAGTTTCCGGTATGGATAATAATGTTGAACCGTTCCTTTACCAAGGATAAAATATATTAATTAATGGAAAGCTATTTCAGTGGCTTGAATTAATTAATGGGCTAGATAATCTTAAACACGGGAAATAATAACCGGGAGCCATATTGGCTGTAATATGGGTTAAGATGGATAGTGCAATATTAATTATGTAGTTGGATTAATTAATATTTATGGGCTTGAATAATATTGTGGCTCAATATTGATAATTCATGATCCATTGGAAGATCCAATCTTAATTCTCCTAAAGGCCCCTCAAGTAGCCCAACATAAAGTCCAATAACTGAAAAAGGTGTTTAAAAATAAAATAAATTTTGTTGCTAATTTTTCTCATTAATTTCGAAAAATATGAATAAAAGGGAAGAAAGATTTTCTTTGAATTTTGTTATGGAATGAAGATATGTATTCTTGAAATACTAGATTATCTCATTAAATTCAAGAAATCTCCTACTTGGTTATTTATATGTTATTTTCGAAAATTTTGAAAGAATAAGGAAAAGAAAGATTTTCTTGATTTTCTTGAAAAGATATTATGGAAGATATGTATTCTTGCAATACAGATATATCTCATAAATTCAAGAAGATCCAAATCTTGGAATCTTTATCCTTATTTTTTTCGAAAATATACCATAACAAGAGGAGTTGAGATTTTTGTGGAATATTTAATTATGGAGAAAAGAATATATGAGATATATTCAAGATTTCTTGGAGATCAAGAAAAAGATTTTCCCATCTTTGTTTCCACCTAAAATTTTGACCAACACCTCATTATAAATAGGGGATGAATGTTTCATCCCCAGGTGAACACGAAAATTGGTTTTTTGGAAAAATATCAGCGCCTATAAAATATCAAATATTTTGAAACTTCGACAGATTGTGTATTTTCGAAAAACGTCAATTGTGAGTGTACAATTCCATGTGCTGGAAAAATTAGTAAATCCACAAAGGTGGTGCAACAAATTTTTATTTTCCCTTTTGTTAATTGTTCGCGAGCTTCCTTCCACCGGATTGACGAGCAAGGACTAGGGAATACTTGGGAAGACTTTTTGGTGTGTTTTTATCGACGAGACCATTTCCACTCCAAGAGGTTAGTTCACGTAAACCCGTAGCAATTCCGCATGCGTAGGATTTATGTGAATTGTTTACATGCATGATTTGTTGTTGAATTATTATTTGAATTAATATATGATTAATTCATGCTAGTAATAATTGTTAGAATTAAATTTGTATTTAAATATTCATCTCGAATAGATCAGTACAACTAATTCCCCAACATGGTGGGCTCGGAACCTTTATCATACCAAATCTTGCAAGTGGAATTAATTTTCCGGTATGGATAATAAAGCTGAGTTGTTCTTACTCTAAGGATAAAGATATTAATTAATATAAAGCTTTTCAGTGGCTTAATTAATTAGTGGACTAAATAATCTTAAACACGGGAAATAATGACCGGGAGCCATATTACCGTAATATGGGTTAAGATTGGATAGTGCAATATTAGTTATATAGTGGTATTAATTAATATTTATGGGCTGAATTATATTGTGGCTCAATATTGAAATTCAGAAGTCCATTGGAAGGTCCATCTTAATTCTCCTAAATGCCCCTCAAGTAGTCCAATTATAGTCCAATAAATAAAAGGTGCTTAAAATAAAAATAAATTTTTTTGCCTAATTTTTTTGTAATTTTCAAAATTAATAAAGAAAAGAGGGAGAAGAATTTTTCTTGAAAAGATTTTATGGAAAGGATATAAGTATTCTTGGAATACAAGATTATCTCATAAATTCAAGAAAATCTCCCACTTGGCTTCATTATGGGTAATTTTTGAAAATCATGTATAAGAAAGGGAATAAAGATTTTCTTGGAAAGATTTTATGGAAAAAGATATGTATTCTTGGAATACAAGAATATCTCATAAATTCAAGAAAGATCCAATCTTGCAGTCTTTATTGTTTTTTTTCAAAATTTTGGATAAATAAGGGTGTGGGATTTTTGTGGAAAAAATACACATGGAAAGAAGAATATATGGGGTATATTCAAGATTTCTTGGAGATCAAGAAAAGATTTTTCCAAACCCTGATTTTTGACCTAAAAATTTCGAACCCCCCTCTTATAAATAGGGGATGAATTCACTCATGCCCACACCAATTCCATGTGCTGGAAATATTAGAAATCCACAAAGGTGGTGCAACAATTTTATTTTTTCCTTTGTTTTATAAATCGTTCATCAGAGAACCTCCCTTTGTGTTATTCTTGCGAGGACTTGGGAATACTTGAGAAGGACTTTTGGTTGGTAGCGGATACTTGATCCTCTCCATCTCGATTTGTCTCTCCAACGGGTATGTTGGTCGTTGGGAAAACCTATTATCTTGGCGTCTAAAAGCAAAAGCGTTTGATTTCGGTGCATATAAAAGCGAGGATGAGAAAGAGTGCTCCAATTTTTTTTTAAGCTTTTGAGCTCATGTGTGTGCTTTGCTTATAAACGAATGCGTATGACAAGTATAAACATAAAGAATAAACAACACAAAGAATATATAGTGGTTTGGACAACCAGTCCTACATCCACTCTCTCCCTCTAGGGAAATTCCTTCAAGCGGGACTTATCACCCTCCACGGGATTGCTAATAGATATTTAAGAGCTCACACTGAATCGGACTTATAACCCTCTCTCGGGTTCGCCTCGGGACTTATCACCCTCCACGGGATCGCCTACAGATGTTTAACGAGTTCACACTCCATCGGGACTTATCACCCTCACTCGGGTTTGCCTAACAACTACCTCACTTCACCACTGGGTTTGGGTTTTGGTGTTGTCTCCAACTATGGTGAGATTTTCCTTACAATGGTTTAGCCTCAATGCTAAGGTTGGGAAAATCTCTAAGCTTATGATACATCGTGGGTTGCTTAGATTGGGTTCTAGAACACTCTTTGAATATATTCGTATATCTATAGGCTTGTGTTCTAGGGTGGGAATGCTTTGGCTATAACACTCTTTGGCTCTGTAGCATTGTTGCTATCTTTTTCGCACTTCCACACACTGATAATGAAGGAAGAACTTGTATTTATAGTGTGGATTTGAATGTTACCGTTGGAGAGAGTCACATTCAAATCCATACTATTCTTTGTAAGTTCTGCAGCTTTTCCTGGCTGGTTGTCTTCCTCTCGTTGGTCCACGTCAGCTGGATTCCAACGGCTATATTCCTCAGCTTCAGTGCCTCGGAACATTCAGGGATATCTTGAGCATTGGTATGTTCTTGAAGTCTTGATAATCTTGTGCCTTGATTTTCTCGAGTCTTGAGTTCTCTGAACCTTGATTTTTCTCGAGCCCCGGTTTCTCCGAGTCTTCAGGTTCTCAATATCCTCATCGAGTCTTGAAGATCTCGGTTTCTTCTTGAGTCTTGAGAAAAACTAACTTTGTTCTATGTCTGCCGACTATACGGTGCGAGATAATATCTGAACACTCTAAAACTGAATCCTGATTCATCTATCAAGATTATCCTGAACATGTCATACTCAGGGGTTTTGGGATCTAATCAAAATCATATAATCTTTTATTAAATTCATCTCCCAACAGGGTACGTTTACGTAAACTCTTAGAATTTCCGTATTATTTGCATGATATTGTTGGCGTAATTATTATTTGAATTCACTTAGGTAAATTCATGCTAGTAATAATTGTTAATTTAAATTTGTGTTTATGAGGTCATCCCGATAGATCCTGGCAAAAGTTATCCCAACAACTGGTATCAGAGCCCTGGTTCGGGCTCTGATCTTTTAAACTGTAATTTAAATTGTTGTTCATTAAAATTTGAAATTGGATAGTAGAACTGTTAGATCTGTTTTGCAGGTTGTTGGGAAAGTATGGGTACCCAGATCTATTCGAGGTGATTCTTTAAATACATATTTAAATTAAACAGTTAATTACTAGCATGAATTAATCCTAAATTAATTCAACATAATAAACAACATGCGTACACATAATTCACGTAAATTCTAAACATGAGGAACTAGGAGTTATGGAATTACTAACCTCTTGAAGAATCAAATTGATGAATCGAACGGATGAATCAACCCAAGAGCCTTCCCAAATATATCCCCAAAGTCCAAATGCGTTATCCGGTGGGAAGATTTCAACGAACGATTTTAATGGAGAGAAAATAAAATAATTTGCTACCACCTTTGTGGATTTCTAATATTTCCAACACATGAAATTGCACTTAGGAATGAAGAGCTCACCCCCTATAAATAGGGAGGAGGGGGTGCGAAAATTTTTGCTTGGAAAACAAGGAAGAAAATCTTTTCTTGGTCTCCAAGAAATCTTGAATATATCTTCTATATTATTTTCTCCTTAATTAAATTTTCCATAAAAATCTCTTTCCCCTCTTCTACCTAATTTTCGAAAATTACACTTATAAAGGAGTCAAGATTTGACTTCTTGAATTTATGGGATAATTATGTATTCCTACAATAATTATCTCTTTCCATAAAATATCTACAAGAAAATCAAGACAATCTTTTCTTCCTTTAATAGACAAAACTTTTGAAAATTTCAACTAGAAATATAGCAAGAATATTTTCATCTCTCTCTCATTAATTGGACTTTATTTTGGGCTATTTGGGGGGCCTTTAGGAGAATTAAGATTGGACCTCCAATGGACTATGAAGCTTTAATATTTCGGGCCAAATATTATTCAAGTCCATTAATATTAATTTACTCCACTACAAAATTAATATTGAAATATCCATCTTAACCCATATTACGATTTCACATATAACATGGCTCCCTGTCATTATTTCCCGCGTTTAAGATTATCTTAGTCCATTAATTAATTAAGCCACTGAACAAGCTTTATATTAATTAATATCTTTGTCCTTGGAGTAAAGACAACTCAACGTTATTATCCATGCCGGAAATAAATTTTCACTTGCAAGATTTGGCATGATAAATGATATGAGCCCACCAAGGGGACAAATCAAGCAAGACGTACTTGCGCACGATTCTCCGTATTAAATGTCAGCAATCGTCATGTAATTAATAATATTGCCCAAGATATAATGTATCGAATTGCATTGACTCTCTTCCTATCATAAGTCAAAGCAATAGTTATTAATTTCACACGATCCTATTTAAGGGACGGAGATTAAGAAACAACGCACCACTGAGGTCTAATTCTTGTATATTCAGTACCGATGAATTTGTCCTCCTGTAGGTCCTCATTCAGTGCACCTAAATGCGCTAGTGTGATCCCTTGGTCAAGACAGGCCAATCTGGGTCTCACACTTCAACCGTTCATGATGGTTCGTTCATTTCCATCTGGGTTGTGAATTTTTACTTAATTACGAGGGCTGTTAATTTGATCTTCAGTGATCGGGTATTACCAAATTAACTACAACGTAATACGTACTGTCTTATCGAACGAGTTTGCAATAAACATATATAACATTCATTCATATTTAATGCAACAGTGATTAAATATTTATTTCAGTAAATAAATAAGAAACATCAGTTTTGGTTATACAAAGTAAAATCATACTTTTCAGTATAACCCTAACAATCTCCCACTTATACTCAAAGTCTGCTTTTAAGTATACTACAACATGTCTCGTGTTGTATGTGACATCTAATGTCACCCAACACGAACCTAATAATATTTCTCCCACTTATACTCAAAGCAGATTGACAACGTTCTTGTCACCTATTCCTTCCACATGTCTCTCGAATGTACTCGGAGGCAGACCCTTTGTGAATGGATCTGCTAGGTTGTCTTCCGATGCAATCTTAGCCACCTCAATATCTCCTCTCTTAACGATTTCTCGTATGAGATGGTGTTTTCTTTCAATGTGTTTGCTGGCTTTGTGGGCTCTCGGCTCCCTTGAATTTGCAACTGCTCTGGCGTTATCACAGTAGATCCTGATTTTGTCGGGCAAATTTGGGACCACGTCCAAGTCCACCAGGAAGTTCTTGAGCCAAACCGCTTCCTTCGCTGCCTCACAAGCAGCGACGTACTCGGCTTCCATGGTAGAATCAGCGATGCATTTCTGCTTTACGCTTCTCCATCTCATGGCTCCTCCCCCCATGCAGAACACACTACCCGAGGTAGACTTTCTGGAGTCAATGTCTAATTGGAAATCCGAGTTCGTGTAACCGATGGGGATCAGACTGTCTGACTTGTAAACAAACATTCTGTCCCGTGTCCTTTTCAGGTACTTCAGAATGTTCTTTACTGAAGTCCAATGCTCTTTCCCAGGGTTACTTTGATATCTCGCCACCATGCCTAAGACAAAGTAGATATCCGGTCTCGTTCACAGCATTGCATACATGAGGCTTTCCACAGCCGAAGCATAAGGGATGCCCTTCATGTCATCTATCTCTTTTTGTGTCTTGGGACACATCTCTTTGGATAGATGCATTCCGTGTCTGTAGGGCACAAAGCCTTTCTTAGAATCCTGCATGCTGAAGCGCTTCAAAATAGTATCTATATATGAGGCTTGCGAAAGCCCGATCATTATTTTCCTGCGATCTCGAGTGATCTTGATCCCTAGGATGTGATCGGCTTCCCCTAAGTCCTTCATATCGAACTATTTTGATAGCCATACCCTTACGTCTGATAACACCTTTATATCGTTTCTGATGAGCAGAATGTCGTCCACGTATAGTACCAAAAATACCAATGCAGTTCCGTCACGCTTTTTATAGACACAACTTTCAAATTCATTTTGATCGAATCCGTAGGATTTAATAACTTGATCAAAACACTGATTCCAAGCTCAGAATGCTTGCTTCAGTCCATAAATGGACTTCCTGAGCTTGCAAACCAGATGCTCTTGGACTTTTTCAATGAAGCCTTCAGGTTGTTGCATATAGATTACTTCGTCAAGATTTCCATTAAGGAAAGCCGTCTTGACGTCCATTTGCCAGATCTCAAAATCTAGATGCGCAGCAATCGACAAGAGAATGCGGATGGACTTGAGCATGGCTACGGGCGAAAATGTTTCCTCATAATCGATCCCTTCTTTCTGAGTGTACCCTTTCACTATAAGTCTTGCTTTGAAGGTTTCAACCCTTCCGTCCGGTCCCCTTTTTCTCTTGTATACCCACTTGCATCCGATGGGTTTTACCCCATCAAGTGGTTCGACTAGCTCCCACACCTTGTTGTGATCCATTGAACCCATCTCGACTTTCATTGATGTTTGCCAAGATTGAGCATCTTTGTCTTGGATCGCCTCGTTGTAGGACCGTGGATCTGATTCTTCTGCGGAGATAAAGTCCGAAGACTCTCCGATCCCCAAGAATCTCTCGGGTTGTCTGATAACCCTCCCAATACGACGAGGTTCCGGTTGTGTAGGCGTGACGTTTGGTATGTCATTTTGGACAGTTGGCAATGAAGTTGGCCCCCTAAGTTCTTCTAAGGTAATTTCACTTGTAGGCTTTCGACTGCTCATATAGTCTTCTTCCAAAAATCTAAAGTGAGTACTGATTACCACCTTTTGATCTTCGGGACCGTAGAACATGCATCTTTTAGTTCCTTCGGGGTACCCTATGAACATCCTTAATTCCGAACGTGCATTCAATTTACCGGCTTCCTTGTCTAGCACGTATGTCGGACACCCCCAGATCCTGATGTGTCCGAAACTGGGCTTGCGTCCCATCCACAATTCTCTTGGGGTTTTAGATACTGATTTGGATGGCACTAGGTTCAGAATATAAGCCGCTGTTTCTAATGCGTAACCCCAGAACGAATTTGGTAAATCCGCATAACTCATCATTGACCTTACCATTTCTAAAAGCGTTCTATTCCTTCATTCTGCAACCCCATTTTGTTGAGGGGTACCGGGTGCAGTCAACTGGGATGCAATCCCCACTTCCGATAGGTAGTTCAAAAATTCATCGCTGAGGTATTCGCCTCCACGATCAGATCGTAGAAACTTGATACTTTTTCCCTTATGATTCTCTGCTTGAGCCTTAAATTCTTTGAATTTGTCAAAGGTCTCAGATTTATGCTTCATTAGGAAAATGTATCCGTAGCGTGAGTAATCATCGATAAAAGTAACGAAATACTCGTAGCCACCTCTAGCTTTGATTTGCATTGGACCACACACATCGGTGTGAATGATTTCTAACACTTCTTTAGCTGTAAGCCCCTTGGCTCCAAATGCCATCTTGGTCATTTTACCTTCCAAGCACGATTCGCAAGTCGGAAATGGCTCAATTTGGAGAGACCCCAAAGAGCCATCTTTCACCAACCTTTGAATCCTTTTCGGGTTAATATGACCTAATTTTAGGTGCCAAAGAAGTGTCTCATTCACGTCAGCCGAGCGCTTTCGTTTACAAGAAATAGTAGATGTGTTATAGGATGCATTTTGTGAGTGATTTGCACAGTTAATAATATAGAGATTGTTCCTCAAAGTTCCACGACAGATAATCACATCGTTACGAAAAATAGTAACATATTTATTAAAACGAACAGAATATCCATCGATAAATAGTTTAGAAATAGAAATAAGGTTTTTCCAAAAAACAGGAACATAAAGAACATCTCTTAAAATTAACGTCTTGTCGCCAAAGGACATGTGCACTTCTCCCACTGCTTCAGCTGCCACTCTCGTAGCACCGCCTAGCGTGATGAGGATCTCACTCTCACTTAGTCGCCGGGTCTGCTTGAAACCCTGCAATGTGAAACATACATGATCGATGGATCTCAGATCCAATACCCACCAGTGGTAAAGATACTCCGTCAAACAAGTTTCAACAACTAGCGAAAGTGTGAATCACCTTTCTTTCCATTCCTTTTGGGTTTGGAGCAGCCGACTTCAATGTCCTTTTTTTCTCCACAGTTAAAAAAACATTTTCCTTTTGGTGTCTTATGGACTTTCAACCAACTTGCTTTCTTACCCTTTTCTTTTGTGGCCTTGCTTTGGATCAGACTATTCGTTTCCATCTCAATCTTGCCTTCCTTTGGCCTAGATTTTGAGAGTAGTTTCTTAGTCACCAAAGCTTCGTCTTCTTGTCCCAAGTGTTTCTCTACCGTCTCCAAGATTTCTTGTAGGGTATCTATGATAAACATGTGATCGCTCATCACAAAATTACAATAGAACTCATTAAAGCTCCTTGGAAGAGTTAGGAACAAGAATTCGATTTGAGCCTCATCCTTTGTATAATGCACCAAGGTAAGCAAGTTTTTTCAAAATGGCGCCCCGATTTTGAGAATGTGATCCCTCACGGTGTTCCTCAATCATTTTCAACCTTTCGACTCCATTTTGATGAAACTCTTTGATCATGCAGTTCTCAGAGGAAAACATTTCCTCAAGACTTTGAACAATCTCCGCAGCTGAATCAATTTCTTCATGAATGAGCATCAAATCATCAGACAATGAAGTCAAGATTATCGGTTTTATTGATTCATTGGCTTGCTCCCAGATTTAATGCAAACATCTTTCCGAACTAGATGACCCTTCAGTGATTCTATCAGGTTTATGTCCGCCAAGAACCCAATAATGTTTTTGTGCAGAGAGGACAAAAGTCATATTACGTTTCCAAGTGACATAGTTTTCACCAGTGAGTTGGTTTCTTTTCAGTATATTGAACAGTGGATTAAAAGGTTGCGACATGATGAACTGAAATAAACATATATTTTACATCAATTTCCAGATCAACACAAAATTAAATCACACAATTCGATCACATGATTCATATTAAAATCTCAAAAAATATGAACATGCATCAGCCAACAACTCAAAACAGATTTAAATGAGCCTCGTGGGAGGGTCATCATTTAAATCACATTCAAGTAGGTTACAAACAAGAACAATTACAAACCTTTAATTTAAAATTAATAGTCGGCTCCCACTTGACCAATATAAAATTGACAAGGACTTCGGAGAAGTATATAAATATCAATTTTATACCTAAGTAATAACCATGATTAAATACAGAATTATTACTTCGGTTTGATCGAGCCTCGTTGGAGGGTCATCGTTGCCACTAATAATAATTCACAATCATCCTTTTGGGAATTTATTCATGTGAAAGCTATCTTTTGACCGTCCCGTAGGGGAATTTCTCCAAAAGATTTCACAAATAAATAAATCATGGAGGTCAAAATTAATTTGTGTCAAAACAAATTAATTATCAAAACATACTTAGTAATTTTTGAACTTGAGATTTTTCATTGAGCAATTCTCATGCAAACACATTTAAACAAATTAAATAAAACACAAGAAAATACGACAACAATAAATCAAGCAAAGCATAAAATAAACACATTGGACACAGATTATCCAACTGTCATGGTTTGATTTTCTTTGTCTTGATTTTGAAGAAACATCATCTCGAATTTCTCCCACTCGTTCGTCTCGAACAGAACTCCATCTTGAAATGCCACGCCATGGCATTTCGCGGCGGGGATGCAGCGCATCCGGCGGCGCTTGGCCGGCTCAATATCCATGCGCTGGGCGTGGCTTGTCTCGCCCAGCGTGGAATGGGCGGTCTCGATAGCCTTGTCTCGGAATGCCCCACCCGCGCGCCCGGCCCTTGGCGCCGCGCCCATGCTCTCGGCGGCCCAGGCGCCTCGCCCTCCCTGCGTGCTTGGTCTCGCCCTCGCGCCTTAGCCGCCGCCCGCGCGCCCGATCCACTTTAGAATTACTGGCGCTTAAACCCGTCATCTTGGCGCCCAGGCGCCAGCAGCATGCCTCACTGTACGTTCGCCTGGCGCATGTCACCACGTATGGTTTCAAATTCATCTCTAATCCGTCTACGTCTCTTCCGTCTCCAATGAGGTTATAATTTATTTAACAAAAAAAAATAAATACCTTAAATCTAGACTAGTCTATTACATTGAACAAATCAAATAGCCTAATCTACTCATGGATTTTCTCACGAAAAACAAATCGAACGAGTTGAATTAAAAACCATTCATTTCACGCATGAAAATAAACACATTAAATACTATGACAATTGGATACCGCAAAAGCAGATCTAGCAATTCTACCATCCAATTTCAATTTAATGTCCAACAATTTAAATAACAATTTAAAAAATCAGAGCTCGAAACTAGAGCTCTGATACCAGTTGTTGGGAAAGTATGGGTGCCCGGATCTATTCGAGGTGATTATTTAAATACATATTTAAATTAAATAGTTAATTACTAGCATGAGTTAATCCTAAATTAATTCAACATAATAAACAACATGCGTACACATAATTCACGTAAATCCTAAACATGCGGAACTAGGAGTTACATAATTACTAACCTCTTGAAGAATCAAACGGATGAATCGAACGGATGAATCAACCCAAGAGCCTTCCCAAATATATCCCCAAAGTCCATGTGCGTTATCCGGTGGGAAGATTTCAACGAACGATTTTAATGGAGAGAAAATAAAATATTTTGCTAACACCTTTGTGGATTTATAATATTTTCAACACATGGAATTGCACTTGGGGATGAAGAGCTCATTCCCTATAAATAGGGAGGAGGGGGGGCAAAAATTTTGGCTTGGAAAACAAGGAAGAAAATCTTTTCTTGGTCTCCAAGAACTTGAATATATCTTCCATATTCTTTTCTCCTTAATTAAATTTTCCATAAAAATCTCTTTTACCCTCTTCTACCTAATTTTCGAAAATTACACTTATAAAGGAGTCAAGATTTGACTTCTTGAATTTATGGGATAATTATGTATTCCTACAATAATTATCTCTTTCCATAAAATATCTACAAGAAAATCAAGACAATATTTTCTTCCTTTAATAGACAAAAATTTCAAATGGAAATATAACAAGAATATTTTCTTTTCTCTCTCATTAATTGGACTTTATTTTGGGCTATTTGGGGGCCCTTTAGGAGAATTAAGATTGGACCTCCAATGGACTATGAAGCTTTAATATTTCGGGCCAAATATTATTCAAGTCCATTAATATTAATTTACTCCACTATAAAATTAATATTGAACTATCCATCTTAACCAATATTACGATTTCACATATAACATGGCTCCCGGTCATTATTTTCCGCGTTTAAGATTATCTTAGTCCATTGATTAATTAAGCCACTGAACAAGCTTTATATTAATTAATATCTTTGTCCTTGGAGTAAAGACAGCTCAACGTTATTATCCATGCGGAAATAAATTTCCACTTGCAAGATTTGGCATGATAAAGGATATGAGCCCACCAAGGGGACAAATCAAGCAAGACGTACTTGCACGCGATTCTCCGTGATTAAATGTCAAAGAATCGTCATGTAATTAATAATATTGCCCAAGATATAAGGTATCGAATCACATTGACTCTCTTCCCATCATAAGTCAAAGCAATAGTTATTAATTTCACACGATCCTATTGGGGACGGAGATTATTAAACAATGCACCACCGAGGTCTAATTCTTGTATATTCGCATCAAGTATTTGTCCTCAGAGGTCCTCATTCACTCACCTAAATGCGTTTAGTGTGATCCCTTGGTCAAGACAAAGCTAATCCGGAGTCTCACACTTCAACCGTTCATGATGGTTCGTTCATTTCCATCTAGGTTGTGAATTTATACTTAATTATGAGGGCTGTTAGTTTGATCTTCAGTGATCGGGTATCACCAAATTAACTACAACATAATACGTACTGTCTTATCGAACGGGTTTGCAATAAATATATATAACATTCATTCATATTTAATGCAACAGTGATTAAATATTTATTTCAGTAAATAAATAAGAAACATCAATTTTGGTTATACAAAGTAAAATCATACTTTTCAGTATAACCCCAACACAGATATCCAATTGTCATGGTATTTTAATGTGCTTATTTACATGCAAATAAATATTTGTTTTTAATTCGATTCGTTCGGATTCGTTTTGCCTCGTGAGAAAATCCACGAGTAGATTAATATTTGTTTGATTTGTTAATTGTAATAGACTAGTCTAGATCTAGGTTTATTTATTTTGTAAATAAATTGTAACCTGATAGTGAACGAAGACGGTAACCTGATAGTGAACGATTTCTCAAAGATCAAGATATGGAATTTAAACCATGACAAGTTGGATATATGTGCCCAACTTGATTTGATTTATTTTATCTTGATGCTTGTTTTAAATTGCAATTTTATTTGTTAAATGTGTTTGCATGATTTCAAATTGTCTAAAGAAAATCTCACTTTTCGAAAATTACTAAGTATGTTTTAATTGACAAATTTTATTCGGATAATAAAATTACGTCAATATTGACCTCCATGATTTATTTATTTGTGAATTCTTTTGGAGAAATTTTCCCAACGAAACGACTAAAAGATGGTTTTCACATGAATAAATTCCCAAAAGGATGATTGTGAATTATTATTAGTGTAGCATTTATGACCCTCCCAGCGAGGCTCGTACAAAAGCAAAAAGTAATAATTTCGTATTTAATCATGGTTATTACTTAGGTATAAAATTGATATGCATATACTTCTCAAGTCCCCGTCCAATTTTATATTGGTCAAGTGGGAGCCCATTCGTTAATTTTGAATTAAAAGTTTGTAATCATTCTGTTTGTAACTTTGCTTGAATGTGTTTAAATAGGCAGTTCACCCAACGTGACCTATTTAAAACATTTTTTGAGATGTCGGTGATGCATGTTCATATTATTTTGAGATTTTGATATGAATAATGTGATCGAATTATGTGATATTTTGTACTTGTACAAATTGCTATTTATTTCGATTCAAAGATGCCGCAACCTTTTAATCTAATCGGTAATATACTTAAAGTCAATAGAATTGTATTGGAAACTATGTTGATTGGAAGCGAAAAATTATGATTGTCCTAATCGCACAAAAAGCAGTGGATTCTTGACACACCAAAATTCGGGATGAGGCAACGGACGAGTCAAAAATGCGGGAACTCGTCGGATCACCTTTTGCGAGATGTTTTTTTGAAAATGGTGGAGGGCAACCCCGTAAGGATTCGTCCTCAAAAAAATTGATGGATCATTTTGAACAAACTTGAGGTTCGGGTGCAGATTATGATCCGGAGACCCGGATCGATTTGGTACTCCACTCTGCGCCTAGAAGTTTTGAGCACTTTGGCCTCGCTTGGGCGATTTGTTGTAAGCTTTGGTCTCGGCGAGAGATGTTGATGGGGCACCAAACTCAAGTTTTGACGACAGTGGTCCATCTTCATCTTAAAAAGCAAGGGAAGGCAAGAAGAAGAAGAGGACCAAAAGCCATAAGCAATCAAACTCAACTGTTTCTAAGGGCAATGGTAAGATGAGGGATGCTAGTGGTGTCAAGGAAAATCCAAAGGGGAAGTGCTTCAACTGCGGTGAAGAAGTACAATGGAGGTTTGCCTGTTCCAACCCCAAAAGGGCCGGAAAGAAAGGTAATTCTCACCCACTAGTTGTTGAAACTTGTTTAGCGGCGTATACTTCTCATTCGTGGGTAGTTGACACGGGATCCACTGATCATGTTTGCTTCACGGGTTCAAATTAATCTAAATAGGATCCAAAGGTTGGTGAAAGATGGTTCATTGTATGACCTACAGATGGAACCATTTCCAACCTGCGAATCATGTTTGGAAGGTAAAATGACCAAGAGGGCATTTGGAGCCAAGGGGAATAGAGCCACAGAAGTGTTGCAAATCATTCACACTGACGTGTGTGGTCCAATGTCAACCAAAGCTAGAGGTGGTTATGAGTATTTAGTGACATTCACTGATGATTACTCAAGGTTCAGATACATTTTCCTAATGAAACACAAATCGGAAACCTTTGATAAATTCAAAGAGTTCAAAGCCGAAGTGGAGAATCATATGGAAAAGAGTATCAAGTTTCTAGGATCTGATCATGGAGGCGAATACCTCAGCGATGAGTTTTTGAACTACCTGTCAGACGAGGGCATTGTTTCCCAGTTGACTGCACCCGGAACCCCTCAACAAAACGGGGTTGGAGAATGAAGAAACAGAACACTCTTGGAAATGGTCAGATCCATGATGAGTTATTCAGATCTTCCCAAGTCGTTTTGGGGTTATGCCTTAGAAACAGCGGCTTATGTTCTAAACTTAGTACCATCCAAACCGGTTCCCAAAACCCCTAAAGAGTTGTGGACGGGCGCTAAAGCCCGATCCGAGACATCTTAGGATTTGGGGGTGTCCGCATATCGTCTTTGACAAAAAAAAGCGGTAAGTTGGATGACGTTCGTAACTAAGGTCATGTTTATAGGATATCACATGGAAGCGAAAGGGTGTTGGGGTTATCTTTGAAAAGTATGTTTTTACTTTGTATAACCAAATCAAGTTTCTTATTTATTCGATTGAAATAAATTATTTAATCTTTGTTGCATTAAATATGAATGAATGTTATATATGTTTATTGGAAACCCGTTCAATAAGACAAAGACGTATACGTTGTAGTTAATTTGGTGATACCCGATCACCAAGATCAAATTAACAACCCTCGTAATTAAGTACAAATTCACAACCAGATGGAAATGAAGCGAACCATCATGAGCGGTTGAAGTGTGAGACCCAGTTGGCCCTGTCTTGACCAAGGATCACACTAGCGCATTTAGGTGCTTGTTGAATGAGGACTTCTGAGGAGGACAAATTCTTGATGCATGAATATACAAGAATTAGACCTCGGTGGTGCGTTGTTTCTTAATCTCCGCCCCTTAAATAGGATCGTGTGAAATTAATAACTATTGCTTTGACTTATGATGGGAAGAGTCAATGCGATTCGATACCTTATATCTTGGGCAATATTATTAATTATATGACGATTGCTAACATTTAAAATGGAGAATCACGTGCAATCGTCTTGCTTGATTTGTCCCTTGGTGGACTCATATCCTTTATCATGCCAAATCTTGCAAGTGGAAATTTATTTCCGGCATGGATAATAATGTTGAGTTGTCTTTACTCCAAGGACAAATATATTAATTAATATAAAGCTTGTTCAGTGGCTTAATTAATTAATGGACTAAGATAATCTTAAACGCGGGAAATAATGACCGGGAGCCATGTTGTATGTGAAATCGTAATATGGGTTAAGATGGATAGTTCAATATTAATTTTATAGTGGAGTAAATTATTATTAATGGACTTGAATAATATTTGGCCCAAAATATTAAAGCTTCATAGTCCATTGAAGGTCCAATCTTAATTCTCCTAAAGGCCCCCCAAATAGCCCAAAATAAAGTCCAATTAATGATAGAGAGAAGAAAATATTCTTGCTATCATTCCAAGTGTAAATTTCGAAATTTTTGTCTATTAAAGGAAGTAAAGATTGTCTTGATTTTCTTGTATGTATTTTATGGAAAAAGATAATTATTGTAGGAATACATAATTATCCCATAAATTCAAGAAGTCAAAGTATGCTTTTACTTTGTATAACCAAACTGAATTTCTGTCTTATTTACTGAAATAAATTATTTATCACTGATGCTTTAAATATCATTGAATGTTACATATATTTACTGCATAACTGTTCAATAAATAGTACGTGTTACATTGTAGTTAATTTAGTGATACCAGATCACAGAAGATTAAATTAACAGTCCCTTGTAACTAAAAGTACGCTATTCACGACCTAGATGGAAATGAACAATCCATCGTGAAAGGTTGAAGTGTAAGGCTCAGATTGACTTGTCTTGACCAAGAGATTACACTAGTGCATGACTGATGCACTGAATAGGACCTACAGGAGGATAAATTCTTCAGCACTGAACTAGGAAGAATTAGACCTCAGTGGTTCGTTATTTCTTAATCTTCGTCCCTTAAATAGGATCGTGTGTGGTTAGTAATTATTGCTTTGACTTATGACGGGTAGAGAATCAATGAGATTCAATACTTTATATCTTGGGCAATATTATTGGTCACATGCGATTGCTAAGATTTAATACGAAGAATCGTGTGCAAGTACGCTTGTTCGATTTGCCCCCTTGGGAGGTTCATAAGATTTATCATACCAAATCTTGCAAGTGGAACTAGTTTCCGGTATGGATAATAATGTTGAACCGTTCCTTGACCAAGGACAAAAAGATATTAATTAATGGAAAGCTATTTCAGTGGCTTGAATTAATTAATGGGCTAGATAATCTTAAACACGAGAAATAATAACCGGGAGCCATATTAACAGTAATATGGGTTAAGATGGATAGTGCAATATTAATTATGTAGTGGGATTAATTAATATATGGACTTGAATAATATTGTGGCTCAATATTGATAATTCAAGATCCATTGGAAGGTCCAATCTCAATTCTCCTAAAGGCCCCTCAAGTAGCCCAAACATAAAGTCCAATAACTGAAAAAGGTGTTTAAAAATAAAATAAATTTTGTTGCCTAATTTTCCTATAAATTTTGAAAATAATAAATAATAGAGGGAGAAAGATTTTCTTTGAATTTTGTTATGGAATGAAGATAAGTATTCTTGGAATACAAGATTATCTCATTAAATTCAAGAAATCTCTCACTTGGTTATTTATTTGAGAATTTTCGAAAATATTGAAGAAAATAAAGGAAGGAAAGATTTTCTTGATTTTCTTGAAATGGTATTATGGAAGATATGTATTTTTTGGAATACAAGAATATCTCATAAATTCAAGAAGATCCAAATCGTGGTTTCCCTTACTCCTTAATTTTCGAAAATACCATAAAAGAGGAGGTGGGATTTTTTGTGGAATATTTTAATTATGGAGAAAAGAATATATGAGATATATTCAAGATTTCTTGGAGATCAAGAAAAATATTTTCCCATATTATTTTTCCCAAGAATTTCGACCACCACCTCATCTATAAATAGGGGATGATTCTTTCATCCCCAAGTGCAATTCCATGTGTTGGAAAAATTAGAAATCCACAAAAGGTGGTGCAACAAATAATTTATTTTTCCTTTTGTTAATTGTTCGTGATTTTTTCCTTCCACGGATTGACGAGAAAAGGACTTGGGAATACTTGGGATAGCTTTTTGGTGTGTTCGTGCAAACGAAGTCTATTGCCATTACAAAAAAAGTTAGTTCACGTAAACCCATGAGTAATTCCGCATGTGGGATTTATGTGAACTGTTTATATGCATGATTTGTTGTTGAATTATTATTTGAATTAATATAGGATTAATTCATGCTAGTAATAATTGTTAGAATTAAATTTGTATTTAAATATTCATCCGAATAGATCCAAGACAATTAATTCCCCAACAGTGGAAGAGGGAAAGAATTTTTTATGGAAAATTTAATTAAGGAGAAAAAGAGTATAGAAGATATATTCAAGATTTCTTGAGACCAAGAAAAGATTTTTCTTCCTTATTTGTTTTGCCCTAATTTTTGCCCCCTCCTCCCTATTTATAGGGGATGAGCTCTTCATTCCCAAGTGCAATTCCATGTGTTGGAAATATTAGAAATCCACAAAAGGTGGTAGCAAAATATTTATTTTCTCTCCCATTAAAATCGTTCGTGCAAATCCTCCCACCAGATAACGTTCGTGGACGCTGGGATATATTTGGGAAGGCTCTTGGGTTGATCCATCGTCTAAAAGGTTGTTTCTACAAGAGGGTAGTAATCCCGTAACTCCTAATTCCGCATGTTTAAGATTTACGTGAATTATGTGTATGACATGTTGTTTCATTATTATGTTGAATTAATTTAGGATTAATTCTTGTTAGTAATTATTTATTTAATTTAAATATGTATTTAAAAATCATCTCGAATAGATCCGGACACCCTAATTCCCCAACAACTGGTATCAGAGCTCTGGTTTTGAGCTCTGATTTTTTAAATTGTTGAACATTAAATTGAAATTGGATAGTAGAATTGCTAGATCTATTTTGCAGGTATCTAATTGTCATGGTATTTAATGTGTTTTTTTTCATGCGTATGAATGAATGGTTTTTAATTCGACTCGTTCGGATTTTTTTTTCTCGTGAGAAAATCCACGAAGTAGATTAATTTTATTTGATTTGTTCAATGTAATAGACTAGCCTAGATTTAAGGTATTTATTTTTCGTTAAATAAATTGTAACCTGATCGGAGACCAAGATGGAGACGAGTTAAAGAAGGATCCGAAACCGTACGTGGGCGACGTGTGCCTCGCAAAATGTGCCAAGGGAAACACGCGTCTTTGCGGCCGACAGACGACGCCAAGACGAACTTAAGCCTAGCGCCAAGGCGTAATCGGCCCCGGCGTGGCGTAACAATGATGGACGCGCAGCGGGCGTAGGCTTCATGGACAGCGAGGCTTGCTGGCTTAAGCGTCTTGGAGGGCAGCGTGCAATGGGCGAGCCAATGTAGCGGGAACTAAGGCACACGCACGCAAGGGCGCCGCTGAAACCGCAGAGCACGCGGGCGTCGTTTATTGCACCCTAGGCGACGGGACGGGCAAGGCCGCCGGCGGTGGCGGATCTTGGTGGGCATCACGGTTTTATGGTAGCCCGCCGCGGACGTTTCAAGACGCAGTTCTTTTCGAGATGAACGAGTGGGAGAAATTTGAGACGACGTTTCTTCAAGATCAAGCCAAGGAAAATCAAACCATGACAGTTTGATAATTTGTGCCCAATGTGTTTATTCTCTGCTTTGCTTGAATTATTACTGTTGTATTTTCTTGTGCTTTATTTAATTTGTTTAAATGTGTTTGCATGAGAATTACCCAACGAAAAATCTCAAATTCAAAAAATTACTAAGTATGTTTTAATAATTAATTTGGTTTTGACACAAATTAATTTTGACCTCCATGATTTATTTATTTGTGAAATATTTTGGAGAAATTCCCCTACGGGACGGTCAAAAGATAGCTTTCACATGAATAAATTTCCAAAAGGATGATTGTGAATTATTATTAGTGGCGACGATGACCCTCCCATGAGGCTCGATCATAGCGAAGTAATAATTCTGTATTTAATCATGGTTATTACTTAGGTATAAAATTGATATTTATATACTTCTCCGAAGTCCCTGTCAGTTTTATATTGGTCAAGTGGGAGCCGACTATTAATTTTTTTTTAAATTAAAGGTTTGTAACTGTTCTTGTTTGTAACCTGCTTGAATGTGATTTAAATGATGACCCTCCCACGAGGCTCATTTAAATCTATTTTGAGATGTTGGCTGATGCATGTTCATATTTTTTTTGAGATTTTAATATGAATCATATGATCGAATTATGTGATTTAATTTTGTGTTGATCTGGATATTGATACAAAATATATGTTTATTTCAGTTCATCATGTCGCAACCTTTTAATCAACTGTTCAATATACTAAAAGAAAACCAACTCACTGGTGAAAACTATGTCACTTGGAAACGAAATATGACTTTTGTCCTCTCTGCACAAAAACATCATTGGGTTCTTGGCGGACAAAAACCTAAAAAAATCACTGAAGGGTCATCTAGTTCGAAAAGATGTTTGTACAAAATCTGGGAGCAAGCCAATGAATCAATGAAACCGATAATCTTGACTTCATTGTCTGATGATTTGAGGCTCATTCATAAGGGAGTTGATTTAGCTGTGGAGATTGTTCAATGTCTTGAGGAAATGTTTTCCTCTGAGAGCTGCATGATCAAAGAGTTTCATCAAAATGGAGTCGAAAGGCTGAAAATGATTGAGGGAACACCCGTAAGGGACCACATTCTCAAAATCAGACGTCATTTTGAAAAACTTGCTTACCTTGGTACTCAGTACCATGATGAGGCTCAAATCGAATTCTTGTTCCTAACTCTGCCAAGATGTTTTAATGAGTTCTATTATAATTTTGTGATGAGTGATCACATGTTTACCATGGATACCCTACAAGAGATCTTGGAGACAGTAGAGAAACACTTGGGACAAGAAGACGAAGCTTTGGTGACTAAGAAACTGCTCTCAAAATCTAGACCAATGGAAGGGAAGATTGAGAAGGAGATGAATAGTCTGAATCAAAGTAAGGCCACAAACAAAAAGGGTAAGAAAGCCAGTTGGTTGAAAATCCAGAAGAAGCCAAAAGGAAAATGTTTTAACTGTGGAGAAAAAGGACACTGGAAGTCGGCCTGTTCTAGACCCAAAAGGAATGGAAAGAAAGGTAATTCACACTCTCTAGTAGTTGAAACTTGTTTAGCGGAGTATGTTACCCACTCGTGGGTATTTGATACGGGATCCACTGATCATGTATGTTTCACATTGCAGGGTTTCAAGCAGACCCAACGACTAAGTGAGAGTGAGATCCTCATTACGCTAGGCGATGCTACGAGAGTTGCAACTAAAGCAGTGGGAGAAGTGCACCTGTCCTTTGGAGACAAGATGTTAGTTTTAAGAGATGTTTTTTATGTTCCTGTTTTTTGGAAAAACCTTATTTCAATTTCTAAACTGTTTATCGATGGATATTCTGTTCATTTAATAAAGATGTTACTATTTTTCGTAACGATGTGATTATCTGTCGTGGAACTTTAAGGAACAATCTCTATATTATTAACTATGCACATCACTCATAAAATGCATCCTATAACACATCTACTATTTCTCAGAAACTAAAAAGTCTGATCGACTTGAACGAGACACTTCTTTGGCACCTAAGATTAGGTCATATTAACCCGGAAAGGATTCAAAGGTTGGTGAAAGATGGTTCTTTGGGGTCTCTCCAAATTGAGCCACTTCCGACTTGCGAATCGTGCTTGGATGGTAAAATGACCAAAAAGGCATTTGGAGCCAAAGGGCTTAGAGCTAAAGAAGTGTTAGAAATCGTTCACACCGGATGTGTGGTCCAATGCAAATCAAATCTAGAGGTGGCTACGAGTATTTTGTTACTTTCATCGATGAAAACTCACGCTACGGATACATTTTCCTAATGAAGCATAAATCTGAGACCTTTGATAAATTCAAAGAATTTAAGGCTCAAGCAGAGAATCATAAGGGAAAAAGTATCAAGTTTCTACGATCTGATCGTGGAGGCGAATACCTCAGCGATGAATTTCTGCCTATCGGAAGTGGGGAATTCATCCCAGTTGATCAGACCAGACCCGTCAACAAAGCGGGGTTGCTTGAAACGAGGAATAGATCGCTTTTAGAAATGGTAAGGTCAATGATGAGTTATGCGGATTTACCAAAATCATTCAGGGTCACGATTAGAAACAAAATGGCTTATATTTCGAACCTAGTGCCATCCAAATCGGGTACCTAAAACCCCGAGAGAATTGTGGACGGTATGACAAGTTTAGGACACATCAGATCTGGGGTGTCCGGTTATACGTCTTAGACAAGGAAGTTCGTAAATTGGATGCACGTCGAATTAAGGATGTTCATAGGGTACCCGAAGGAACTAAATGATGCATGTTCTATGGTCCCAAGATTAAAAGGTGGTGATCGAAGACCCACTTTAGATTTTTTGGAAGAAGACTATATGAATAGTCGAAAGCCTAGAAGTGAATTTACCTTAGAAGAACTTAGGGGGCCAACTCCATTTCCAACTGTACAAAATGATATACCAAACATCACGCCTACACAACCGAAACCTCGTCGTAGTGGGAGGCTTATCAGACAACCCGAGAGATTCTTGGGGATCGGAGAGTCTTCGGACTTGATCTCCGCAGAAGAGTCAGATCCATGGTCCTACAACGAGGCGATCCGGAGACAAAGATGCTCAATCCTGGCAAACAGGAATGGAAGTCAAGATGGGTTCAATGCATCACAACAAGGAGTGGGAGCTAGTCGAACCACTTGATGGGGTAAAACCCATCGGATGCAAGTGGGTATACAAGAGAAAAAGGGGACCGGACGGAAGGGTTGAAACCTTCAAAGTGTTGGGGAATTAATGCACGGATCTATTCGGGATGAATATTTAAATACAAATTTAATTCTAACAATTATCACTAGCATGAATTAATCCTATATTAATTCAAATAATAATTCAACAATAAATCATGCATATAAACGGTTCACATAAATCCTACGACGCGGTAATTGCTACGGGTTTACGTGGACTAACCTCTGGAGTGGCAATGGTCTCATCGATAAAAAATACACCAAAAAGCCTTCCCAAGTATTCCCTAGTCCTTGCTCTTTCAATTCAATTTGGAAGGAAGCTTCATGAACAATTAACAAAAGGGAAAATAAAAAATTTATTGCACCACCTTTGTGGATTTATTAATTTTTTCCAAAGACATGGAATTGTACACAGGAATGAAACATTCATCCCCTATTTATAGAGGAGGGTTGGTCGAATTTTTGGTGAAAAATAATGTGGGAAAATCTTTTCTTGATCTCCAAGAAATCTTGAATATATCTCATATATTCTTTTTCTCCATAATTAAAATATTCCACAAAAAAATCCCAACCTCTTATTATGGGATATTTCGAAATTTTAAGGAAAAAAAAACCAAGATTTGGATCTTCTTGAATTTATGAGATATACTTGTATTGCAAGAATACATATATATCTTCCATAATATCTTTTCAATAAAATCAAGAAAATCTTTCCCTCCCTTAATTATTCAAAATTTTCGAAAATTTCATAGTAAATAACCAAGTGGGAGATTTCTTGAATTTAATGAGATAATCTTGTATTCCAAGAATACTTATCTTCATTCCATAACAAAATTCAAAGAAAATCTTTCTCCCTCTTTTATTTACTATTTTCGAAAAATAGGAAAAATAGGCAACAAAATTTATTTTATTTTTAAAAACCTTTTTCAGTTATTGGACTTTATGTTGGGCTACTTGAGGGACCTTAAGGAGAATTAAGATTGGACCTTCAAATGGATCTTGAATTGTCAATATTGAGCCACAATATTATTCAAGCCCATAAATATTAATTAATCCCACTACATAATTAATATTGCACTATCCATCTTAACCCATATTACAGTCAATATGGCTCCCGATTATTATTTCCCATGTTTAAGATTATCTAGCCCATTAATTAATTCAAGCCACTGAAATAGCTTTCCATTAATTAATATCTTATATCCTTGGTAAAGGAACGGTTCAACATTATTATCCATACTGGAAACTAGTTCCTGTTGGGAGATGAATTTAATAAAGATATGATTTTGATTAGATCCCAAAACCCTGGGTATGACATGTTCAGAATAATCTTGATAGTTGAGTCAGGATTCAGTTTTAGATTATTCAGGATGTTATCTGCAAAATGTATAGTCAGCAGATATAGATCAGGTTAGGATCTGAAGATTCTGAAAGACTCAGTATGTTTCTGAAGAAACTGGAGTTTCAGTATGAAACTAAAGTTTCAAGACTTCGATGAGAAATCGAGAATCAAGACTCGATGGAGAAATCGAGAATCAAGACTCGAGAAATCGAGGAATCAAGACTCAAAGATGAAGACTCAAGATATCACCAAGATATCTCAGAAGAATGAAGACTCGAAGACTCGAAGACTAAGACTCAAGACCACGAAGACTTAGAAGACCCTGAAGACTCAGAAGACTCTAATGACTCAGAAGACTCAGAAGACTCAGAAGACGCTGAAGACTCACAAGACCACACAAGACTAAGACCAAGACTCGTAAGACCTCAAGACTCGAAGACCCTCAAGACTCGGAAGACCCAAGACTTCGTAAGAATCGATGACTCGTAAGACTCTAAAGACTTGTAAGACGTAAGACTAAAGAACTGAAGATTAAGAATATTGGCAAAGAATTATCAAGACTCAAGAATGCAATCAATGCTCAAGATAAACCCCAATGTTCCGAGGCACTGAAAATATCTATCTGAAGGATACAATACTGAAGAAAACGCGATTACTCAGAAGAATAGATATTGCCCAAGACATTCAAATGCAGACAAAAGGAACTAAGACAAGGTGTTGTTAAGGTTATATCAACTCAGAGATTGTAACCAAAAGAGCCGTTGAAGGTGTACACCTTTAATCGGAGACAAAAGTAAAAAAGAGGAAAACAACATCGTACCATCTCGACATCGGTGGCGATTATTTGAAAAAAGATGTCAAACGAAGTTCCGTACAAAAAGTGAAGACCGGCTACATGAAAGCCTATTGCCTAAAAACGTGTTAGGGAGTCTCAAACCCTAAATATAGTTTTCACACACCATAAGAGGAAACTCACGAAGAGCTATCTCTCCAACGGATAGTTTTTCAAGAGTGTGTTGGGGAATGAGTTGCACGGATCTATTCGGGGTGAATATTTAAATACAAATTTAATTCATTAATTATTACTAGCATGAATTAATCCTATATTAATTCAAATAATAATTGCAACAACATATCATGCATATAAAAAAAACCACGTAAAACCCACGCATGAGGAATCTACGGGTTTACGTGAACGTACCTCTCGGGATGGCAATTGACTTGATCGGACGGACTAACGAAAAGGACTTCCCAAGTATTCCTTAGCCCTTGCTCGACAATCCGGTGGAAGGATACTTCATGAACAATTAACAAAAGGAAAAAATAAACTTTGTTGCACCAACATGTGGATTTGCTAATATTTCAAAGACATGGAATTGTACTTGGGGAATGAACTAATCATCCCCTATTTATAAGAGGGAGGGTGGTGAAATTTTAGTGATATTTCAATGTGGGGAAAAGACTTTTCTTGGTCACCAAGAAATCTTGAATATATCTTCTATATTCTTTTTCCCATAATTAAAATATTCACAAAAAATCCCACCTCCTCTATTATGGATTATTTTCTAAAAATTTGTGTACAAGAATCCAAGATTTGGATCTTCTTGAATTTATGAGATATTCTTGTATTTCAAGAAATACATATCTTCCATAATATCTTTTCAAGAAAATCAAGAAAATCTTTTCTTGCCCACTATATTTTCAAAATTAAAAATCTTCTACATAGATAACCAAGTGGGAGATTTCTTGAATTTAATGAGATAATCTTGTATTCCAAGAATACATATCTTCATTCCATAACAAAATTCAAAGAAAATCTTTTCTCCCTTTTATCCATATATTTCAAAAATTAGAGGAAATATTTACAACAATATTTATTTTATTTTAATCACGTTTTCAGTTATTGGACTATATGTTGGGCTACCCAGGGGGCCTTTAGGAGAATTAAGTTTGGACCTTCTAATGAATCTTGAATATCTAATATTGAGCCACAATATAATTCAAGCCCATAAATATTAATTAATCCCACTACATAATTAATATTGCACCATCCATCTTAACCCATATTACAGTCTAATACGGCTCGGTCATTATTTCCCGTGTTTAAGATTATCTAGCCCATTAATTAATTCAAGCCACTGAAATAGCTTTCCGTTAATTAATATCTTTTATCCTTGGTTGAGGAACAATTCAACATTATTATCCATACCGGAAACTAATTCCACTTGCAAGATTTGGTATGATAAAACTTATGAACCTCCCAAGGGGGCAAATCAAGCAAGCGTACTTGCACACGATTCTTCGTATTAAATCTTAGCAATCATATGTGACCAATAATATTGCCCAAGATAAAAAGTATTGAATCTCTCTCTGATTCGCTACCTATGATAAGTCAAAGCAATAGTTACCAATCAGTCCTGTTTAATTCTATTTAAGGGACGAATGTTAAGAAACAACGAACCACTGAGGTCTAATTCTTCCTTGTTCTGTTCTGAAGAACTTATCCTCCTGTAGGTCCTATTCAGCACATCAGTCATGCACTAGTGTAATCTCTTGGTCAAGACAAACCAATCTGAGCCTTACACCTCAACCTTTCGCGATGGTTGTTCATTTCCATCTAGGTAAGTGAATGGCGTACTTTTTTTAGTTACAAGGAATGTTAATTTAATCTTCGTGATCTGGTATCACTAAATTAACTCTGAT
Organism: Stenogyne calaminthoides; assembly: GCA_037126765.1. Classification (NCBI taxonomy): domain Eukaryota; kingdom Viridiplantae; phylum Streptophyta; class Magnoliopsida; order Lamiales; family Lamiaceae; genus Stenogyne; species Stenogyne calaminthoides. The sequence goes on along the minus strand of JBBCBC010000003.1, from coordinate 1,153,588 downwards.
GTAACACGCATTTAATTATTGAACAGCTTATCGGTAAATATATATAACATTCAATCATAATTAAAGCATCGGTGATAAACAATTTATTTCAAAGAAATAAGTCCGAAAATTCTTTTTCGATTATATAAAGTAAAAAGCATACTTTTCAAAGATAATCCCAACAATCTCCCACTTATACTCAAAGTCCGCTTAAGTATACTACAACATGTCTCGAGTAGTCCGTGACATCTAATGTCACCTACACTAACCTAATAATTTCTCCCACTTATACTCAAAAGGACGGGCAACGGTCTTGACACCCATTCCACTCACATGTCTCTCGAATGTATTGAGGCGCACACTTTGTGAATGGATACGCTAGACCGTCCTCGCACGCTATCTTTGCCACATCTATATCTCATCTCTTAACGATTTTCGTATAAGATGTCTTTTCCTTTAATGTGTTTGTTTGACTTCGTGGACTCTTGGTTCTCTTGAATTTGCAACCCGCCTCAGCAGATATTGCTAGACAAATTCGTAACACCATCCAAGTCCACTAAGAAGATCTAGAGCCTAATCGGTTTTTTTCATCGCTCACAAGCGACTACTTAATTAAGTCCCATGGTTGAGTCGATTGATACATTTCGCTCACACTCGTCCATTTGATGGCTACACTTCCCAAATGGAAACACACTAAGCGAGGAAGATAATTTACGGAATCTATATGTCGATTGGAAATCCGGAAGTCCGTAGCCGATGGGGATTGGAGTATTCGATTGATAAATCAACATTCTATCGAGTTCTTTTCGGACACTTTAGAATGTTTTTAAGCGTCATTCAATGCGTTTTCAAGGTTACTTTTGATATCTTGCTACCATGCCTCAGGCGGATATCCGGTCTCGTCGACTGCAAGAATGCATACATAAGGTTTAAAGCGCGAAGCACAAGGAATACCTTTCATCATCTATCTCCTTTTCGTCTTAGGGAACATTTTCTTGGATAGATGGATTCCAAGTCCGAAAGGTGCGAATCCTTTCTTGGAATCTTGCATCTTTGAATTGTTTAAAAAAAAAGCGATTGTCTATGTATGAAACTTGCGTATAACCCGATCATCCTTTTCGGGCGATCTCCGATTATCTTGATCCCAAGGATATCCGGCTTTCCCTAAGTCTTTCATATCAAACTTTTTGAAATCATACCCTTAAATGCGATCACACCTTCACATCGTTCCTGGATGATCACAATGTCATCTACGAGAGTACTAAGAATACCAATGTAGTTCCAAAACACGCTTTTTATACACACAACTTTCAAACTCGTTTTGATCAAACCCATAAGACTTTACAACATGATCAAACATTGGTTCCAAGCTCTGGATGCCTGTTTGAATCCGTAAATGGACTTCTTGAGCTTACAAACAAGATTTTCTTGGTCTGTTTCAATGAAACCTCGGGGTTGTTGCATATTGATCTCTTCATCAAGACTTCCGTTAAGGAAAGCTGTCTTGACATCTATTTGCCAGATTTCAAAGTCAAAAATCTTGTGACAATCGATAAGAGAATCTGAGATGGACTTAAGCATGGCTACGACGAAAAAAAGTTTCTCATAATCGATCCCTTTTTTTTCGAGTATATAACCTTTCGCCATTAGTCTTGCTTTAAAAGGTTTCAACCTTCCCGTCCGATCCTATTTTCCTCTTATATACCCACTTGCATCTAATGGATTTGACCCCATTAAGTGGTTCGATTAGTTCCCACACTCTATTATGAAACATAGAACCCACTTCGGCTTTCATTGTTGTTTGCCAAGAAACTGCATCCTTATCTTGGAGTGCCTCGTCATATGTCCATGGGTCTGATTATGAATCAAGTCCGAGGACTCTCCTATTCCCATGAATCTCTTAAGAACATCTAAACAACCCTCCCAATCGTAATGAGGCTCCGGTGCCAGAAAATGTATCGTTTGGTATATCATCTGCATACCAAGACCGAGGTTTGCCCTCTTAGCTCATTTAAGGTAATCTCACTTGGGTTTCTTTGGTTCATATAGTTTTCTTCCAAAATCTAAAGTGGGCGCGGATGTCCACCTTTTGATCTTGAACTATAGAACATTTCATTTTTTGTTCCTGGGTATCCTATAAAAATAGCCTTAATTTCGATCGAGGATCCAATTTTGGGTTTCCTTGTCCAACACGTGGGCGGACACCCCAAAAGTTCTCAATGTGTCTCATACTAGGCTTGCGCCGGTCCACAATTCTTTGGGGTTACGGGAACCGATTTGGATAGTACCAAGTTCGAGAATGTAAGTCATTTGTTTTCCAAGGCATGACCCAAAGCGACTCGGGAAGATCCGTATAACTCATCATTGATCTAACCATTTTCAAAAAGAATTTTTGTTGCTTCGCTCTGCAATCTCCATTTTGTTGAGGGTTAAAGTGCGGTGAGTGGGATACAATCCCTTCATCGAGATAAGTAGTTCAAAAACTCTATTTGAATTTTGATGAGCTAGTTAGGAAGAAGATAGGCGACAGAGAGCTCTTTGAAGTTGGTGCCCCTGTATGACAAAGACAAATCTCAAGATGGGGGACCAACAGGAGATCTTTGAGGATCAATCTCAAATGGAGAAGGAAACTTCTTTCAGGCCGATCAACTGAAATCATTCAACCTCAGGACCGAAGCCTAGACTTCTTGCACCTTTTGACACTATTAAAAATTATGCCAAAGTTACTAAAGTTTCTACCTTTAACTCGAATTGTCCGATGAACAGATCGAGGCTCGATTAGACCCGGAGCTCGGGATGAAGCCGATGCAAGGGAGCGCACCAACCTCAGTTGTTAATCAACCTCGTAGTGATCAATCAAAGAAGGTGCATAATGTTCCCGAGATCGACCTTACTCCCTTAATGGAGAAGTTTTGAGAAGGTTGAGCCAATGATGAACAAAATCACTCAGATAGAAGAGACATTGGCCACCAAACTCGTAAGATGGAGAATCTGAAGTTCATCTTGAGAACGCAAATTCAAAACACTCGACCTCAAAGATGACCTCCATGGAAGACAAGTGAATGAGAAATTTGGAGGAGTCAATACGAAATTGAAAGCGAACTTAAACAGAAGCACCAGCGAGAGAACCGGATTTCTAGGAGGTGAAATTGGCGCAGAAGAACTAAGCAATCGATCAAGTCTGTTGTTGAGGAAATGAGCTCAATGCTCATGACCAAGATGACAAGAGATGTTTAAAGAAGTTTCTCTCGGCGGTTGCCCATCTTTCAAGAATTTTTCACGTGGCAAAGAACCACCTCGGGAGGCTAGAAGATGAACATGAACATTAGCGGGTGAGGTGTTTGTGTAAGCAAAAGAGCAATACCATATGGACACAAAGACTCTCCGGACTCCTTCAAATTACGGTTGCCAAGAAGGGGAAAGGCGGTGAAGACCTCGGGGAAGTTATTAGCGCGTACTTTGGAGGAAAAGGCACAAAAGGAAGCCGAGAAGAATATCCCATCGGAAGCCTTGAAGGAAGTCGATCTTCTGAGAAGTCAAGTTCGATGAGGTGAGAAAGCGATCTACACTCGGGTTTTACGAGGAAACCATGCTTGAAGTTGAGAGAGAGAAACGGGAGTGATAGAGCTAAGGTTGGAACAAAGCCAAACAGTCTGGTGCTGAAATGCCTATGAAGAGGAAAGCCTTGGACATTGTTGAACCTTAGAGCAAGAGTGCTAAGGCTTCTAAGCCAGTTCAAAGAAAGTTGATTGAAGAGTTAGAAGAGTCTGCAGGTCAGCATCAGAGAAAAGTCTTCAACACAAGGAATGCTCTGAAGACACTCCAGATAGAACAAGAAAAGAAAGCTGCTGCTTCGGTCTCAGGCGTGCCTGTGATCAGGAAGAAATTAGAAGAAGAGCAGAAGCTAAGGAGTGGATTCAAAAAGTTTTCGAGCAAGAGGAAAGGGACATCAAGAGCACAGAAATGGCCACACTTTGACAAATGGATGCCCATCAAATTCAACGATAGTTGGGAAGAGGTCAAGAGAACCTTCTGGTTCTACTATGATGTGCTCAGGGAATGGAGAGGGGAAAGCTCAGATCAAAATGAAGCATTCATTGAATATCTCCTAACCTTCTATCCTAAATATCTCCAAAGTTGGATGAACCTTGCGGATGAAGGAAAGGTGTAGATAGTAGCCCCCGGTCCATATACCTACCCTCCTCCAAGACTTGATAGTGGCATGGTGAATGAGAAAGCCATTACTCAAGAAATTGCTCAATATGCTGCTCAGTTGGGTTTAATAGGAAACAATCCGGATATCATTAAGGAAAAAGATGCGCTGAAGAAGAGGTATTTCAGAATGTTCAACCTGGAAGTGCCCGCTGATGAAGTTGAAGAAGATGCAAACTGAAGAGCAGAAAACTGAAGAGCAGAAGACTGAAGAGCCAAATCTGAAGACTGAAGACTTACCTGAAGACACTTGTAATTTTTCTATCTTTTTGTCTTTGTTTCTTTTTGCTTTTGATAAACTCATTGTAAGCTGTAAACTCAAAAATCATCATCAATGAAGCTTTATCATTTATGCTCAAAAGATAATATCTCATTATCTTATTTACATGTCTTTTATTTTTGAGATGCCTGAATGATGTCTCTGAATTAAATTGTGTGTTTAAGGGGGAAATTGTTTAAAAATTAAGTATTTGGTGATGAATCATTTAAAGAAATTCATTACTGAAGAAATTGTTGGGAGACTAATTGTTAGGAGATTCTCTAATTAGGAAATTATTGGGAGATTCTCTGTTCAGGAAATTGCTGAAGAGATATAACCAATCTTGTAATAGGATAAACTGAAACCTGAGTTTAGGTTAAATGTTTGTAACAAGATAGGTTTTGACATCATTAAAAAGGGGGAAATTTTTGGGAGATGAATTTAATAAAGATATGATTTTGATTAGATCCCAAAACCCTGAGTATGACATGTTCAGAATAATCTTGATAGTTGAGTCAGGATTCAGTTTTAGTGTATTGAGGATGTTATCCGCAAAATGTATAGTCGCCAGACATAGATCGGAGTTAGGATCTCAAGATTCGAAAGACTCAAGATAGTTTTTCAAGAAACCGAGTTTCAAAGATGAAACTAAAGTTTCAAGACTCGAAGGAGAAACCGAGAATCAAGAAGACTGGAGAAACCGAGAATCAAGACTCGAAGGAGAAACCGAGGAACCAAGACTCAAAGATGAAGACTCAAAGATATCACCAATACATCTCAGAAGACTCAAAAGACTCAAGACTCGTAAGACGTCAAGACTCGTAAGACCCTCAAGACTCGTAAGACTCTACGACTCAAGACGCCAAGACTCAGAAGACCCTGAAGACTCAGAAGACCCTAAAGACTCATAAGACTCTAATGACTCAAGACTCTCAAGACGGCAGATGTAAGATCAAGAATGAAGATCAAGAATATCGGAGGCACAAGAATTATCAAGACTCGAAGAATAATCAATGCTCGAGATAAACTCGAATGTTCCGAAAGTAATCGAAAAATATCTATCCAAGGATACAACATCAAGAAAACGCGACATCGTAAGAATAGATATTTCCCAAGACATTCAAATGCGCATAAAAAGGAACTAAGACAAGGTGTTGGTAAGGTTATATCAACTCTTTAGATTGTAACAAAAAGAGTTGAAGGTGTTTACCTTTAATCGGAGACAAAAGTCAAAAGAGAAGACAACATGCCACTATACCGACATCGATAAAGGATGACGCAAACGGCGTCGATGTCAAGTACGAAGTTCCGCATCGCAAAAAGTGAAGACCGGCTACATGAAAGGCTATTGCCTAAAAACGTGTTAGGGGTGTCTCAAACCTAAATATGGCCTTTTTCACACCACAAGAGGAAACTCATGGAGCTATCTCTCCAACGGATAGTTTTTCAAGAGTGACCTTGGTGTATGCCTATAAATACTTGTGACCATCTACATTGAAGGTTACAGAAATTTGTAAGCAACTCAAGAGCTCAAACTTATTATTGCAAGTTGAAGCACTCAAAAACCCAGAATTTCCCAAGTGCTTTATTTGAAGAGAGCTCATTATACTGTTTAGCTTGATAAGATTTATCAAAGCTTTAATGAGATATCTAGCCTTTGCTTTGTACTTCATTGTAAAGGATATCTATCCTAGTTGAAACCAACAAGAAACCCCAAACCCTTTAGGAAGGTAGTTTTGAGTGTGATTGTTGGTAAGCAGAGTTAATAAAGAGTAAGTAAACCACGCTGGAGTAGTCGAAGTTTCAGAGGTGAAGTTAGTAAGCCACAAGAGGTAGTCCGAAAAGCTTGTTTGTGTTTTGAGAAAAGTAAACTACGCGAGGTAGTCGTAAAAGCTCAAGGTCGGGTTGATAAGTAAACTACGTGAGTAGTAAAGCTCGAGTTTGAAGTTGAGTAACCACGCGAGGTAGTCGGAAGCCTCGAGAAGTGATTAGTGAATTTTCGGAGGATCGTGAGAGAGGACGGAGGAGCTTGAGTCTCCGAACCACTATAAATTGTTGTGTATTGTTTAACTTTTTTATGCGTCTTAATATTTGCATTAATCAAAAAAAAGTTATACCTTTCACCGATATTCAGTTGGAATCAATCCAACGAAGTTGCATAACCAATCACAGCCAATCACTATTCCATTAAAGGAAGGTTTTCAAAGAAAGCTTTAAACCAGTATAAACTAAGGGCCAAACCATTATGCACCTCTAAGTAGCTAGAAAAGATAGTTACCAAAATGAACTTACTCTTCGAGGGTTCAAGAAAGTTAGTTATCGATCCAAGCAACTCGGGATCTCAAACTTCAGACTCGGTTGGGATTATAAAGGGTTTTTAAAAACTCGGGATCATTGTCTCAAGAGACTTTGACTCGGAGCGATTTGTGCTTCTCGAGACTAAATCATCGGGACAACCCGACCAAGCCGATCTCAAGAAAAAGTTTGAAAAAACACTAAACCGTGTATTCCCCCATACACGCGGTAAGACTCGTTGCACGGGACCAACAGTTCCACTTGCAAGATTTGGTATGATAAATCTTATGAACCTCCGAAGGCAAATCAAACAAAGCGTGCTGCGCCGCGATTCTCAAGTATTAAATCTTAGCAAAATGATGTGACCAATAATATTGCCCAAGATATAAAAGTATTGAATCTCATTGATTCTCTACCGTAATAAGTCAAAGCAATAATTACTAACCACACGCGATCCTATTTAAGGGATCTAAGATTAAGAAATAACGAACCACCGAGGTCTAATTCTTCCTAGTTGAGTTCAAGAATTTGTCCTCCTAGGCCCCCTCTTTAGTGCACTAAAATGCACTAGTGTAATCTCTTGATCAAGACAAACCAATCGAGACTTACACTTCAACCTTTCACGATGAATTGTTCATTTCCATCTAGGTCGTGAATGAATTGTACTTTTGGTTACAAGGACCGTTAATTTAATCTTCGTGATCTCGTATCACTAAATTATGTACAATGTAACATGTACTATTTATTGAACAGGTTATAAAGAAATATATGTAACATTCAATGATATTTAAAGCATCAAATGATAAAACAATTTATTTTAAAAGAATAAGACGAAATTCGGTTTGATTATGAAAGTAAAATCATACTTTCCAAATATAATCAACAATCTCCCACTTATACTCAAAAGTCTGCTTAAGAATATATACAACATGTCTCGCGGTAGTTCTAATACGTGACATATAATGTCACCTACAAACCTAATAATGTCTCCCACTTATACTCAAAGTTAGATTAGCGGCCAGTCTTGACATGATTCCTTCCACATGTCTCTCCAAATTTATTCGAGGGAACCCTTTGTGAATGGATGCCGCTAGTTGTTTTCCGACGCGATCTTTGCACCTTTATATCTCCCTCTCTTAACGCATTTCTCGATAAGATGGTATTTCCTTTCATTGTGTTTGCCGGCCTTGTGGGCTCTTGGTTCCTTGATTTTCAACTCGTCCGCATTGTCACAATAAACGATGATTGTCTTTGGGCAAATCGGAACTACATCCAAGTCCACTAGGAAGTTCTTGAGCAAACCACTTCTTTGCTGCCTGCAAGCAGCTACATATTCGCTTCCATGGTAGAATCATGATGCATTGCTTTTTAACGCTTCTCCATGTCATATTGGCTCATCCCCATGCAAAAACAACACACTACCAGAGGTAGATTTTCCGAATCTAAGTCCGATTGTAAATTCGAGTCCGTGGCCGATGGGGATTAGGACTATCTAATTGATAAACCAACATTCTATCTCGAGTTCTTTTCGGCTACTTCAAAATGTTTTTTAATGCCATCCAATGTTCTTCCCCTGGGTTACTTTGAAATCTTGCCACCATGCCACCCGCAGCGGATATCCGGTCTCGTGCACAACATTGCATACATAAGGCTTCGGCTGACCGAAGCATAAGGAATGCCTTTCATGTCATCTATCTCCTTTTTGTCTTAGGGCACATTTCCTTGATAGATGGATTCCGTGCAAAAGGTACAAAAGCCTTCGAATCTGCGCATTTGAATCGTTTCAGCGACAAAGGTCTGTAATAAAGCTTTGCGATAAGCCTATCATCATTTTCTTGCGATCTCGAGTGATCTTGATCCCCGAGGATGTGCGGCTTCCCTTAAGTCCTTCATATCAAATCGTTTTGAAAGCCATATCCTTCCGCCCGATAACACCTTTACATCGTTCGGCGAGCGTAATGTCATCTACGTCTTGATACTAAGAATACCAATGCGGTTTGACATGCTTTTTGTACACACAACTTTCAAACTTCGTTTGATCAAACCCATAAGACTTTATAACATGATCAAAATATTGGTTCCAAACTCTGGATCTTGTTTGAGTCGTAAATGGACTTCGACTTCACAAACTAGGTGTTCTTGTACTTTTCAATGACCTTGGGGTTATTTGCATATATATTTCTTCCGTAGACTTGATTAAGGAAAAGCTATCTTGACGTCCATTTGCAGATTTCAAAAGAGATCGAGATGTATGCTTGTCGACAAGAGAATTCGGATGGACTTGAGCATTCTTTCTGGTGAAAAAGTTTCCTCATGTCGATCCCATGCTACGAGTATAACCTTTAGCCCTGGCTTGCTTGCCTTGAAAGGTTTCCACCTTAAAATCTAAGTCTCTCTTTACTATAACAGCCTTTTACTACAACCAATATGTTTGACCCTAATTAAGTGGTTATTAGCTCCTTTTCTGTTATGATCCATAATTCCGACTTTCATTGCTTTGCCGAAACCCAACGTCCTTGTCTTAGTTGCCTCCATCACTTATATTATGGAAATTACGATTAAATGCTGTCAAGAATAAAATGCAAAGGGCTCTCACATCTAATGATCTCTGGTGTCTTTATACTCATGCAACGAGTTAAGTTTGTAGTCGTAATAGTTTGGTATGTCATCTTATGAGTTAGCGATGAGTTAGCCATGGCTGCATTTAAAGGTATCTAAAGCCACAGGTGCTTCTTTTTGTTAAATATAGTCTTATTTAAAAATCTAAAGTGGGTCTTGTCTGACGCTTTTGATCTTCAGGACCATACGTTTTAGTCGCAGTGAAAAAACCAGCCGTCACGGAAAAAATCATGAATGCATATAAAAGCGGGGTGAAATGATGATTCCCAAATTTTTGATTTTAAGAACATATGTGTTGTTTTTATATAATTGAATCGTATGACAGAAGTAGAACATAAGCGATAAAGAAACCTGACAAAATATAGTAGTTGAGCTCAGCTCCTACATCCGCTCTGCATTCCCCAAGAAATTCCCTTCCATGGACTTCATATCACCCCTCTCGGGCTCATACTCGGGACTTCTCGCTACTCCAGCGGGATTACTGAATGTTCTGAGCTCTCGCTCAGCTGGACTTATGCCTCTCGGGCTCGCCTGGGGCTTGCTCACCTCGCGTGGGATTGCTACGGATATTTTGCAGTTCACCTCCAGCCAGAACTTATCACCTCCGGGATTACTGCAACTCTGCCAGCCCTTGCAGGTTATCTCTTACGAGAATAGGAGTTGAATTTGGTATTGTCTCGACTATGGTGAGATTTTCATACGTTTGTTTTAGTATAAATCTTTGGAGTTGGAAAAAATCTCTCTAGGATATTACATTTGTCTTTAGATACGAAAGGGTAGAATATTTCTTTGAATATATTTGTATATCTCTGGACGTGTTACATGGTGGGAATCTTG